>RJWH01000788.1:0-358173 GCA_004363575.1 Solenodon paradoxus | reverse complement strand
AATCCCTTATTTTATTTTTTTAAAGGGCCCGGCAGCCAATCAGAAGAGGGGGAAGTGACTTAGGGAATTCCCGGTTGGTGGCTGATTGCTTAACATCCTACAAAATGATTTAAAATTATTGTCACATGCGTTTATCTTCCTTCATTCTGATGAGGGCTCAGAAGTGATAGCACCCCTGTTTCCCATCCCCGTAAGAGCTGGCGTGCCTGCTGCCTGCTGCTGCCCCTCCATTAGCCACAGCTATTGGATTTCCCACCCAGAATCTTTAGGTAAATGAGGTAAGTCCTTATTTTTAAGCCTTCTTTGGAACCTGGAATTCAAACACCAGAGTGGAAAGAGAAGCCTGCTTGGAATCAGACAGGTGAAAATAAAAGACTCCCGGAGGCAGCTGACAGGACGTGAAGCTGTCTCACCTGTGCTCACCTCACTGGGTCGTACTAGAGTTGTGGAGGGCACCGGGTGACTCTGGATGTTATTTGTGAGCTCTGCATTGAGTCTGGACAATCACTGTGGATTTACAAGTCCCCTGATTTCCCTCTAGCTGCGTGACAAAGCCTTGTTCTCCTGAGTTGAATTCTTCTGAAACAAATAGGCTAGAGACAGTTGACCGTGATGTAACTCGGGGAAGAACTGATTGGGTAACCAGTTCTTGGGGCTCTGAGCACATGTTCTCACTGTCTAGAGATGTCCTCTGCTGGTTATTTTTCTGACTCAATTGTAGGGAAATGCAGATTCATCTTCAGTGTGTTGTAGTGTGAAAAAATGACAGGAAACAGCAAAGCTGTGCTCATTCAACTTGGAAAAGGTAGGTCAGGCAGCCCAGGTAGGCAAAAAGCATCGGGAGACTAACAACATCTCCAGGCTATTCTGTTGAGAAAAAAAGGAAAATACAAAAGGACAATTTGGCAAAATGTTTTATTGTAACGAGGGGACAAACTCACCCTTTGTTCTATAATGGGAGACTGACCAGACAGGCAGATATGAGTCAGCAGCAGCAAATGCCTTCTAAGTAAGACAGGGCTCTTTTGATTTGGTGTGGACATCATGGAGAAGGATTGCCCCAGTGTGGCTAGATGTGGGAAGAGTGGGGAATTAATCTTCTATTTAGTAAGTGACAATGCTGAGTCGGGAAAGTGATATTTTCATCATTCCTCTTTGCCAAGATTTAGCATAGTCCCAGTATTGTGAGAGCAGGGGTCTTTTTTTAGATAAAGCATAAGATTCTGTGAATCTAAGTTCAGAGGTGTCTCTTATGGTTATCTGTCCTGTCCTGAGTAACAGGTAGAAAGTATTTGGCTTCTGAAAACTTTCTGATGAAAGCTAGTTCAGGAATCGGTTCTATAGACATGAGTGTGAAGATGTGTTCAGAGTCTCTCAATGTGCAAAAGGGTTATTGGGGATCATGGACCTCTTTGTTCTAATTCCATAGAGGTAAAGGGAAGAGGTTGATTTCCAATAAGAGAGATTAATTCATATTATTTGGAAGAACTTCAAGGATAAGTGATGCTATCAGAAGAGCCTCCTAAGAGATTTTAAAAATGATGTCATTAGCTGCATTTGAACTTTACAGAAAGTTCCACTTTTTCTTTTATTTTTATTTTGAGTCTTGAATGTTAGGATTGTGAAATAATCCATTAATGTCATCTTAAGATCTGAATTTGTATGGGATCATGTCATTTCCGTATCAATCACTAATGGTTCAGTGGGTAGATTATTTTAAACAGTAATATTAAAACATGAAATGAGGGTCATTCGGAAGTCTGTGGTCACATTCGAAAAAATAGAGATAATCCTCCATGTTTCCAAAATACTTTACAGAATCATTTTTAAAGAAAGTAACTTTGAAGAAACAGTTGTGCTGTAGTTTTCTTGTTTTATGGTTCAAGATGGCGGCGTCAGTAAGGCCTTTTTAAGGTGGTTGTCAGTAAAAGGGATACATTTGATACTAGCCCCCTATGTGTTAAAAGTCGCAAATTCAATTATATTTGTCCTTTTGTGTTAGAAGCATCTATTTATTAAATTCAAACATCCCATTTCTGGGTATTCTTTCCATTTTTAAAAATATATTGTGAATTCTCCAAAATAGACATGCTTTGGGCCTTTCTAGACCTCTGAAAAGCCCTATGTCTGTATTCATGATCCGTCTTTCTGCTTCTCTTGACTTACCAACTACACCGAAATCATCTTTCAATATCTTTTTGACTTCTCAAGAGACTGAGACAAAATGGAAACTGAGAAGTTAAAATATTTACTGAACAGTATTCTATTAGCTAATTAGAAACTGAAAAGAACTCATATCAGGTCTCGGGTCAGAATCTGAGAACTTTTGGCCAAAGTTCACTTCTAAGAAGGAGAATTTAATTTTCTGGCCCCTTGCAATGTTTTATTTCTTCTTGATTTCCCATCTCCCTCCTCCTCAAATTAGGGAATTTTAGTACCGGTTTGTGTCCATCTTTCTTTTCTGCAAGTTCAGTAAAAGAACCTTGCTCA
Organism: Solenodon paradoxus; assembly: GCA_004363575.1. Classification (NCBI taxonomy): domain Eukaryota; kingdom Metazoa; phylum Chordata; class Mammalia; order Eulipotyphla; family Solenodontidae; genus Solenodon; species Solenodon paradoxus. The sequence continues at coordinate 355,683 of RJWH01000788.1, read as the reverse complement.
ATGTGCTAAGCACAGATACAGAAGTTTAGCCAAACCATGAAAAATTTGTTGTCTTTCCCTTTCCTCCAGAAGGAGTTATCACTAAGTCCTTTCAAACAGATATAATTTTCAAAGCCTTCTGGGAGATGGGGAAGGGTGGATACCAAAAATGTCATGGTAAAAAATGCTAACACACTTGAGAAACAATGCCACAGACTTAAGGAACCAAATCTAAAGTTGGAACCTGATTCTCAGCAACACCCTTTGGCTGCCATTTCTGTCAATTTCACTTGAGATTGCGCTCTGGTAGAATTAAAGTGATAACCATTTCTGCTGTGGGTGGGGCCCTAGTTGAGCGGCATCGACTCCACAGCAGGCCTGGTATTTAGAGACCACATAATCTCACCTCCACTTTGTCACTGGGTAACTGAGTGTGGTGGCTTTCAGTTTAGGTAAGCAAATCTGCAATGGGGGTTGTCACCTGTGGCAGAAGCTCAAAGCCACCTATATCTTGCCAGAGTTTTCTTTTTTCTTTAAAGGAAAGGTGCAGGCAGGAATGAAGGCCAGTAGGCAGGTGAGCAGGCAGGCAGAGAGAGGAGAAAGAAGCACTTTATTTTATTTAGTTGTTCATCTTGGTCTCAAACCTGGGTCCTTGGGATGTGTGTGGACTATATCTGGTGATCTTATCTGCTAGGCCACCATGGAGATTGGTGGGGCTTTCTTATATCTGTTGCTGAATGACTGAAGAGATGGGAAAGATAATGAACTTTAATAGTTTCTTATTTAATTTTTAATAATATGGCTTAAATAATATATCGTGTTCTTAGGAGTGAACAACTGTGCACTTAGTAGAAATATGTGAATATTGTCCTTATTTGGACATGGCTTTAAAAGATCAGACTATTAAAGTTTGTAGGAAACAAACTGTGGTGGAAGAATGGTGCTCCACAGTAGCTATCAGGATGGGACATTTGTTGAAGCCGAATGACATTGATGTCAGAAAGATCTGCTAGAACGGAAATTTCCACAGATCCCTCAGAGTTATTTGTGAAATACTTTATTGGACTGCAGAAAAGAAAAAAATTTCTTTTTCCTTTAGAATCTCTTCTGAATAATTTCGGACTCATGCTTTTTGCATGATCAGAGCACAGGAGGACACGGCATGGTACTGTGCCTGGGACTGGCAATCAGGGGACCTGGTTTCGTAGCTCTGCCAAAGCTCTGTGCTCAGAGCAACACACTTCACTTCTCTGGCTTTTAGTTTTCTTGGGAGTTTGAACCTGATCATCTTTAAGAACCCATTTAGCTCTCAGATTCTGACGAATGGGGATCACCAGCCATTCTTACAGGTAAGCCGACTTAAGCTTGAGCCTATGAAAACTGAGTTTAGGGTGGAAAATGGCCTCCTTGTGATAACACAGGGAAGATCAGCAGGACCCTTTAAATAAGTTCCTTGAAATCTTTGGAATTTTGGCTAAGGAATATTCTTAATGGAGGTGCTGAGCTGGGACACCTGGAGACTTATTAGGGATGTTAGAGTCTGTGCCCATGACAATATGCTAAGTTTGTCAATTTGCCTCATGTGTCCAAAGTTAGTGGGAATGTAGAAGTGGATGAAACTGACTGGTGACCACAGGGCGCAGTCACATCTTTGAGCAGGCAATCTAATGACATCAGCTGTAAAACACCAAGTCAGACTGTTGAAAAGTGAGCATTCAGGCATTCACGGAGTCTTCTCGGTTTGTGTGGTGCTGATCAGTTCGCTTGACTGATTGTCTATGAATAACTGGGTAGAGTGAATGAATGCAGACTCACTTCTGCTAAAAGAGAACCCTAGGAGTGATCAGAAGGGGAGCATGGCTGGCCAGGCCCCGGTGCGGCCAACCCAGCTCTCTGGCATTCCCAGGAGGCCTCAGCCTGTATCTCTAGCACCCCAGCTGGCAACAAGGTCAAACAGGGTGGCCCATTTAAAGAGGCTCCCAGAATTTTAATTGGCCTTGTTTTTTAAAAGACACCCTGTAAAATACTCGTTTGAAAATTGATTTTACTGGCACCTAACCACACTCTGTCTTTGGTTTGTTTTATGGGGATGGCCCCTCATTCTGGTTCATTAGATTTACATTATCTTTTTGCCTCCAGTCTTTCCCTACACTCTAAACCTCAGCGCTTCCTCCCCTTCTTTCCTAGGAAGGCGTTTAATTGTTATTAAGGGTCTCTGCCTATTTTTAAAAATAGGTACATTTAAAGCATGTTTTCTGATGAAAAAATAAAAGTCAAAAAGAAAAATGAGCCAAAATGCACATGATAATATTTTGATTATTAGACTAACAGACTTCCTTATTAACCACACTGATTTACATAGTTATTCATTTTTACTTTTCTATGACCATACATAGAGGCAGACTTTCTTTGAGGTTGTTGTAATCATGGTGAACTTAAAATTTCCTATTCTGTCACTTCCCCACTCAGTCTGTCTTAGACACAAAATAATCTTAGAAGCAGGGACCTTATTGACCCAAGTGTAGATTCAAGAAATTTCTGTCACCTTGACAGCCCTTTCTCAATCAGATGCAAACTTTCTTCAAAAGTCTGTTGAATCTTTCTTGGAATATGAAACAGATCTTCTACTTTTTGTATATGGCAATGGAGCTTGAGGAATATGATCATCTTGTGGAGATAATTCCAGGGTATGTCTTGGAACCCTTAACAAATATTCTCTCCATAGGGCTAATGTTATATTCTGGTGGGTGGAGTAAGTGGGGTCTGAAAGCGATGGTTACCTCCAGCTCTGTCTTCATGGTAACTACAAGACTTGTTATGTCTTTGCAGTGGGCTTCTGACTTGGCCCCGATTCAAGCTTTGTCTCACTTAAAAAAATCAGAGAACATGCAGTTCACGTTCTCTCCAAGAGCCAGAAGGCTGTGGGTTGAGGAATGTTGACAGAGAATAGTCTTTAGTTGTATATCTAAAGGGACAGGAAGCTATGAGCTTTTGTTGCCTGGAAGCAGTAGGAATGTGGTGCAAGGAGCATTGGGTTTAGAGTCAGAAGCCCTGGACCCAATTTGGTTCTGCCACCCTGTAGCTGAGTGACTTTGGGTGAATTATGTAGGCTCTAGAGTCTGTGTCTTCTTTTCGAAAATGGGGTCAATAATATCTAATGGACAGGGCTGTTGTAAGGATGAAGGTAGGCCAAGAATCTGAAAGCACCTGGACAAATGCTTGTAAAGAATTAGTAATTTGTAGAGTGGAAATAGATAAATCCTTAATATTGTTGGTTCTTGTGAGTTTTGGTTGGGTCAGAGTGGATGAATAATTCTGAGATTTTTGTTTTCCAAAATGACCTGACATTGGTTACACACTGTGTCCAATGTGGGAAAGAAATTCAACTAGAAAATTTTTATCGGGAAAGGTGGGGACCAGGGAGATGGGATGAACCATGTTAATGGGGGACCTCCAAATTGAGCCTTATCTTGAACTGATTGCAACAATCCACAGGGGTTCTGGGGAAGACCTGGGGCAGGTATGTGCCATGTCCCCATCCTATATCTAAATGCCTAGAATGTAAGGGCTTCCAGAAGAAACTGACCTCTTTTCTGGCAACTCACATGACTAATTACAATATAAGATGCTGTTGTCCACTCCTAAAATTCTCGATAGTGTCTTCAGATGTCTACTGACCTCTACAACATTACTTTGGGCATTCATTCTAGAGGTTTTGAAAAACTCATTACTTTGTCAAGGCATTACAGGTGCTGCCTCTTGGTAAACTACTTAAATGCGATTTCTGGCCCTGTAGATGTCACTTCTAAAAGTAGTTTGAGGTAGACAAGCCGTCCTTGCTGTCAGGCAACAGTAGTTCCTAATCTGGGATCCAAGAGTGTCTTGGTGTCGTTGCAGAGAGTTCAGGGGACGTGTGTGCTTAGATATGAAACGCATGCCTTTGTCTTCAATAATCTAGCTCACACGTAACACTTTCCTTCAAGAAGAAAGTAGGCAAAACTCCACAGGAGCATTTACCTATGATGATCATCACTAAGAGAAATTGTGGACATTTTCATATTATGTTACTTACGTTGCAGATGTCTCAGAACGCTAATGTTGGTCACTGCTTGGATATCACAGACCTGCACTAGATATTTTCAGTGGCTGTGTTAATAAAGACGCACATGTAAGATGAAGGTATCATATATTTAGCAAAGTATTTTCGTCATCATATTTTAATAAAAATTTCCTTTCTAATCTTATATTTTATGCTTTAAAAATATTCTAAGAATGGGTTCATAGGCTGAGACTGATTATAAAATGTGTCCATGTTATAAATAAAAGTCTGAAAAAATGTAATTTGTAGCATTCTCTGGCACAGGGCTGATGAAATGACATCTGAATTGCATCCACTAGTAGAGGTCTCTCTAAAAATAGGGATATATCTTCTCGCCCCTTGTTCCTGCCTATGGGTAGCTTTGGAGGTGTGGAGGGATCTTGGCATAATGAAGATAATGACAACAATAAAAAGAAAGAACAGCTAACATTTGTTGAGTGTCTGCTATAAGCCAGGCACTATTCCAGACACATTCAATGTCATATTTTGTTTAATTATCCCAGCTACCTGAGGTGGTGTTTATGTGACAAAGACAGAAAAGATCCCTGCTCCTCTGATGATAGACATGACGAAGGTGAAGGCCAAAGTTGACACTGGCCCTCTGGATAGCTGGCATTGTGGGTATATATGGTTTGTAAGTGACACAGGGTTCCACGCTTAAGAGAGCTGACCTGGGTTTAATGCTCTGCTGTTGCTGTTTGGAGATTCTGAACACGTTCTGAATGAGGGGCCCCCCATTTTCCTTTTGCCTTGAGCCCTGACGCATCACGTAACTGGGCCTGTCTGGATGTGGTGACCACTGATGTTGGGAGCCAGAGAGCCCTGCTCATTCTTGCTCACCTAGTTGACCGCTGGTAGAAAACTGAGACCTGTCAAAGGCACTGTTGCTTTTGAGTTGGCAAGTTTTGAAATTTTGTTTGAATACCACAGCAATTGGAGGAATGATTCAATAATCAGTGGGAAAGGATTTGATTCCTTAGAAATCTTTCTGGTAGGGAATTGCTGTTGATTTCTCTCTCTCTCTCTTTTTTTCACTTTCTATTTTCCAAAGGGCTAGTAGACCAGTGAGCTAGCAGATGCAAAAAGTCTTCTAGAAGGAAGAGTGAGACCTCATATGTAGAGTCTATCATTCTTGTAGGAAGACATTAAAAAGGAACTTAATGATTGTCACTTAATGATTATCTGCACAAAAAGAAAACCCGACTTCTTCTAAGGAGAGGATCTTTAATTTGTAAGAAAAACATCAGATAGTATTTGCTTTTTGAGCTGCAAAACTAATAATGGATTAATTCCAAAGAGTGTCTCTCTGTGTTTTATAGCTAAGTGTTTAACAGATCATTCCAGAGTCATGGACATGGTGTTGGCAGAAGGGAGAACTTTGCCAGACCAAGTGGGCACTGATGGAATTTAGGGTCCCCCAATGACAACACAGTCATTCTCTCATTAGTGTGACGTCCACGACAAAGCAGGTCTGTGGGACAGCTCAGGCAGCAGGTGCTTTTCCAAAGGAGTCATAATTTCCCCTTAATTTTCAACAGTTTTTCCCCCTTGTTATTATTACCGCTCTTTTATCATGGCTAATAAGTCTGAAGTGGCTTCGGCAGCCAAGCCCAACCCCTGAGTCAATCTGGAACTTTTAACAGGAAGCCAGACTGCAGCTTTGACACATGGGTCGGGGTGACTGAGTTGGTCCCTCCGTCCTGTTGGGGTATGTCTGCCAAAGGGAACTTTCTTACGAGGGCACAGAGATGGTTAGTTTGCCTCCTATTCATTTAGGGAGAAAAATTATGGGAAATGTACTTGAAGGAACTTCCAAAATAAAGGTATGAGGTCCTAAGAGATTTCCTCCGCTGCTTTAGAAATACCAGAATCCATTTTCAAAATCACAGAGAATTATGTTGCTCTTTCTCCCCATCCAGTGCATTTATTATAATGCAGCCCATCCATTTATAAGTTCTGTGTTTTCAGGTTAGCTGTTTAACTTTTCTTTGCCACCTCATCTGTAAAATGGAATAATATTATTAATATTACCAATATTAGGAATGATTGTAAGGATTAAATGAGATAATTCAGGTAATGCCTAACTAAATTCCTAGCATATTATAAACATCCCATAATGACAAATGATCACCACAGAATTGTTTTGGTCGTTGTTTTGTTTATGGAATTCCAGATTGAGGGCTGTTGATCTTTCCCGAGTTAGAGCCTCTTTGTCTTTTCTTGGGAAGAAACTTGACTCTCGAAATAGTCAACTGCATTATGCCAATCATTCCGAAGCCTACTCTGCCTCTGATCCCTCCCTCTTGCCTCTCTCCACCCTTCCCACATTCCTGCGCAGTTGGTCTTATTTATTTTTCAGTCAACTGAGGCTGTTGTTAAATCCTTTCTTTTTCTGGCGGCCCATTTGGGTTGCCAGGCACTCTGCTCCCTGGCCTGCTCATGACAAGAATGCTTGGGAATGTTCAGCCAGCCATATCCCTCTCCAGAGTCGGGACACTCTGTTCTCAACGCTCCTGGAGAAGTGGCATTTGCAAAGCCTTCCCCACACCATGACGCCCCGTGAAGCCAGTAGTGGTCTGTTAACAATGAAGGTCCAGTAAGAAAGCTGAGGGAATGTGGTCTAGAGGAAAGTGGTCTAGAAACACGTGTCCTGTGTTTTCTTCTCAGAGCTTAAAAAAGAGATTGTCAGAGGCGTCCTCTGACTGTGTGTTGAAGGCTGAGTGATGATGCCATTGCTTAATTAGCGGTGTCATGATCTCTATTTGAGTGATTTGTTTAGCTCTTTGTGACCTTTTTTGGCTTAAGTGCATCAGGTGATATTGACAATGTGTTGAGAAATGGTGATGATGAGGCTTGGATTCAGGTAGAAATCACACCTGGAACATCTCAGGCCCTTTCCACCTGTGCCGGGGGACCCGAAGCCACCAGGTGGGACATGTCCGAGTCTACACGGCTCGACTTTGAGGTAGGTAGGACCAAGCTCATTTTCCCGACAGGAAAGCTAGGGTGTGGGGACCAGAAGGTGTTCAAAAGACCCTTGTTGCCCGGGGCTAGACATAGGAAGCCTGTGGGAAAGGCGAGACTGAGATTCAGCCATGCAGAGTCTCTCTTGAGGGGACAACCTGGAGACCACGCCTACTCCTTAAGCCATATTGACGTTGGGAAGTCAACCATTTGGAAGAGTGTGGTTTGGGTTTTGATCATTTCCCAGCAGTCCCTTCTCTGCCCTTGTTAATCTGATTCATGATCTTCACCTGGGTTGGCTGGAGACTGGCCACGTCATTCGCCAGACCATGGACACCCCTCAGTGCCCTCACAGAGCCAGCCAATGGAAAAGTACAGTGTCTTCTGGATTCTTGACCCTGCCCTCCCTGGTGGGACCATTCTGATCTCTCCTTTTCTTTGGAGGGAGTGGGAGGGTAGCATCCAAACTGAAAGCGCAGGCTTTTCTTTGGTTTTTATAGGAAAAACAAATTGGCATGAAGACTCAGTCAAACCAGCCCAGGCTGTTTGGGCAGATGCCTTTCTTTGCTTTTTTCTGTTTATTTTTCAACAAATTAATGCTTAACTGCATCGGAGCAGAGCAACAGGTGCAAAAAAATAACTCTGCTGCCAACTCAAATGAAAAGGTAGGGCTTATACCCTCTGGGAGGTATTCAGAAGATAACAGAAGCCCCTGCCAGCAACTGAATTAACAGCTCTGTTTACGTTGGGTTTTATGTTAACAACCTGCTCCTAACCCTCAGACACATAAACACACCATTGTCTCTGGGAGAGACATTTGCCATCAGGACAACAAACTGCTTTATTCTCCCCTGAGTGAGGTTTGGTTTTGGCTGGGGCTGCTTTGTGAAAAGCAGGGGCATTACCCTGTCTGCCAACTCAGTGTCTTAGTAAGAGTTTACCATGAAGGCCAGGGTATGGGGTTGCCAGAGAGAAGAGGATCCATCCTGCTTTCATATGCAGCTGAAGTTCTTTTCAGGGCCAGTTATTTCGAAATGTCAGAGCAGGTTGCCAGCTCCTTCTGCTCTTGCCCCATTCTAACCCCAACAGGAGATGGAGAGTGAGCTTTGGAAAGAGATTTGATTGTTTGGGAAGCGGTGTCCTTACTGGGTAGTCCATCAGGGCAGGAAAGAGTCTGTGTTTTGTTCGCTGTTGTGCCCAGCGTCTAGTAGACATTCAGTAAGTATGTATTAATTGGAGATGTTAATGAAATAGTTCAGCTGGATAAGCATTTCTTGATGAATATTGTTCCCCGATGAAAATGTAGAGACCCATTTTCTTGGAAATGAGGCCTAAAATCTGGGGTGATTTAAGGAAACTTTTGAAGGGCTAAGGTGAGGTTGGGATGGGATAAGAGTGACTCCGTCAGCCACTGGATTCTTGATGCAAGTAATGGTGATAAAAGTGCTATGCAAATGCTGTGTTCCGAGTCTGGGTTCGTTTGGTTACCTTCAGAAACTCATACCCAGAAGTAGTTAGACCTTGCAGGATTGAATGATCTGGTGATACTGAGCATTAGAAGTAGCTCTATTTCCAGTTGGCCAATAATCCAATACTAGAATCTCCATAGGTGGACTGAAGTTTGAGTTCTCTGGAATGTGTTGTCTCTACATGGATTTCCTGGTGCTTATGGACATGGTTGACATTTCCTAGGGTTTGTCATCTTGTGAGAAATTGAGGGAAGGCAAGTGGGTGAGTCTAGGACCACAAGATCGCAACTGTGAAAATTCTTCAAGGTTTTGGTTAGAGAGATTCTTAAGAACACAGATTCTGATTCAGACATCTGGGATGGTACCCTAGGAAACTGTCCTGTCTCTAGTGATGTGATAAGAGTGGTCACAGACTCAATTTTGACAAACAGCTGCATGACCCCTTTTAGCCAAGTAGGTAAAGAAGCACCTTAATAGTAATCATGGGTATGGTAATCCAGTCTATAGAGATGAGTCTTTCCAAAGACTTTCAAAGACCATGTAATAAGAAGTGAAGCTGGTATTTTTTTTATTTGTTTTGCTTACTATACTTTCTTCACTCAGTTTAATGATTTGGTTTGAAATAGATAAAGGGGCACAGTGGGAAGACTGATACTGAGAGGTTCAGGGCAGTAGGGAAACGGTGAGTTCTTCACTGCATTGCCAAACAGAGGTTCAGAATGACCTTGTAGGATGTAGCATATTTCCTACTTCAGCTGTCAGTGGAGGACAATGGGACCCTTCCTGCTGTCTCTGTGCAGGAACAAGGCAATACCCATGCCATATAAGAGCAATAATGGAATCTCTGTAGACTTTCTCTCATGTCTCCCAACCCTGACTCCACTACAAATTTCTTTAAATTTCAATCCAACATGAGCACAAGAGAAATGTAAAGTTCCATGGTGCCCAGGGATCTTTAACTGTTAATGGAAGGTCTTTAGAAGGGCTGGGACCCACAAAATACATGCAAAACCAGGCATGGATGTGCATATTTGGTAGAAGGAATGGGTCCTCGCTTCTGTTGAGGTCTTAGAAAGCTCTGTAACCTTTTAGATTTAAAGTTTGCCTTGTTATTCTTCATTTGTCATATCTGAATGGGATTGACAAAGGCCCAAGGGTCATGTAAATTAATCTTGTCTTTTGATCAATTTTGGTGCCTAGGTACTGTCAGTATCTCTGTCTTGTCTGGTTCTGGCACCAAGAATGATAAAGATCAGCATAATATGTATATTTGCAAATGGCTTATAGTCAGTAAAATATATCTAGAATGGATCAACATTGGGTCTCTCAATACTGCATCATTGCTCATGAAAACGCTTGAAAGCCCGGGAATAATACTTCAGATGTTGCCCCTGGGAACATGAAATGTCTTTTTCAAAACACATTATGAGGATATAAAATTACCTGTGATGTAATCCTGAGAGGATCAAATACATTCCCCAAGCCTGATTCACATTTTAATTCATCTGAAAAACATGAATTGCTGTCGGTCTTCTATTTAGTTAGATTTCACATGGATGTGAGTTTTCTTTTTTCCTGCTAGGGAGTAGTTCTTTTGAAATGACAGTCATATTGAAACAGGAAGTCAGTATACGGTTGCAACATCCTTGGGGCAAATGCTGTGAATTAACCAGCTGGTGACTTTGATTAAGGACGGAGAATGGTCTGGCTATCTCTGTATCACAACAGTTACTATATAAAATGCCCAATTGCTCCTTTGGCTTGAAGAGTAAAACATAGGCACTCAGTTGCCCAGTTCTGTGACAGTTCAAGGATGATGTGCTTGAAAGAGAAAAGAACTGGGAAGAAGGCAGCTAATGACTTTGACCCCCAATCCCTGTTGGCAGGGGACAGGGAATGTAGGCACAAGCCCTGGTTAAGAGATGCTCTGTGGACCTGAGAGCTCCCAGGGTAACTTCACCCTGACAGCCAGAGCAAACCAGGCTTTTTGGCCTGAGGTCTAGTTCAGATAAGGCACCAATAATTCTGAACAAGTTTCATTCCAAAAATAAAATGAAACTAACTTAACTCACAGGGCAAGCATATATATGTATCCATATCTATGTGCATATATATGCATATGTATGTGTATATGCATATTTGTATATGTATGCATATATGGTATAGATATATTTTAATGGCAACAGAGTTTCAGGGATACCACTGGCCTACCTTTGCACTAGAACATATTTCTACCTGAGCACATTTTACAAATGTCAAAATGAAGGCAGTTTTAGTTCTTCCATGCTGAAAGTGGCTCTTGGATAGATGGAGAAAAGGGATGGCCTCTGGTTGTTTTGGCAAAGAGTAAAGAGGATCTCAGTCAAGGTCCTTATGTGATTGAATGGACCAGAGAATTGTATGATCTCGAAGAAACTTGATAAAGGTGTGTGGCCCCAGATACCAGAGGGAGAATGTTGACTTATGTGTGAAGGGGTGTGAGGATGAGGTTGAGTTGAAGACAAATTTCTTCTCCAGCAAAGCACCTCTTCTCAGGAGAAAGTGCCTAAGTCCCCAGGGTTCATTGCTAGATAGAACCAGTTTCAGTTTTCTTCTGGCTCCAGGTTTTGCTAAGCTATGTGAATTTGAATAAGTTACCTAACCTCTCTGAGCCTCAGGTAGGTCATCTGTTGAGTGACATAATGCCTGATAGAGACATTGTGAGTAATGATTGAGATAATACATTCGAAACTATTAGCACAGAGTCTGTACATCATAATGCTCAGTACGCCCTAGTTGCTATAGAAGAGCTAATGTTATTGCTATTTTGACAGCATTTGGTCCTAGGTCTCAGACATACCTCCTGGCAGGGGAGCAGGTCTGTGCTTGTCTTGCCAGGAGGTTCTCTCTGCATATTTCAGTTGAGCAGTCCTTGGCCTTGTTAGGAGTCCCAAGACTGGATGGAAATGCCTGGGTTGTGGGATACATGCCTCCAGGCCTCTGGCAGAATCCTTGTGATGTTTCCTTCCTCTTGCTTTTCTGTTCCTAGCACTTCAAATCCCAGAACTTACTCTCCCTACTCCTTCCAGTTTTATTGAGAAATAATTGTTACCCATCACTGTGTAAATTTAAAGCATATAGTGTGATGGATGGTTTGACTTACATATATTGCGAGATGGTTACCGCGGAGGTTCAGCTAACAGCCATCTCAAGAACCTAGTCTTTGCAGTAACTGAGCATTCCTTGTGCTAAGGGACCTTGCAGGATAGAGAAGCCCTCTGGCCACACTCAGGAGTGCTTTAGACTGCTGCTCTCTGCACCTGCAAGCCAGTGGCGAGCCTAAGGGTGCAACATGAGCCACTAATCCAGAGCCTCTGTGGGTGTGCCCCTACCCTCGTTCCTGGCCACCTTGGGTACCCTGTCTGGTGGGAGGAAGAAGAGCAGGAGGGATGACTTTCAGCCACATCCAGAGAGGCATAGCATGGCTTCTGTGAGCAGGGCTTGAAACATGCTTTCATAGCTCAGCCTAATGGCGCCTCCCCACAGCGGCTGAGAATGGAGGCGGGGAGGCTGGGACCCCCGCTCCTGACTAGCAAGTAGAGCTGGGGAATACTGGGGTCGAGGAGGGAGGTTAGACACCGCGTTTGAAGAGAACCTGGCCCTCAGTTTCCTCCTTGTAGATTCAACAAAATAAGAGCGACAGCACAATAAATGAAAAAGTCTTATTATTATAAAAACCAAGCAACCTTTACCAAGCACTTATTGTGAAGCAAGCACTTCTCTAATCACTTTATGCCTATCATCTCACCTCGCCTTTCAACAACCCTTTCGCATCATCTCCAGTGTAGCAGCGAGGACACGGAGGCCAGGATTTACTGAAGCACTTGTCCCAGCTCCCCTGCTAGTAACCTGGGGAGCTAGGGCTGGAGACATGGCCTTCTGCAGAGCCTGAGCTCCTGGTTGTGACACTGTCCTGCCTCTGAAGAGTCTACCCTGATTCCAAGAAGGTCCCCAAAGCCAGCCAGCACAGTTCAAAGAGACCTGTGGGCAGACCCCATCCTAACAGGTAGCATTTCTTGGGCTTTTGCCCTGGAGGAGATAATAGGTGAGGACTTTGTATTCTCATTCAATCTGCTTCTTAACTGTATTCCCCCGTCTTCACATACACACATAGACACACAGACACAGAGACACACACACACACACACACACAGACACACACACACACATACACACTTTGTAAATGGGGATACACAGCTTCAGAGAGGATAGCACTTCCCCAAGCGCCACACAGCCAGTGAGGAGCAGATCAAGGTTTCAGCCCTCTCCACCGAGCCCGGTTCTTACTCGTTCTGCCCTTGACAGTGCCTCACATCTTTGAATATGGCTTTGAACGCAGATTGCCATGAAATTTGGTCTCTGACTAGCCCTCCCTCTCTCTGTTTGGGCTGCAGAGCAGTGGCCACATTGCGAGGTCGTAAGCTCTAGGGTCAGGCCAAAGACTCTGCTGTGCCTCTGCCTGCCCAGTCCCCCAGCCCCAGTCCTCTGATGGTGCTGGCAGGGAAGCCAGTCTTCGAGGAAGGCCCCGAGGAGGAGTGGCTGAAGGGCAGTGAGTTGTGTGTGGGTGGCACAGAAACAGTTTAGATCCTTAGCAATTTAGGGCAATGGGGAGTAGGCATTTGACTGGGAAAGACCCATGAACAAAATGGGGAGCAGTGAGTGATCTTTCTCTCCCACCACCATGCAAGCCGGGGTGACTCCCACAGCACAGAGCCTGCTGCAAAATGCGTTTCGAATTGGCCAAACCCTAGTGCCCCGTCATGTGCAGGGGAATTGTTGCTTAAGATGGATTAGGTTCCGGAGAGCGCTAGGATGCGGCGCCCGTCTGGCCTGTGATCTGCTAGGCAGCATGGGTGACTCCTCTTCAGAGACTTCTACCACCAGCACTGTCAGTCTGGGAAACTGCTGTGTGCACCAAGGGGTGGTATTTTGCAAGCAAGCACAATTCTGGATGGTCAGTCAATGGGGGCACAGAGTCCCCTCACACAGCTCCCAGTGCACACAGAGGGGTGGAGCGGAGGTAGATGAAAACAATCTCTGGATCACCCACATTTCATTTTGTTCTTTGAGTTTGAAATAAAATGTACAGGGGTGTGTGTGTATGTGCGTGCACTCGTGTGCATGCGGGCATGAATGTCATTTTTAATGTCCCAGATAACAGCTCGTGTGATATCCCCAGAAGACATATCACCTGGGAAGAGACAATAGACAAAGGTGACCCCTAGACCCTGTGCATTTCTTCAAACCTCCACTTATGAGGTGATTACTCTGCATGTACTGGGCACTGTGTTGGGGGCTTTAAAGCCCCTTCTCTCATTCAGTCCTCTGGGGAACCCAGGTGGTACAAAGTCATGTCTGTTTCCCAGGAAAGGAAATAAGAGCTCAGAGAGGCTAAGGGACAGACCAAGGTCACCACAGCAGCAAGAGCAAGCCTGAGATGTCACCTCCATAGGCTTTGCATTTAACCAGTGTGTCCAACTGGGGGTGTGTGGGGGGGCAGGGGTGATTTGTCCTAGGGGACATTGAGAGGGACCCATGCAAACATCTAGTGGGGCATTGGCCAGAGAGCTGCTGAAAATCTGAAAATGCATGGAGGCCTCCCCAACAAAGACAGATCCCAGCCCTCCAGCGGGTGATGCAGAGGCTGAGAAATTCTGTTTTGCGCGCAGCAGGGATCATGCCCAGGGTTCTTCTGTGAGCTAGAAATGAAGAGAGGTGTTTCTTTACCCAGCTTGCTTTTGACTCAAGGGGTGGAATCATTCTTACTTAAGCTCTGAATTTACTGGGAGAAGTAAAGTATGTCACAGAAATACCTTGAGGACTGATGTTTCAAGAAAGGGAAGGAAGCTTTTTTTATTGAAGTCTTGTGTGCCAGCACCGAACTAGAATGTATACCCATTATACCAGTTATCCTTCAAAACTGGCTTTGGTTTAGAGGACACCAGCGTCTCCTTCCCTCCCCTCCTGGAAACCAGTGGCAAAATTAAGTGGCAAAGGTTAACCTACTTAAGTTCGTGTGGCGCGAAGGTGGAGTCTGGATTCTAACCCTGGACTCAAAGTCTCTACCTTTAAACTTGATAGTGCCTTCTTAAAAAAGGAAATAATAAAAGCTCTGCCAAAGGTAAAGCCAGAATCTTAAAGAGGAATGTTAAATAATCCCCTTCTTTTATAATTAAAAGGGTTGGTTTTTATACCCTGTAAAGTAATCACTATGTACCACAGAGAGTCTATATGAGCATATGGCTGAGTGGGTGAGTTAGTTATAATTTTTTTTCTACAATTCTCAAGGCACATTTATTATCCATTTGATCTCTTCCACAGTTCAGTTGGGGGATCAATGTCTCCCATTTAACCCTGGGGCCTGTGTATGGGGGAATTTGGTGACTGTCCTCATCTATGTTAGCCCGGGCCTCTGGCCTCCTGTGCCTACCCAAGGGCACTGCCCCTGTAACGCCCTGCTGGTCGGGAGACACTGATCTTTTCTTCTCACAAACCTGGCTGAGCTCAAGTGAACTCTGACTCACTAAGGGTTAAGCCTCATAAAGTCTTTTATGAGTAGTAACCATTTACTGTGCCCTGTAAAAGGGGCCCTCACCTGGCTGGCTGCTTTCCCTAAGAAAGGGGGTGCCGGCAGGAAGCCTGGCTCCTGCACAGAAGCCAGCCTCTTAAGGGGCGGTGTCCTGAGCCTGGAGTCCTAATTGCTTCTATGTGGGTTGAAAGTAGTTCCGGATGCTTTTAGGGGGTCATAATGAGAAATGATGTCCACCCTGAAAAAAGGGGCTCATGGATATTTTGGCCCCAAGCAGAGAAGAGGCCCATGTGTTCTGATACTTTTATTGACTTCTTTTTCTTTACCTGCTAAGCTTTCTATGTGTATAATCTTATTTGAGTCTCACAGCCCTTTGAGTCTGAGGTCTGTCCCATTTTACAGATGGGAAAAGTGAGGATCAGAAAGTTGTTGGTTAGACAGGCTTGGACCTGCTTCACGTCATGAACAGTAAACATCCGAGTCCACAACTCCCCATTTTAGTGTGTGTGTGGTCCTCACACCACTGTGCCTTCTGGTGTGGGGAAAGAGAAAAACAGAAGCCCCAAGCCCACTGAGGAGGTTGCTTGTCCTTGATCCCAACAGTTCTTGTGTCCACTGAAACAGCCACTTTGAGACAACCTGGGAGGTAAATCTTGTAAAAGAATCTCAGGGAGCTCTTTCCCTGCCCATCCCCCTGAGCCCAGAGGCCAATCCCTCCAAGCTGATGGGCTGGGTTCTGAGCTTCAGCCCTTTCAGGGTTAAACAGTAACCTTTCTACTGCTGGTCCTTGAGCAAATGCTGGCAGGGAACAAGCCCAGACTTGAGCAAACAGGAGAGGGCCTTGTCCCCTCCCTTCCTAGCCTTGGAGGTTTACTTTACCTCAAGTCCCCCATCAAATTTCTTATTGTGAAAAGGGAGGAAGGTTTGCTAGGGTTGGTTTTCCTTCTCTGGGGGTGAGAATCAAAGAAGTTTCTGCAAGGGCCCGTCACAATCAACGGGGTCAACTTTAAATCTGTGCATGAGAGCCCAGAGCTTCTGGTTCAAGTTTTCCAGAGACGTAATGCCTCCCATTATAACACTGGCCACGTAGCTGGGGCCTACTGCTTGCCAAGTGCATTTAATCTCCAACCAGTGCACATGGTAGGTATGAAGATCTGCTTTTTGTATATGAGGAAAGGGGTTCAGGGAGATAAATGCCTTGTCTGAGTTAGTACTCAGCTAGTAGTAGGCAGAACTTGGAATGAACCCCAGCTCTTTCTGGCCCTAAAGTTCTTACATATGGTGCCACCCCTGGAATCCAGCTCCCATCTTCCCCCCCGCAAGGATCCCTCACTGCTACCACGCTCATCATTCCCACCCTGTCTTCCCTTTTCCACCTTCTACTTAGGTTGACTTCTGGCAATTATTTGCCAGGCAGGCATAATTTAGTTAATCATCATCATCCATGTTCCTGGCAAGCCTAGTTCAACTCTTAAATCACCATTCTCTCCTGAACAGTGACCAGCTCATGACAGAGCTGATAAACAGGTGTTGAAAAAGTGAACACACACATACATTTTTATCTTCTCCCAGACCCCTTTTCTCCCCTCTCAGATCTTACATAAAACCAAAGGAACAGTAGCTAAATGAGAGAAAAATTTGGGGGGGGTTTGGGTTTGGGTTTTTAAAGGACAGGTACAGGCAGGAATGGAGGTGAGTAGACAGGCAGGCAGAAAAGAGAGGAGGAAGAAGCATTTTTATTTAGGTGTTCATTTTGGTTGCTACCTCTGGTCTGGGGACATGAGCCCAAGTCCTTGGGATGTATGTGGACTCTGCTTGGCCAGAGGTGGTGACCTGTTACTCACCAGGGTATGCTGAGAAAATGGTTTTGAGGGCCCAAAAGGCTCTGGGTGGGCAATTTCAATTCTCTGGGACTTTAGTGAGACTGGAGGATGTAAGATTTACCCCAGAGCAACTGGAAACAGGCAGGCACATTTCTATGATATGCTGCTATAAAACTCACTTTCTCTCCCCACCTCAACATTTAGAAAGAGCAAATTACCTTTGCTGACCCTATAATTACCTTTGTGGAATGGTAGTAGGTCCCCAGGTTGGAGATAAGAACATTTAGACAATGGAAAACGGAAAATAATATTTCTATAGTGTAACATTTTTATATGGCTGAAAAAACATCCAGATGGGTGCATGGATGAAAATATTTTCTCCCGAGAAAGAGGGTGCAGACCGAGAAAGTCACCCTGATCTCACTTCAAAACCTGTGGTCTTCTCTAGCTCTGTCAAAGGAAAAAGAAAGCCACTCATGATTTTTACCAAGAAGGAAGGGCAGGGCCAGTGTGCTGCCAGGGAAGTGAATTGATCTCTGATTGCTATCGCAGATCCAAATACTCAGGAGCCTGGGCCAACTCTGAGGCCCTCTGAAATCAGCCATCTTTTGGTAAATATCTGCTGCAAGACAGTTGCTGGGTGCTCATTGCTCAGCTACTCAAGTGTGTTGGGACTTGGGAACATCCCACCTCAGGTCAAGGTTCCTGCACAGGTACGGGGTTTGTGCTGCCATCAGCTTGGATTTCGATGATTGAAACGGCACTTTCAATGAAACCTCTTTGGCATTTTCACTTTTGTTAAAACAAAGCAAAACCAAACCAAACCAAAACCAAAAAAATATATAAAATCTTGGATATTGGCCAGATTTGCCCTATGAGCAGGCAATGCCATTTCTTCCCGCTTTATCCCTGATTAGAGATTATTCATTTATGAATGGGTGACTGTCAAAACTTGCCTCATGCCTAGGAGATGGATTCTGAATATTTTCAATTGCCAGCAAGTTTTCCTTTTACTGAAAGAACTGTGGGGACATGATCTGGGGAGGGGGCAGAAGCGGGCACTGGTTGGAAGGACAAATTCTTTGTTCCCTAAGGTGACTCTAAGATCTAAAGTCTTTTAACTGAAGCTGGGTCAAGAGCAGTGACTTCAGGGCTGTCTGCTCCCCTTACAGATCATGATTCTGGAAGGAAGTGGTGTAATGAGTCTCAACTCCAGCAACAACCTCCTCCACCAGCAGCCCGCCTGGACGGACAGCTACACCGCGTGCAATGGTAAGGGGCGAGTGGGCCAGTGTCTCTACCAGGGCTTCTTCCTCTGCTTTCACTGGGTTTCCTTCCCAGGCCTAATGCTTGAAAAATGCAGGTTTTTATTCAGCAGGGGGCCTGGGGACTAGGAAGACTGGAGAAAATGCTTCATGCTGGAATTTCCTCTAGGCCCCTGGAGCTCTGGACAGAAGTCCATTTGAGATATTCCATGATTTGCTCCCAATCAATATTCAAGGTTCCAGGCTGGCAGCCTGGCAGTGTGGTTGAAGGGATGCCTAGGGGTGGGGTGGGGGGAGGACCCCCTGAAAGTTTCCAATGGTGCTTGGCTGCAATATCGAGATAGAAAAGTTGTGTGTGTGCACGTATGTGTGTGTGTGTTAGTGGGTGTGCATGTGTGTACGTGTTAGCATGCATACGCACTGTGCATGTGCATGTGTGTGGGCATACACCTGTGTGAACATGTGTAGCGCACATGTGTACATGTGCATTATGTGTGCGTGTGTGTTTTGTATGGAAAGAAGCTGAGAAGTGAGTTACAACAGTGTAATCATTCTAGTTTGTGCTCAGTGATGGCCCTTTGCTCCCTTTGTAAGGGGAGAGATTGTTTAGACCAGGCACCCTCCTTTAAGCAGGTAGCCTCTTGGTTGGGAGATCAGGCACTTTAATCTAGAACTTTCGGAGGAGACGAGGGAGGGCTTGGTGGTGGGAATTACAGAGGGTTAGGGATGAAGCTCATGGTTTGCTACAGAAACAGAACTGAATGAAGTTGTCACTGAATCGGGGTATCATAGTCCATTGGGGAAATGTTTAGCTCAGGCAGACCGCTGTGCAGCCCACTGCAATGGTTTATGAAGCTCTGGGCCTTTTCCCACTTCCGACCTGCTCATGTCTTCACCAGAAGCTGCAGCACTGGCTTCCCTCGAGAAGTGGAAATGACCTGAGAAGCAGTTGTAGGAGCAAGAAGGAAGGTTTATTTCTCCAATAAGCAGCAAATCCATATGTAGCACCTCCTCTTTCCGCTGGGAACCCAGCCCAGCGTGACTGAAAGGGGGAATAGGTGACCTTTCCTTGTTTGATCACTTGTCCCACCACAATGCTACACTTTCTAGGGAGAGTTTTCTGTTGCAGGCCTCAGCTTCCCTGTGGGTACCTCACAGGAGGAGTCCAAATAGGGCAGGAAGTTTCTTCAGGCTGGAAAGTCTGGCATCCCCAGGCCCTGGGCCCTCTGTGAAGGGAACATTTCTCCTGTTTGTTTTGGAGAAAATTAGGACAATGTATTTAGCAGGGCCAGCTCCTGGTTAAGGGTTCCTGGTGAAGGTCTAGCTCCTGGTCATGACTGATGGTGTGGGAGGCCAGTTGAGAGACAGAAGAGTTGAACTCAGAGGATTTTCAGTGTCCTCCTGAAACTTCAGGAATCTGATGAGTCCCCCACCCCCACCCCAGGTGACATTGTCTGGTACTCCCAAGTTCTAATGGGATGCATTGTCAAGAACTATCCTTTAATCTGGATCATGTGAAGTTGAGAGAAGAAATGATTCTAGGTCTGGTGTTGCGTTACCCAGAGTTGCTGATCCTTGTTGGCCAACCCGCAGCCTCATTTTCATAGCCACACAATTCTTTTATAAAAAGAGATTGAAACTTGGGGAGCCCCCCAAATACCCCATCCTTAAACAGTCATATTTCCAAGATGCCAAACAGTTGGGGGAGAAATAAAAATATCTAGTCTAAGCTCTTTGTGTTTGTATATTTGGGAATAGTTCTATGTAATTGCATTTTTGGACTAGATTTTTCCAGTCCTACCTCTCTTTCTCTCCACTGCTGTCCTCCTCAGGGCCTTCACTGAGGGTTCAGGGCTGTTTTGTCTGGTCATGCGGGATGAATAAACCACATATATGTGTGAGTGGCAAGTATTACCTAAGGCAGGCACTTTTGTGCCTACCTGATCTCTACTTCCAGCTCTTAGTACCTGAGGTCTGGGAGCAGTCGATGGCTTCTGAGGGGTGAGCAAAAGTGGGACTGGGATACAGTAGATACAATATTCCCTCTTCAGCCTCTCCTCTGGCAGTGCTGAGGGCTAGGTCACGGGCACTACAGAAATCGAACTCTTTAGCTCCTTGTCACTTAAGCTGTGTCCACAGACCTGCCTCACATCATCATGTGGAGAGTTGTTAGGAATGCAGAAACTCAGGCCTCAGCCCAGAGCTATGGAATCAGAATCTGCATTTGAACAACAAGCCTGGGTGATTCATACTCACAGTAGCATTTAAGAAGCACTGACCTATCGAGACTGCAAAAAAAAATTAGGAAAGATTTTCTTGTGCTCCCCTTTCTTCTCGTGCTCCACCCTTGAGTTTGTGAGAGTATCTGTGTCATACTCAGTTAGATTTCCCCTCTTTCTTCCACTTGGTGAGCTGCCAATAGCATCTTACCTTTGTCCCTGACCCTCACCTTTGCAGGAAGAGAGCCCCTCCCCTTGACATCTGTTTTCAAGGGGACTGTAATACCTCCCAGCCTCGTCACATGCCCCTAGAATTTGTCTGTCTTCTCCCACCCCCACCGCCCGGGACTTTGTGCTGATCTTGTGATGTTCTCTTAAGTGAGCACAAGAGCTGCGACACAGATGGCTAGCCCATATTGAGTTCAGCAATATTTATTGGATTGAATGAAAGTCACTTCTTCACTGGTATCTGGTATTTGAGTTAACTATCTTGTGATTGGACCCTACAGCTCTTCTAGATTCCTACATTTTATTTCTTTTTTTAGCAACAAATTCCATTAAATAGATGCAGAAAGAGCACCTACGATGGCCAAATCCGGAGGTAGTTTTTATAGGAAATGCGAAGATGAGTAAGACAGTCCATGACCTTGAGCAAACAATGCACAAAAGAGAACAAGGTGGTACTCAGAGTCCCATAAACAAAAGCAGAGCACAACAAAAGCCATTAGAAGAAATGACAAGCCTGTCTCCCGACAGGGCAGCAAGCCCTGCAGTAAGATGGGGGGATAATCTATGATGACTTTATGAGTGTCAGCACCTCCACGCAGGGAGTGGTTGGTAAAACACAAACTGGGGTCAACGAACAACATAGAAAAAAGGCAAAAATCCTCGGTAGCTTGAAGAATAGCTGAGTGAAGAGCTTCAATATCCTGCTTGGCAATTTTATATCTAATTTCAACGGATAGCGGGAAGATGAGAATGTCACTGTGTGGGACAGTGAGAGAGTAGTTATCATAACTAGTACAGGGTGAGGGGTGGTATTAGAACAGTTAGCTGATGAAGAAGCTGTACCACTTTGGGGAGAAGAGGCATCAGAGAGAAAAGAACCTGAAACCAGGTCTCATTTTTGGTTTAAAATGGTCTAAGGGGTGTGTGTGTGTGTGTGTGTGTGTGTGTGTGTGTGTGTGTGTGTGTGTTTGTGTGTGTGACTGGCAATGGGAGAGAGAAAGAGAGGAAGAGAGAAGAGAGGAGGAAGAGAACTGTGTGGGTGTGGACAATAAGCTGATAAGCTGCTGAAACTGCAGCAATGCTTTAGCTCTCATGGTACTTTGGAGAAGGCAGAGGACAGGATTATGTACTCAGAGCACTTCAGGTCTTGTGTTCTCATCCAGTGACCCGGGATAAGTATCATGGAGGACAAGAAGATGCACAGAGCTAAATGGTCAGCCCCCACCAAAACTGGGAATAGAACTGCACTTTTGAGAGCCTCTTTCCCAGACCCCATCTCATGCCCCAACCAGGGAATGTAGGGGTGTTTTGCATGACATCTGGCAGTTGGTGGTGTACCCCCTTATCTGGGATTCTGCCTGGAAACAGCCAGAGTTCACCGAGTGGACCCCCTCCTGTTTTGCAGTTTCCAGTGGGTTTTTTGGAAGCCCGTGGCATGAAATCCATCCTCAATACTGGACGAAGTACCAGGTATGGGAATGGCTCCAGCACCTCCTGGACACCAACCAGCTGGATGCCAGCTGCATCCCTTTCCAGGAGTTCGACATCAACGGCGAGCATCTCTGTAGCATGAGTTTGCAGGAGTTTACCCGGGCGGCGGGAACAGCGGGCCAACTCCTCTACAGCAACTTGCAGCATCTCAAGTGGAATGGTGACTATTTTCCCTCCCTATCCTCCAGCAGCCAGCTGGGAAGAGCAGAGACTATGCAGATATCAGGGTTCCTTGTCAGGGATGACAAAGGGTGGTCTTACTCCAAATTACTATTTCCTGAAAGAAAAGGAGTAAAAAGAGACATGAAAGAACAGGCAGGAGGTCTAGGGGACAAATCCCTTATAAACACCTGTGTAATTCAACTCTCTTCTTATGGCTCATTTTCAAGGAGACAAGGGCCAGCTAGGTATTCACAGAATACTTGCTCCTCTCAGAAAATCTCTTGCCCTTGCAAACAGAGTTCAGTGATTTAATTCCTAATTACTTATTTGCTAAGATCACCATAGCTTTTTAAAACAAAACAAAAATCTCTTGACCTAGCTCCTTAAGATGGGCAGTAAGAATCTACTCAAAATTAGATCTTTCTTTGGGTTTTGGAAGAAGAGAAGGCTTTATAGTATTTTAGCAGTTTCTTAAAAGGTCCATGATTTTTAAAAAAGGGGTTAAGATGACTCATCCAGACACAGGAAGGATGATTCTCCAGGGATTTCTGGAATTGGTGCTAACCTAGAGCCCCAACATCCCTCTCAGGGTCTTACTTAGCACAAAGGCCACCATTTCAAATGCTGTTCATTGGTAATACTTTATTCATCTATGTACATATTCGATACTGGCTTAAGACAGGGTAAGGCAGTCAACTTACCTGGCAGAATGTACCTTGCAGACTGTCTTTCACATTCCATAAGGGTCTCCTGATAATTCCTGTAGAAAAATAGCTCTTCCAAGAACTAAGAGTATTTTGGAAAGCAGTAATATGATTGTGAGTTGGCAGGTCCTCATCAGAACAGGCAAGTCTGTGTTAGCAGAATTGAGCTCAGGCATGTAGTTAGGGCTTGGGGAAGCAGTGTTCCAAGATTCTGAGCCATATTCAGACCCAGACAGCTGCTCTCAACCCTGAAGAAGGTGGAGGAGCCCAGTCGGGCCACAGCGCAGGCAGCAGTGTTGGCCATCTTGGATGACCTGATTCAGCTCCCGGGCACTCCCATCTCCCCACCCACCTCAGAGATGTGGTTGTTCATTTTTCTTTTACTAGAACCAAACCAAACAAGATTCTAAAAATAGCCTCCAGAAATCTTCAGAAAAAGCAGACTTACACTTGAAGAATTAAAAATATTCATCTCCCCACCTCCAATTAAATCCACTCCTGTAAAGGTTTGTCCTGATTGACGCCTAAGTTGGGAAGGCCTGGGAGGTGCTGTGGCCATATTTGACCTTCCTTCTTTGACCTTCCATGGCTTGTTTGGCTCCACTGTGTGGCTGTTGCATGTGAGAGCCTAATGACTGGGTTTCTCACCTTTGCTATGTTGTTTGCCTTTTTTGTAGACATTCTCTTAATTTACCTTCATTAACTTAACTTACACTAAGCACTCTAAATGACTGAGTCGTTTAATGACCTTATGGAAAATAAATATTGTGCCAGTTTTACAGATGGGAAAACTGAAGCTCATGAGATTAAAGGTATGGCCTCTACTCTTGATAGATTTGTAATCTGACTGGAGAGAAAAAGCATTCTAGACTGATTCACATATACATATGTGCTTTTATATATGGTACACTAAGAGGAATTGCAAGGCATAAATAAAGAAAGGATCACTGCATTTATCTAGACATAGCTTATGGATTAAATCGAATCAAGATGGATTTGATTAAATTTAAGATGAAGGAAAACTTGGGTCCTCCTCATTGTTGATAGCAGCTGTAGGGTCTGAATATCATTAACTAATTAAAATGTTTTCCCTTGTATTTTCTTTTTCATTGTATACTGTATCTTAGTATGGGAAAGCACTTTAGAGTTTATCTAATGACTTTATACATGGAGAAACTAAGACCCAGAAAGGTAAGGTGCCTTGTAGCATGTAATGGAAAACTGGACTTCTAACTTCTGAAATTCTATTTCCACCGTATTGAGTGGCTTCTCCATACAAAGCCAAATAATTCTATGTGACATGAAGGACCTAGCTTACCGACTTTCTGGGCTAGAGACTCCAGGTATGAGTCTGTAGATGCTAAGATGGAAGCCTACTGCCATAAGCAAACAGGTGAAGGGGTCGTGGTATTGGCAGAAGCTCTTTCAAGAGACCAGGTATCGTTTAGGTATTGTTTAGGTATCAAGTTTTGACCCCATCCAGTCCTGCTCTGACTTTCCCAATCTGATCGTCACAGGCCAGTGCAGCAGTGACCTGTTCCAGTCCACACACAACGTCATTGTCAAGACCGAACAAACCGGTGAGTAGTATCAGATGAAGAGCTAACTTGGTAGGCAAAACCCTGGGAGGACAATCCAGAGGGAGTACACGAGGGAATGTACAAAGGAGAGGCCACTTCCCTGGCTTCCTCCAATGGACTACCCCACCGGGAGTCTCATTCCTTGTTCACGGGATCAATGACTATCAACTGTTTCTGACTTCTAGACTGATCATGAGTCTAATTCTACCCACACTTCTCTGTTTCCCACCACTGTTCAGGGCATCTTCCAGGCTCCAGTGCAGGGGCAGAGTCTCAGAGCACCTCCTCACACAGAGAATCTGTGGATTCAATATAGACAAGTTAAGAAAAGAAAGAAGAGAGAATTAGGGCTAATGTCTCCTCTTCCTCTCCTCTCTTGGTGAGGAGCACATTTCACTAGAGATGAGGACTTGCTGCTGTAGTTGCCATAGTTTCTGGTGCCCTTGGAGCTTCTTCTGGGAGAGCCAAAGGCAGCTGCAGAACCCAACTTAAGTATGCTGTAGAAGAAACACACTATTCTGAGCTCTCAGTAGGATCTGTAGGCCCATAGGGACTTCATGTCTGCCTGTTGAGCTTGCAGGAGGAGAGTGACTACCTCAGGATATACCCCAGGGCCTCCCACCTGTCAAAGCTCCTTGCATATTGACCTTGGATCTGTGACCCCTCAGTCTAGGAAGAGAGACGCAAGAACCACCCGTAAAGTCCATGACCATGGTAAACCATACAGCTGCCATCACTCTGGGGTCTCTCCTCATGCCCACATCAGTGAGACAGCAAGTCACAGGGGTTGACAGTTTGTCACAGTCCTCCCTGAAGGTTGTGTGTCCTACACCAAGGACAGAATTTGACCTAAGGGTGATTTGTAAGTCACTTGCCAGAAATTGGCCCCATGCAGTTATTTGCTCTTTTGTGTGGGGGCTAGTCTACAATTATTAAAGAAAAAACAATAGCTGATAAGCATGTTAATTAGGTTTTCCAAGCCTGCCCTTCCCCCCAGAGACCAGGGATTGGGTTACCTGGATGGTTTGTGTTTTCTGGGCATGACTCCCCTAGAGGCAGACACAGGGCTTCTAAGGGGTTGGGGTTTCTCCACCCCAACCTGACCAGACAGATATCCCCACTGAGGGTCAGGGTGATATTGGGGACTTCCCAAATAACTTGCTAATTCCTCCTTGACCATGTAGACATTCTTGTGTTGCCACTTGAGAAAAGCCGAACTGAAGGGTGGAGAAGAAGGTCCACCCTGGGAGGAGGGAGAAAAGGCTCACGGAGGGGCCAACACCCCCCAACACCCCAAATCTTTTGGGTTCAGTTTGTTTTCAGAGACAACAACAGGTGTATGAAGTGACCCAACAAGGAGAGAGGGTGTAACCCCAAGAGACTGGGCTTGGGGTGCCCAAACACGTAGCTATTAGTTAAAATGCCAGCTAAATCCCTATGTCGTAAACAGGAGGACTTAGCCCGTGAGTCAGGTTTTATACCATTTATCTATAAAAACAAAATGAAACCTGGCCAGTGGCTTACCACCCAGGCCCTGAAATTCAGAGCCTGGGCAGAAGGGGAGCTGGGGGCAGCTTCCCTGTGCAGAGGGGAAAGCAGGATGTTCCTGCTGGGGACCAGGTGGGAGCTCCTGCCAGATCTTACAGCCCTTAGCCAGCCAGGAAAGAAAATGCTTCTGTTGGAGACCAGCCCAAATCTGGGGGTTGTGTAAGATTTGGGCTTCATTTGGGGTAGGTGGAGGGGAGTTTCCTTTGAGTCTGAAATCTGACGAGTCATAAGGAGTGAGATGTGCTCAGCCAGCACCCTGGTGGGGTGGGGTGGGGGCGATGCGTGGTAGACATGACGCAGTTGAGCCCTGTTCTTAGAAGTTGTTAGCTTGATTTGATAATGTTCTCCTTCTCTTCTCCTTCATTCTGTTTTGAGAATTTTATGCCATCCCTACCCCTCCTCGCACACACACCCCAAGCTAATGGAGAAATATGGGAGAGGGGACTATCATCCAACTCTGTCTGGATTTCAGCCATGAGGACACTGTGATAAGACTGACTAGACTTTTTCTGAAGAAAGTATTGATTCTTCCAGAAAGATATTATTAGGAAAAGACAATCATTAATGACGAATTTATTTGTCCTTAACAAGGTGTTTTGTTTTCTCCCCAATGTAACAGTGTTCTGGTGATTATATAATAGAATGCAAGGCAATGTCAGGTATTCCGGAACCCACCCTCTGCCATGTGCAGGTTGGATAAATTCCCAGGAAGCCAAACATGGGTTTAGGAAAGGATCCCTACTGTCCTCAAAATGCAGTGGGTGCAGACCACATGGATGGGACCTGAACCCAGTCCATTTTCCCCAGAACACCAGAAGAAAAGTGGGGTAGTATTATACATAGTTAAACAGAGGTAGAGCAGAATCTTATGCCTTCTGTCTGACAACCTCCCTCCTCCCCCCACCCAGAAGAACAGTGTTTTAGAGAAATCAAACTCTACTCAAGGTAAGATGACTGTTGACCATTCTCATCTTCTGTCCTCTGCAGACCCTTCCATCATGAACACCTGGAAAGAAGAAAACTACTTATATGACACCGACTATGGTAGTACAGTAGGTAACTAACTCCCCAGCACTTAAGGCCTGTCTACATTCTTAATTCTATTTGTCTAAAAGCCACAACATTATATGGTTCAGGAGGGGGCTTTCAATGCCCTCTCTCTTTTCATTGCCATAGATTTGTTGGACAGCAAAACTTTCTGCCGGGCCCAGATCTCCATGACGACCACCAGTCACCTCCCCGTTGGTAAGTTGTCCTGACATCAGAAGTTGTGTGCACTCCTGTGAGTGCTGACGGAGACTTAATGAAAATTGTTAACAGCCTGTGTTGCCACTTTGCTCGAGTCTTTTTCAACAAAATAGGAAAGGAATAGAGTTGCTGTTTCTATAAGTTTGGCTTTTGAGCCTTATTTGTACACCAAAAATGACCAGCATGGATGCTTGTAGGCAGAATGTCTCCTGTGAAGTCAACTCACTCCTTTGTGACAGCAAAAGCTTATCTTTTCAACAAAATGTGCTCTTGGGAAATTTTCTGATGAAGTCATTCATACTTGGGCAGGTATACTAATGGGGGAGAAGGCTATATTTAATTTTCAACAAACTATATTTGGCTTTAGAGAAAAAACTACTCGGAGGCATTCACAGGTCAATGAATCCAGGGTGATGGTCTTTGGGTAGAAGGATAGCAACTGGAAATTTCCCAGAAGTCTAGAACTCACACTAGTTTGTCAGTTTTAAGTCTGATGCTGATGATTCATTGGGACTCTCCAATCTGTCAGACCACCTGCATTTTATAAATTACGTTCACGTTGTACTGGCATTAGATGTAATGCTGGCCATCCATGACTCTTAAGTTTATACTGAGTTCAGAATCTGTTGGGAGTCCCCACCCTCACCCCTTACAAAGAGTACATTAGATGAACCCCATAGGAGTGAGTACAGTGAAGAGGTGAAGAGAAGATTTCCCGTTGTCCCTTGATTTGGTTGCCGACTTATGGATCTGTTTGGGTTTATGAAATGGCATTCAGACGTCACAAGTGAATCGCTCTTTCCCTAGAATTAAATTTGAGATAACTTCAGACCTGGTGTTTAAATGAGTGTGAGAGGAAGCACAGACTCACTTTTATAATTTTTTTGGTTTCTCTTGTATTTTTGAGAACTGAAGTAATGAAAGCTTTTGGTTTGAGGTTTTGTTCAGGTCAAGCCCCTTGAATGAAAGAGGGCTAGGAGCCAGTATAAATTCTTCTGGAATTAAGAACTAAAGCCAATTTATTTCTCTACTTCCCCGTGTCCCCGGTGGTCTATGGTATGATATGTCACACTAAATATTTGTTGAAACTAGGAAATAGATCAAACACTCGAAGGCTCTGCAGTGTCTTTCCCATTCTGGGGGAACTAGGCAATCGGGGTAGAATTTTGGTGGCAATCATTGCCACCTAGTCAAGATCAAGGGTTTCAGAGTTGAGGAAACCATCCTGGTCACCCTCTGACTTCCTCTTACACTTCCTAAGGTGTTACTTCCCACATCCTTCACTTAGAATCTTTGGCTTATGGCGTAAGATTCAAATTAGGAATAACGTTGATCCAATCACTTCCTGAGCCTTAGGGGTTTGTTAACTCTTGAGGCATCTGGGAAACTTAAATGCCATAATCACAGCCTAACTGCCCTTACTGTCCAGCCACTCTTCTCTCTTCTGTAGCTTGACTTATCTTCTAGAATCTCAGAATCAATTGGGGCCACTTTCTGCTTTCATATTTGCAGTAACAGCGAACTCACTAACTCCTGAGTTAGACCTATTCTGTTTTTGAATATCCTTCCTAAAATGGACATTACAAATCTGGTCTCCTCCAGCTCTTTTCACCCTTGTCCCCCCAACCCCTGTCCTGTTCCCCATTCCTATCCTGTGAGGGGAACACAGAGTGGAAAATGAGATGAGCAATTCAGAACCTCTCAGAATTTTTGCACAAAGAATCAATTCAATGTCAGGAATATTTATTGGATTAACAGCCTTTCAGTGGGATTGTTCATGATGACCTTGTATGGGTCAATTTCTCCCAGAATAATTTAGTCTCTACTGAATGGGTCTGAAATCTCCCCAAAGACCTTTGCCATTTGGCCGAGTCTTTAGATTTCAAGCTCCCGTAAAATTGAGTGCAGTTAAATATCTATGTTTTAATACAAGTTACAAGCTGAGCTAAGGCGAGGCCCAACATAAACTGATGCCCTCTGAGATAAACGCAGGTGGGGAAATGGGCTTTGTTTTGATTTCTCTGTCATCTGCCCCTTTCATAAAATGGCCGCCGCCAGTGTTCCTGATCTGCCCGATAGTCCTCGGGCCAATCACGCCAACTCAGGCTTGATGTGTTTATTCACTGACTTGTTGGGCCTCAAGCTAGGGTGGCACGGACTATTATAACATTGAAATTTGTATATCCCGTCAAGAAATGGCTCACAGCTGAATCATATGCAAATGCCTCTAATCTTCAATTCTTGCGAAGTAGCTTAGCTAAAGTCATGCTCTGGAAACTGCATCATAAACCTGTGGTGGGTGCTGGCCCTGCCCCGACCGGACCTTGGCCTGAGGTGCCTGGGAACAGAGCGAGAGAAAGCCAAGCTGGACAACGTCCCCAGAGCGAGCCATTATTTTATAAGAATGAATCATGTAACCACAGGGCTAACTTCAAAGCTTTCAACTTTTATTTTGGGGTGAGAAGACAGAGGGAGGGGAGGCCATCATATTAAAGTGAGGTGGCAGATCAAAAGATTTTAGGACTGAGGCTGTCATTCCCCAGCTTGTCCCCAAACACTGGCTGCATATTCCTCCACAGGACCATGGAAATACTTTTATATGGGATTTTGTCGTTGTTTTGGTTTTTCCTAACCTGGATGGAGGTATAATGGTTGATACCTCCAAAGAAAGTTCCCTCATGGTTTATCTGGTCTAAGGTTTTTAAATCTAGAGTCCACAGACTCCTAAGGGGGCCACAAGCCACTGAAATTGTTTACAGCTTTTCACGGTGTATACTTAGGTGCATTTTTCTGGGGAGAGGGACCCAGGTTTCTATCTTATTCACAAAAGTGCCTTAACCCAAAGTAATTGATTCCGTACCAGTTTAGAATGATTGGCAATGATTGCAGCTAATAAGCTGAGAGACACGGGCTTTTCTGAATCTCAACCCTGCCTCTGAGATGATAGTCTTCCATCCCTCCTGGATGCCTTCTGAAAATGAGCTTTGCTTGTGGCCTGCTGGGTAAATGCCACTCTTTGTCTGCAGAACAAGGTGGCCCTGTCAGAGTGATGTATCACTTGGAAATGGGGAGGGTGCCAGAGCTGTTGCAATATTGTCACATCCTGATGGGGTGTTGCAACCTCACCCTGAAACTACTGGGGAGGGAGCCTAGAGTCTCCTTGTATTTCCTGTGAATTTGTCCTTCCAGATTTCAGAGAAAAGTAACTCAGGTGCAGTCCCTCCTCCTGACAATGCTAGGAGAGAAATTCGTAGCCTGAATGAAAGATCTCTTTTCTAACCAGATCTTATCAAATCCCGCTCCTCCATTCTGCCAGAGTTTTTGGAGAAACTGCTGGGACTGCTGAGTCATGGCAAACAGAGTGATCAGATATTGACCAAGTCCAGATACACTGGGAAATACATCAAATTGGGCCAGATTTTCCCACCAACCGGAACCGACCCTGATTTGGTAGAGACTTACCTGAGAAATCTGTTATGTGCCACCATCTTTGGAAATGGCATATGGGAGTGACTTTGAGTCAAACTTGGGCCTTAGACTCTTTGCCTCCTGGCTTCACTGCGGGCTGTGTGACTAGACAAGTCATTCGACCTCCTCGTGCCTCACAGCTGCAGACTGTGGCTCAGTCACCTCACAGTGGTTTTATGTGAAGTAAACACGGTACTTCATGTCAAGTGAGTAGCACAGTGTGGGTGCATAGTAAATGCTCAGTAAACAGGAGTTATTCTTAGCCATTTTAATTGGGGGCCGATGGTTATTCCAGATTTTTTTTTTTTAATAATGGACCACCCTTGACATTGGAATGAACATTCCAGACCCTCTCCTTTTTTAAAACATTGATTTTATTGAAGAAATACTGCCTTTTAACATGAACTAGGTTTGTGGTATACATGATAGAAATTTACATCTGTACATAATATGTGGTGTATAGAGACAGAAAGTAAACGAGTGAACCAAATTTGGCGATAATCCGATCCTCTTCTTTTACAGGTAGTTTTAGCTGGTCTAAGATCTTAAAGTCTTAACGGCTGCATAAAGATCAATGAATGCTAGATGAGGGAACCATGAGGCCCTGTGCCTAGAAAAGATATGTTCAGTGGCCCAATTTCCTAACAGGACTGGCTTGTGTTAGGGGCTATTCTGTTAACAGTGAAGGATTTTTTCATTGTGAGATTTTTTTTTTTTCTGTAAGATTATGGTTGATCCCCGCCAATACCCCACACACGCGCGCACACACACACACACACACACACACACACACAATTAGGTAACTTAGTCTTCTTTTTAAGAAGTTTTATTGCCCAGGTCTGTCTCTGTCATGCTTTGGTGAAGGGTTGCCATAATGAGTCATTTGTTAAACTAATCTGTGTTTCCATAGTCCACCAGGGCCCTCTGTACTAGGCTCAGGCCAGTCAATGGCCCCTTTGTCAAGCTGATTAAAATGGAACTTTGCATGCCAAAAATAAGGCACTCCTCTGGTTTAAAGCCACCTTTCTTTGTTACAAATGTTTACATTTTTAGTATTATGTAAAAAAAATAACAATGTCTTTCAATGACTTTGGTCTGTCAGTGACTTCCCATCTCTCTCAGAACAAAAGCGTAAATCATACTTGTTCCATAAGGCCTTAGGGATCTGAACTTTAGCTCCCACCCCCTGCCCCTCGCTCACAGCCACAGTGGCTTCCTTGTGTTCGGTGAATGAATCAAACACACAGCAACCTCTGGGCTCTTGCACTTAAGTGTTCTCAGTCATAGAAGGCTCTTCCACAACTCTCTCCACAACCGTCTTCTCTCTGATCCCCTTACTAGAGAGGTCTTCTCTGAGCACATTCTATTAAGTTGCAAATTATTCCCATCTCCATATTTCTGACTCCATTTCTGACCCTGCAATAGCTTTCTCCAAACTACTTATCATCCCTGTTTTATTTTGATCACTACCACATACCTGAGCAGCCAGGCAGGTAGTAGGTCTGCGATAAATATTGATTAAGCGAGTGGATGAATGAATGACAATGATAATTGTAGAAAAGAGGGGAATTAAGTGACTCTCTTTTTTTTTTCTCTTTAGCAGAGTCCCCCGATATGAAAAAGGACCAAGACCACCCTGCAAAATCCCACACCAAAAAGCACAGTAAGTTGGTAGGCATGATTCAGAGGACTCTTGGTCTTTCCCCTCACATAGGACATAATTGGGGGCCATGAGTTCTTTTGTTTTTGTTTTTTAAAGGAAAGGTGCAGGCAGGAATGAAGGAGACTGGAGACAGGTAGGCAGGTGGGAGAGAGAGGAGGAAGAAACATTTATTTATTTTACTTAGTTGTTCTTGGTTTTAGCCCCAGACCCTGGGTCTTGAACCATGGTCCTTGGAGTGTATGTGGACTATGTCTGGTGGCCTTATCCACCAGGCCACCAGGGCCTACAAGTCATTAGTTTTTAAACAAGTATTTTCTCTGGCTGCTGCCTCCATTTCTTCACCTAAAACTGAGTAGGGCGAGGAAACAGAGGCCTCTCTGACTGGCACCCCCTCTGCAGTTGATTCTCAGGTGAAGCCCTCCTCATTCTGTTATATTTGTTCTAAAGCAGAGACCCCTGGTTTACTAAGAACTCACTGTAGGCATGGGGTTAGCAGTTTCCATCTCTCTGGAAAACAGAGGTGGGAAGAGAAGAATGATGAGAAGAAAAAGCAGAGACATAATTTATTTTCATTCAGCTGAATATGTTAGCTTCCTACCTATGTGGAGTTTTCATTCCAAGAAATGACTGTATGTTCTTTAGTTTCAACAGTGCCCTTTGAGAATTGCATTTTCGCCATAATAAGACCTTAGGAAAATATATGAAACATGGGGCTGGGGAGGCATAGAAAGAAATCTGGTTGGTATGTTCTAGAAATGAAAGGGACTGGATGTCCCTTTGACATGCTCTCTGACATAGGAGGTCTAAGGCCTATTGATTAATCTTCGCTTCGCCCCATTTTAGTGGCGTGAATTTGGCCAAGTGTGTTAAATTTGGTCCAGTCCATTACATTTTCCATGCCTCAGTTTCCTAACGTGTAAAATAAAAAAAAATTGTGCTAGTTCTTTCTTAAATGTCTTTAAAAAAAAATACCCAGTATTTGGGGATCTGGCATCATTAAAGGGTAGGGGGAGATGTTCTAACTCTCTGGGTCCGCTGCCCCGCCTTTGCGGTGATGTAGGTCATTCATAAACACCTCTTTCTGCTTTTCCTCAGATCCTCGAGGAACTCACTTATGGGAATTCATCCGAGACATCCTCCTGAACCCAGACAAGAATCCGGGGTTAATCAAGTGGGAAGACCGGTCTGAGGGAATCTTCAGGTTCTTGAAATCAGAGGCTGTGGCTCAGTTGTGGGGTAAAAAGAAAAACAACAGCAGCATGACCTATGAAAAACTCAGCCGAGCCATGAGGTAAGCTGTGTCCCATCTCCAAACGTATTAAAGCCACACCACTCGTTTTTTGCCTGCAAGTCTCAGCCTCATCAGCCTCCTCATGCTATGTCCTCATTTCAGGTACTACTACAAAAGAGAAATTCTGGAACGTGTGGATGGACGAAGACTAGTGTATAAATTTGGGAAGAATGCACGTGGATGGAGAGAAAATGAAAACTGAGAAAGCTGAAGGTGCTGACTCTTTCAGCACAAACCCAATGACATCCCCAAATGATAAAAATCCAAGAACTCCTTGACGTAAATATTTCAAAGACTATTTTTATCTGATATTTATGTACCACGAGGGGGGAAAAAAAATCTACTTCTAACGGGAAGAAGGAACACTACAGTTGATAAAATTATTTTGTTACTTTGAAGTATGTCCTGTATGGGGAACAATCGTACACAGTTTTCTGTGAAATATGATGCTGTATGTGATTGTGATTTGTTTTTACCTCTATTGTGAAGTTCTCTTCCACTGTAAGAAGATCAGATTTGTAGCCTTATGCTTCTTGCTAAGAGAAAGAAAACAAAAATCAGAGGGCATTAAATGTTTTTTATCTGCAAAATGATTTAGAAAAAAGGGGCGTGTCCACCACACATGAGTACCCACAGGCCTCATCAAGAGAAGTGGGCACAGTTCCCTGGTTGAACTCCAGGGTCTTGACTGACAGGAGACGCCAACGGATGCTGGGAATTTTAACCCGATTTTTAGGACCCAGTGAGTGGATAATGGAACTTCCAAAATCCAACATGGACTATAATCACTGCATAATCACATGACCTGCAATGTTTAAATCAGCGAGAATCATGGTGAGGGGGCTTTCTACTCATATAGAAATGATTTACGCAATGCCAAGGCTAGCTTCCCCCTCCCTCATGGATGGTTGGTGAAAACACTTCAACTGCCACCTCTGCTCAAGTCTAGTTCTTTAAGAGAGGGTCCAGCCTTGGTTAGTTCTATTCCAATTGCTTCAAAATAAGTGGGGGGAAAAGGAAGTTTGCTCTTGAATCCCTCTAGCCAATCCGCACATGACATTTTTGACTGAGTAGTCCTTTTTGTAATTGTACGGGCTGTCTTGTGCATTGTAGCGTGGCCAACAGTGCCCTTGGCCTCTATTCTTCAGATGCCAGTAACACTCCCATCCCCAAAGTTATAACAACCAAAAATGCCTCCAGATATTGTCAGATATCCCCCAGGGGAAAACTTGCCCTTGGTTGATAACCACCAATTTTGTCAGTTCAGATGATGATGGTGATTTGTTCGCAGAGCCAAAAGCTAAATGGAAGATCTTTTAGTCTCTAGAGTGAAGCAAAAGCAGGACTTCAAAAAAAAAAAAAAAAAGGAAAATCAAACTACTTTTCCACTTTTAAAATAATAGGGACAATGGGTTGAAATATCTAGAGGGACTTCTTTTTAGAACCTCAGGTAAGAGCCAAAGTCAGGTAAATAAAGTATAGTAATGTAGCAAGAGCTCTAATCGAAGACATTTTCACTGGAATTACAGAATTATATTACAGAAGGAAACACTGAGAAAAGAGTGTGTGCATGTGTGTGTGTGTGTGTGTGTGTGTGAGAGAGAGAGAGAGAGAGAGAGAGAGAGAGAGAGAGAGAGAGAGAGAGAGAGAGAGAGAGAGGAGATCCCCAGGAAAAACTTCTTTGCAGATGTTAATTCTTATGATCTTTGCTCTTTTGCATCATCTCTCTGCTGTCTCATCTGAACTCTTCCTAAAGTGAATGGTATGTTGCCTAGATTGGAACCCAGAGGAATGCTTTATTTAAAAAGAGTAAAGAAATGAAAGATGGGAATGGAAGACAGCTAACACAGCTCCGGAGCCTTGTCTGTAAGGAGCCAGAGAGACTACTTCTTCAATGGCAGGACTGTTCTGGGTGTACCTGGTGGGGGGGTCCCTGAAGACTTATCCCTGCACCCGGCACTCTGGAAGGAACGTAACCTGCAGACACTTTGAAAATGTGCTTAATCATTCAGATCCTTTTACAACTTTTCTGTTTGGCTCCCCATGTTCTTGTGTTTGACCTCCATCTTGCCTCTCTATGTCAAGCACTAAGTTGGGGGTGAAGACTTGTACCAATAAGAGGGAGTACTCTTTATCATCAAGTGGACCATGTAGCACATTATCTTACTGAGTGGAGTTAAGTGATTCAGAGTCAAAGATTCAGTCTTTGTAGTATAATTCAGCAGGCTGGAAATCAGAATTAAGCATTTGTCCTAACAATTATAGAAACCGTATTGATTGTGACTTTAGTGAGATGAATGACCTTCTGAAGCTACAACCAAGTCCATTTTTTTTTTCGGCCTGACTCGGTCACCTCCACTGAGGAGTTACTTGGTATTATCAGGTAACAGTTACTGAGGGAAATGAGAGAAATAACCACAAGCAGCACAGATCTTGACTAAGCAGCTGAGACATTCCTGCATCAAAGACATGCCTGGCTTTCCAAGTGAATCTGTAGAACTGTGAAACCTTCCCAGCACCTGTCTAGACTTACAGAGAATGAATTAAACATCCAGGTACTTGAATTCATATAAATACATGAATGTCTGTGTGGCGTATGCACCTGAATTGTGTGTGAGGTGATCAGCGTCATCTGCTAACTTGCTCCCTGCTCTTTCTTCCTTGCCTTTGCCTGGTTATCACCTGAGATTACTATATCCTTCTCTAAATTTACCCTCCTCAAACCTCTAAGTTTCTCATACTCCTTCAATTTAGCCTCTGCTTTCTCTGTAGCCTTTCCACTGAAGAGCAATCCCTGCAAGGTCATGGGTATGGGTGTGGGGTGGGGGGTATGGGAGATACCAACTGGAGCAGTTTAGCGGGTAATTAGAAGATGGTGCTGTTTGTTAACAGTGACAGTTTCTTGGCACCTGGTTCCTGCTTAAAGATGCTGGAGTATTAAGTTCTCAGCATATCTCTCTATTGTCTTGGCCTGAGTTGGAAGCATTTGCTATGTGCCGTTCGTGACTTGGAGAACTCAAGGTAATTGAGCCATGCCAACATGGGGTGTGACAGAATACTTCCCACCACAGTATTGAAAGGGAGAGCAAAATCCCAGAGTCAAAGCAGAATCAGGTAGAGTCCCTCTTCTCTTGGAGACACAAAGCTTCTCACTTGTGAAGCTGGTCTGTGCCGGAAGCTCACATGGCCACGACACATGGTGTCCTTGAATGATCCTTTAGCTAAGGACTTGGGCTTTTATTTGTAGGTTTTCATAGGTACCTGAGGCAGCAAATGTATTGCTAAGACTTTAGCAGACTCAGCTCATCCAAGACTCCTAGATATTGAACTTGATGAAACTTGAGAAGGCCCTGGCTCCCAGGGACGTTTTAATAGCTTCTTGAACATACCGTCTGAGGAGGGCAGACTCAGGTTATGAATTTCCTTTGAATATTCTGGTTCTTCCTCAAAGTTCTTTCCTTGCTAGACTGTAAGCCTTTGATGGCAGGGATGATATCTTATCAAAATTGCTTTCTAGTGCCTAGCATGAGAGAGACCCTCAATATTTGTTGAGTTTATAAATAAGTGTCTTCTGGAAGATTCCTTGGATTGGGAGAGCATAGACATAATCAATATATGAATCATTTCTTCACTGGAATAAGAGCACAATGGCCAAACCTTCAAGGACATAGCATCTATTACATGAACATTTTACTGTGAGACTCTACTTTGCCTTCCTACCTGCGCTGAAATGAAACCAAAATAGGCTGTTTGGTTCTGCAAGTCAATATATGTTGAACGAGAAATTCTGTTTCTAAGAACTGTGAGACTTCTCTGGTCTAAGAAGCCAGTAATGAACCTTTGACCTGTTTTAACCAATGAAGATTATAAATGTGTTTATATGATGTAAATTGCTATTTAAATGTAAAACAGTTCTACATTTTAGTATTTGGGGGTTGGTTTATATATTGTTTTTTTCTTTTTGAAAAATATGAGGGGGTCTTTTGATAGGACTAGTCACGCATATTAGATATTAGTTTTGCCAAGTGTGTTGTTTTTCAAATGTATAAAATATAGAAAAAGCTAAAGTAGTAAGAGGGAAAGGCCATTATATTATTCTTCTATAGTAAAAAAAAAAAAAAAAAAGCATTCGTTGAATGCCTGCTATGTGAACAGCATGGAATCACATGTGAGGAGATTTTCTTGTTATAAAGGATGTGATAGATACTCTGTATGAGCTTATATGAAAGAAAGAATAGTATAGCAGTCATAATATCAGAATTGAATTATCTTCAATATTCGTTCTCAGAATTTCACTTCTGGACTAAGAGACTATTTAGTGAAAACATGTTGAGACTGTGCCTCGTGAGCCACTGAAATGTATAGGTCTTCACAAGTTTAGCTAAATTGGAACTAATCCTTCTGTACCTCTCTGCATAATTCTTGCTTTTCTTCCCACTGGGCTTCTGGGTTGACAATTTGTGGGAAACAACCCAACTGCCGCTGTTTTTTGAAAAAAATCAGAAATCTTGCCCTTTCAACTATGTTAAATTCAAACTGAGTATTTCTGTTTTATGAAAGAATTATATTTTTCAAAATATGTTTATCTGTTGTTGTTTGTTTGTTCGATGGGTCCCAGAAAACACTAATACAAGCCATGGAGACAAGTCTTCGATTGTGTGTTTTGTGCTTTAATAAGCCATTGAAAACCTGGCCTAGAGAAAACACCCTTAATCTATAGCAACAAGACATTTCATGTTTCTGCATTTATTTACTCAATAAGCATTTACTGAGTATTTACTCGTGCCGGGCGCTGTTGGAGGCACAGTTATGGCAGAGAGTTAAAGAATCAAAACAAAATAAAAAACTCTACTCTTCCAAAATTTTTGTTCAAATGAGTTGGAAGAGGCAAAAAGTGAAACACTAACAAGTAAAACAGAATAGATCATATTTGTAGTAAAGAAACAGCAAGGAAGATAATAAGGTACTGGAATGTCAGAGTACATTGCAAGTTTAAGCCAGGTTAAGAAGGAAACATTCTATAAAGACCTAAAGGATATAAGGGAAGGAGCTATGCAGATAAATGGAGGTGTGATAATTTATTGGAGGGCACAGCAAGTACAAAGGTCCTGAGGAGACATGTTCCTAACCCATCTCAGAAACAACAAAACACTGTTTGCCAGAGAACAAGCAATTTTATGAAATGATCCAAGAGAGGAACTGGCAGGCCAGGTCATTTAGAACTTAGAGGTCATGATCAAGGCTTTTGTTTTTATTTTTGAATGAGAAAAAGAGCCAAAGAGGAGTGACATGCACAGGTTTCTGGTTTAAAAGGGCCCCTCTGGCTGTTGGGTTAAGAATGAATTGTGGGAGACATTTGATGAGCGTTCATTCTCAGTGATGGCTGAACAAAGGGAGGGAGGAAAAAGCTCTCTCACATCCACTTTCTGAATACAATACTTTAAAATGTTTCAAGGCAGTAAGTGATCACTACAAGTTCATAACAAAAATATCCTGATGTACAGAAAGTTCAGTCACTTGATTTTATAAATAATAATGAATTAAATATATATTATATATATAAAATAATGAAAGTTATAATAGATAATCACTTTGGGAAGAGTCACTTTGTTCCAGGAACTGATATGTTCTCCAAATATATTATTAGAATAAGGCCTCACACATGTGAGGTATAGATATTATCCCCCATTTTCAAATGAGAGAACTGTAAGTCAGAAAGTTAAATGACTTTATCAAGATCATGTAATTAGTAATGTGATAGGACTGTCATTGTTTATCCACATTTCTTTTTCCATAGTCTTAATCTTAGCATTTGTCTGGTTCTTCAGGGTGCTAACTCTCTCTCTCTCTCTCTCTCTCTCTCTCTCTCTCTCTCTCTCTCTCTCTCACTCACACACACACTCACACACACAATTTCATGGTTAAATACATTGGGTTGATAGTGAGTGGAAAAATGTTTTACAGAGTTACTTACTGTATGATTTCTCAGAGCCTTAATGATAGTGCTGTGTATTGTGAATCTGTAAGACTCTGGAAAGACAACAAAAAATATACTCCCAATTTTCCAGGCCTATTTGCCAATGGAAGCTCTTCATCAAAGAAGGCTTCATGAAAACAGTATCCTTTAGAACATACTTAGGGAAAAGAAGATTTTTTAGTGATTACTTCTCTGACTTAGAACAAGTGGTATTTTCATGTTTGGGCAAAATTAATATGCTGATAATATTCATGCACATCAAACTTGGCCAATTTTGAATCTCATTAAGAAGAAATTCCCTCACTGCCCTGGGCAGTATTTATTTGCATTAATCTATTTCTCAGTAATCACAAAGAACTTGCAAAGTAACTCCTTTTTGGAAACTAGAGCCCTCCTGAATTTTAACTCTTTAGTACTCTGTATCCAGAACTATAGGCACTAGCCACATGTGGCTATTTAGATTGGTTAAATTATTATAAATTAAAACTTTTATTTATTTGCACTATCCCCATTCCAGATTTTGAAAAACTACATATGACTAATGGTTTACTGTGTTGGACAATACATGTATAGGACATTTCCATAATCAAAGAAATTCTGCAGAATATTTCTGTTTAGAATCTGATCTGGGAGGATAATGTAAGGGTAAAAAGGTAGTTGACAAAACTAACCAACAGTGAAATAAAACCCAGTGAGCCTTAGAAACCAAAGGTGACCCTGAATTGTAGAGGAAAAAAGGAGATCTAATGCAAATCTCTATGTTTGCTGAAATGGTGACAGTCTCTGCAAGTTGAAACTAGTTTGATGCTGTCAGTGGAGACTTGAAAGACACAAGTGACACTGAGGAGAGATAACTGAAATGGGAAGATAAATGTAGGTCCCCAAATAGAAATGGTTGGCACTCTCTACTGTCTACTATAAATGGCACAAATACTATCCATTTCTTCCTTCTTTAGAGGACCAACATCATGAGCAAGAGTCTACCCAAGGCTCTCTATTTACTTATAGGTCAATTCTCTTGCATTAACTCTCATGATTTGGCCTCTATTCCCATCTAATCACTAAAAAATACCCTATTGTAGGTTATAGTCAGACTCATGCCTGTCTCAAGGATTTTACTCTAACTTTTCCCTCTGCTTACAATGGACATTTGGTCTTCATGTGACTGAATCCTTCTACTTACGCAATTCTCTATTCAAAAAGTTACCTTTCCTTATCACACTAGCTACTCATCTCCCTCCCTCATCATTTCCCATCACACTTTTCCTCATTTTATCTTCGTGGAACTTATACTTTCCGAAGTCATATTTTAAAATTATTGAAAGTAAATTATTTATTTTTATTTATTTTCCTTGCTAGAATGTAGCTCCGGAAGAGCTTATCTGCCAATACATTCCTAGAGCTTTGTGCCTAACATATGTACCTAGTGACCTCCCTATTCTATTCTGGAAGAAATTGACTCCCTTGTTTTCTATCATAATTTTCTTCTCCTGAGTACTCACTCTAGAGTTCTTACTCTTCCCATTCTTCTATATGCATTCCCAAAGATTAAATCCCCAGTCCTCTTTTCCTTTTTCCCCCTTTAAATCCTCACTCTAAGTCTTTGAGACAGGTTCTGCAGTCATTTCCATTTTACAAAGAGGAACCCGAGGCTCAAAGAGATAAACTGTCTTGAGATTCTTGATCTCCTGAGATAATCCTGAAATTATTTGGTTCATTCCTAATAGAGCTGAGATTTGAACCTCTGCCTGCCTGAGGCCAGCATTGGTGTCTTACTCATGATGCCCTATCATCTCTCTTGTTATGGAAAGAACTGAGTACCAAGCAAATTAAAAATTACTTCTAAATTTGTGACAACCCAAAGAGATATGTAGCGTGTCTAATTTGGGAACACAATGCTATCTAGATAATATGATATCTTCAAGCCATTTATCCTGTGTTAGTCGTGTTGATCATTCTAGGCCAGCACTATGAGTCAGAGGAGTTAGTGTTTGATGTGCTCTACAATCAGAGCTATAGAGATGCTTAGAGCTGGAAGATCATTTGGTGAAAACTTCCATACCAGGAGTGCAGAAACCTTAAGGAACAGAACCAAGGTTACCCAGGCTCTTAGCTAGGAAGGGAAACCAGTTTTCTAGTTTTCCCATTCATGAATTTCACCCATGTATGAGCTTTCCTCATCCTGGGTTCCTCATAATTCCTGAGGTCTTATATCCCTTACATAGGGACAACCTTAAGGAAGCTCATTTTTCCTCCTGCCCTCTTTGGCAAGATCATTCAAAATTCTTATGCGGATTCCTTGAATCCATACAACAGCCTCTCCCCTCTGAGTCTCAGGTAGGTCAGGTGGAAAAACTGCATATCCTAGACTTTAGTGGAAGAACGGTTGTGGACCAAGCCAGAGCTGCTAAGAACTGATGAATGCAGAGATCCTGGGGCTGCAGAGGGAGGAGCACACAGAGTACAGATTCTGGAAAAAGATTCCATTAATCATCAGCTCTCTGACATCTCTCCTCTGTGTGTGTGCTTTTCTCCATCTTACTTTCTGTGTCTCTTTCACAGTCCCTGTTCTTATACCCTTCCTTCCTCTTGCTCGCCAATCCCTTTTGGACCCCTTCCCTCTTCAAACCTGTCTTTCCAGGTTGCTGAAAGACAGAGAGCTGACAAGAGGACAGTCCTGGACCAGGAATGGTGCCACCTCTCTGAAAGCCTCAATGGTGAAAATAACAAACGATATTTACCTAAGAGTTATTAACACATCAACCATTCTCTCTTTGACTGTTTAGTCATGTCATTCAGACTAATGGACTTTTCCAATGGCAAACAGAAGGAGAAAAAGGAAAACAAACAGTGTATTCACACTCAACAGAGTCAGTGATCCCTGGCGAAGCTGTGGAAACAGAAGCGATCTCTTTAAAACTGACCCGAGGACACATCTCCCTTGCATGTGTCCTCACAGAATTCTGGATCAGTGCTGGACCTTCTGCACAAGTTCCCTGTGAGATTGAAAGCAAGAGAAGATAAAGCTCCATGGTGCAGGGTTTCAGCAATTTTCAGTTACCTATTGATCACAAGTAAGGTACCAGGCACCACACTAGGTATTTCCACAGTGTACAAGGCAAGGCAGGGTCAAGTGACTGGTCAGGTTCACACAGCAGGTTCTTGTGAAAGCTGACTTGACTTCCAGTTCTCTCCCACCATGATGTCTCTGTTGATGCGTCTTTTGGAAGGAGATAGCATCATTAAGTCATAGGAACTAGAAAACAGACTAACTGATAAAAAAGAACAGACTTTTGATTTGGAATAACCCCTGTTTCAAATCTCATACCTTCACTTGCAAGCTGCATGACCTGGGGCAAGTGATTTAATTTCTTTAACCTCAGCTTCCTCATATGAACAAGCAGGAGTTGTAAGTGGCTGCTGCTGATTTGTGGGGGAGACAGCCAAATAACCAAGGTATTGCTCTGCAGCTTGGTTAGTAATAAGGAACTGCAGGGAATGGGACGGTTCCTGCTGAGGCACTATCGATAACTAGCCATAGGCCCTTAGACAAGTTTCTTATATACTCTTGCTTTGTTTTTTTCATTTGTAAATAGGCAGATTGTACTAGATCATCTCTGAGATCATTCCAAATAGCAATTTCCAGGAATTTATGAAAATCAGTTTGAATCTCATCCATAATATATTTAAATATTTATGATTCTGCCCTGGGTGGGTTGGGAAACTAAAGAGAATATGGAATCATCTCTGGTGGGAGGAGAGTGGAGACAAAAGCAACAGAACATGAGTCCCTGGACATATGTGGCCAGTTCCTGGGGGAACTGGCCTGCTGGGTCATCATGGGGATATTGCTCACAGGGAGCAGCGATGTGTTAACTGGCAATTATTCTAGTGCTTACTTGTTAGGCAGAGCACCATGCACTTTCCTTGTCTGATCTCATTCAATCCAATAGATAGGCAATATGATCTCATGTTGGAGAGTGAAATCATGAACTAGAGCATATTTTATGTTACCTCATTGGAACATTTCTCATCATGGTATTGCTCCTCTACTTAATATCATCTTTCATAATAAG
This sequence comes from Solenodon paradoxus, assembly GCA_004363575.1. Taxonomy (NCBI): domain Eukaryota; kingdom Metazoa; phylum Chordata; class Mammalia; order Eulipotyphla; family Solenodontidae; genus Solenodon; species Solenodon paradoxus. The sequence goes on along the minus strand of RJWH01000788.1, from coordinate 311,861 downwards.
AAACTTCTGTTATTAAAATATTACATGGTGTGAATTTTGAAAATAGAGTTCAATATTTTATGCTTTTAAAATACTGTAGAACTGTATACAATTCTGCAAAAATAAAATGAAAACTGACAACAACAAATCATCTTTCTCCTGGGATGAAGGAACAGAGACTCAGAATGATTAAATAATTTGCCCAAGTGGTAGAATTAGGACTTGAACCCAGCACCTAAGCAATGATCTTTCTATCAGCTGATGACTTAAACTGCTAAAGGAAGTTAACAGCTGAGGTTTGAACAGCTGAGTGAAATCCCTTCTTTCCTGGAGTAAGCTTTCTCAGAAACAGGAAGTAGAATTTTGCCAAACATGCAAAAATAAACAACTCCCTAGAAAACTGAGTATAATTTGAAATAAAAAAACTCATTAAAGAAATCATCTCTTGAGTCTGATTGGTCCCAGTAATGCAAGAACAGTGGAGGCACAGATTAGACTCCTAGGAAGTTCGGTAGCAGGAATGCATTACATAGCCACAGAGTATTGATCTCAGAGAGTATGTGTGTGGTGCACAAGGAAGGGATACAGGATGACAAAGAAAAGAAAGATAACTTTTGATATTGGTGACTAGCAAAGATATCACAAAAGAGCAAATTCAATTAGCCATTGAAAGAGAGACTTTTTCTTAATAACAAAAATGTCTGGTCATTATTTGGAAAATAAAAAAGAAACATAGAAACATACAAAAAAGTTTAAACACACCTAAAATTCTACCACTCAAAATAGTTATGTATACAACTGCTGGATGTCCTTCCAGGGTTCTCGAATAATAGAAAGATAGGTAGATGAGAAAAAGAATAAAAATAAGACTTTCCAGTGTAAATTTTTATGTCTCAACCACATCAGTGTATTAGCCAGTCAATAAAAAGAACAAGTGTGTAAGCAGAAATAATTTTATAAAAATGTGATCTTACATACTATTGAAAAATTACAAACCATTGAATTTGACTTGAATTCAACTCGAAGAGTAAGAAAGTGGAAGACATGTCTGAATTCAAATCCATGTTTCTTTAATAGAAGATATATCAACTTAAAAAGGATACCTTTAAGTTCATGAAAATAAAGTATAAAAATATTTATACTAGAATAAATATGCTTTCTGAAAGTATATGTCTTTATTTAGACAGGATTGATTGACTCCTTGCTGTAAAAGATAATAAAATTAATACTGTGCTGTTCCTCATATTTTCCTTTCCTCACTCTGATTTGCGTTATTATGTATTTTTTTATATTGATGAGGATTACAGTCTTTTATTCTTTTTAACAAAACCAAAACCAAATAGGCAAAGCTGTTTAACATTAGATCTAATTGCTAAAAATTTAATTGTGTGGAATGCTTGCCACCTTTTTTAACCTTCGTGATCAATTTTGTATTTCTTTAATTCACATCTTGGGTTTTGGAATTTCATAATGTAGTAAATGTCCCATTGGTTCCTTGTGAGTGTACATTCTTCTCTTTCTAGTAGTGCCCAGTTTGCTCTGGGGATCCACATAGATCTAAAGAAACTTGCCCTTCCTTCAGCTCAAAGCATTCTGTAGCCCTGGTGAGGACATCTTTATGACCGAGGTGGTGCAATCATTGTTAGGCCTGGTACGTTTTTCCTCTGGAGATGTTGTGACACAGAACTCTGTTCCTCAGGATGATGTGATATGAAAATGTGAATCATCAAGCGACTACAACTATTTTTTTTTTTTTTTTGCTTCCATTAGGGAAGTTACCCTAAGATTAAAATCAATACATTGAGAGGGCAGAATAAAACAACTACAAAAAATTATATAATTTGGGTCCCAGCATGGGAGCAGAGAGAATGAGCTGAAGCCACACTGAAGAGATAATAAATAAGAATTTTCCAAAATAGGTGAAATTCACTGGTTCAATAATTTCTGAAAACCTCAAGAAGAAAACTACAACTAGGCTTTAATTGCTAAACTCTGGGAAAAAAAATACGAATTTCTTTTTTAAGAAAAGTTACATTTTTATTGCAGTAGCTTTGATTTTGCATATCAAAGTAAATGTATATGTATGGGCTCCCCATATGTACAATTTCCTCATTCCTCAGAAATCTGTCAGCACATCCTGCCCTCCACCAAATTACCAAGTGTTCTTCGCCATTGTCCAGTGGGCTCCACCACCGCTTACCGACCCCCTTCCTTCTCATTCCCTATTGGTAACCTGAGTTCTGTTTTAAGTGTCCAAGGGTTGGTATTGTTTTATCTGTTAGAAAAATTACTTTTAAGAAAAAAAGGCTTGGTGTGCCCTGGTGGAGTAGTGGTTAGGTCTGCTGCCTCCAGCCGAGTGCAGTCCACATACATCCCAAGGACCTGGGTTCACATCTGGGGCACGGGGGATTTGGGGGCGTGGGGAACAGCCAAGATGAACAACTAAATAAAAATTTTAGAAATGCTTCTCTCTCCTCTCCCTGCTTACCTGCTGCCTGCCTTTATTCTTGCCTGAGCTTTTCCTTTTTTAAAAAAAGAAAGAGAGTGGATGAGAATAACAATGAATTAACTTCTTTAAGCTTTGGGAAAAATTTACAAGTTAAAATTCTATGCCTAAAAAATACTCTTCAAACCTTAAGATCAAATAAAGATTTCTTGAGACAAGAAACCAACAATAACAATGACAAATAGAATTAGTCACTAGCAGAGCTACAGTGAAATAAACATGAAAAAGTTCTTTGGGAAGAAGAAAAATTGTCCTAGCCTGGAAGGAACCTGCAAGTATCATGCAATCTTTTCCTCTGTCTCTGGGAATACAGAATTCCCTGTTCTCAAGTAGCTTGGAGCCCAGGGATAATCTACACATTCTGTGACACAGATTGACCTTCAATAAATGAAAGGAGTACTTGCACGGTCATTAGATTTCATTTCAATTCTTTGCCTTTTTGATCTCATTGGATGAAGGAGAATAGAAAAGTTTCTTTGTTCTAAGTACCCGAGTTGAGAGGGTAACGGTCAAGATGCCTGCCTCAGGGTGAAGTATCACCTTATGGTGGCTGGTCTCCAATAAAGCCTCCCAGTGATCCCCAATTCCTGACATTCACCTCCTTTTCTATTATGCCCCGCTAATGTACCAGGTTTGCTCTGTGAGACCAATAAACTATGGCAGAGTAATGATAAGCCATTTCTACTATTAGACCCATAAGATGTTGAGGTTTCCCTCTTGGTCTTTCTCTTTCTTCCCCTCTCAGATTACTGGCCCTGTGGGAAGCCAGCTACTATGTCATGAGTAGTTTCATGGAGAGGCTTTCAGACAATCCTCACATCAGTGAACTTGGAAGTGCATCCTTCAGCTCTCATCAGGCTTTCCGATCATTACAGCACTGACTGACAGCTTGACAGCAGCTTCGCTGAGACCCTGAGCTGGACGCATCCAGCTGGCGGCAACTTGATCCCCAGAAAAGGCATCAGAAAATAAATATTTGATATTTTAAGACACTAAGCTTTAGAGCAGTTTGTTATATAGCAGCAGATAAAAATATACTTCTTCTAAGTGTCTGATCAATATTTGTGAAATATTGTAATGCACCTATATTTGGTTTCTCAAAATAAGTTCAAGATATTAAGTAACTTTCCCAAGATGCACACTTGCCACTTCCTTATGAGTCATCTTTTGCCTTCTTAATCATGGTGTTTCCCTGGTCCCTCTCCCCATCACATCCTGCCCAGATGAGGCAAGATGGTGAGACTGCAGACTCCATGATTTGGGTTGGCCCTTCTTCACCAGCAATGATTGGGCTGATTTTTTCTTAAGAGATAATAATCCTAACCTATTATGATCCGGAAGCTATGGGAACTTTTTGTTTTCCTCTGAGCCTATGTTGGTTACAAATGTCAACACTAGCTAAGAAAATTTATGCCTCAGTACCCAAGGAAAGCGTCATTTTAAAATTACGGCATTCTGACCCTCATATTTCCTTCTAAAGAGTAGATTGGGGGTGCATGAGGAACTATTGGAAGAGACGAATGATGTTTCAAGTCATTATGATATGCCAGGATCTAAGAAAATCAAGGAGACCTGATTTGTTTAAGACCTTACCAAATTCTGCCCTATATGAAAATTCTGATGTTTTTCCTGTTCTAACAAGAACCAGGACAGAGATTCCCTTAGGAGTCAAGACTCTAAGCTGACGCATTGTTATAATTTGCCACTCTGGGAAGAGTTTGGAAATTTTCCCTATGTGTATACATACACAGGACCACAAGCTCCTCCATGGCAGGCACTAGTCCTATTTCCTAATTCATTCCAGTACCATATAGTTATGGGCATGCGCTAAAAGCTGAATGAAGGTAAGGATGTGAATTTTTTGCTTTTGCGATTGATACATGTTTTCTCTATTGACTTTAATTCTTAAAAATCTCTTTCTCCTTCGCCCCGCAAACAAAGATCATCTAATAGCTAACAGATGTTTAGTTTACCTTCTTTTGCATGTCATTTGCTTTCTGAGGCCATTTTCATTTATTTTGGTATTTTTTTTTCCTTCAGAAACACCTTCTTAGGTTGGGATTGGAGACCCATTTTACAGAGGCAGAAACAGGTTTAGAAAGGTTCATTTTTTTGCTGAAGTCGCATATGTCATTAAGGGCAGAGATTAGATTTGAGCACAGAACTATCCGACTTCAAAGCCCCAGGCACTTTCCACTTCATATTGTCTCCATCCACATACTGACGACATAGTCCTTTAGTTCCCAGCCGTGTGGCCAAGCTTCCTGAGTTAAGAAGTATATATGTCAGGACTCCTTAGAGGAGAGGACTCTCTGGACCTACCAGTCATTTCAACAGAGTGGCTCCACTCTTGTGGACTTTACTCTTGGGACTTTCCTACAAAACTTCACTTGAGCAAGGCATTTCAAAGCAAAATCAAATTGAAACAAACAAGTCTACTGACCTTGATAATTAGGCCACCCCTGCGGTCTCTACTATGAAGACCAATTCCAGCTCCTGCTTTCCTGAGCCTCTTATCTTCAGTCTCAGAGGCTCCTGGCAAGAAAAGTGTGGAGCACTGGCTTCCCTGCAGAAGGAAGGGTGCAGCACATGAGATCACAGGCCTTAGTAAAGATGAGGGGCAAGAGAAACCCAGCAACATTCAACGGAGGCTAGTTAGAAGTCACAACTTCCACTAGCAGATCTAAGAGTCCGCAAATCCTAAGTGTTAAAGGCACAAGCTTTGGATCAAGACACATCTCGGTTAAGACCTGCTTTTTCCTGTTTGCTAACTTTTTGACTGTGGTCGTGATCCTTTATCCAGCTAAGTCTTTACGGGGGAAAGACGGAGATAATGGTCATAATTGCTTCATACAGTTGCCGCACAAAGTGTGTAGTCCCTGTGGAAAACAGCATGGAGATTCCTCAAAATAGGAAGACTAGAAATACCGTATCATCCAGCTATCCCACATCAGGATATTTTACCTCAAGAACATGAAAGCAATACCTCAAGGAGTATGCTCCCCATTTTTATCGCAACATTATTCCTAATAGACAAGAGTTGTAATAACCTAAAACCTGACTGGCAGATAAGTGGATAAAGAAGATGTGGTCTATTAAATATATATATATATATATATATATATATGTAATATACACACACTGGGCTACTACTATATCTATTTAAAAAAAAAAAAAAGATGAAATCCCGCCGTTTACAACAACACGAATAGAATTAGAGGGAATTATGCTGAGTGAAATAAGTCATTCGCCAGTGCAAGCATTACGGACAAGCATTCGCTCGTTGGTGGTAAAGAAACAAAATATATGAATGCACTAAAAACATAGAAACAAACTTTTAGACTCTAGGAACAAAACAGTGTTAGCAGAAGGCAAGGGGAAAGAGGAGTGGGCAAACTGGGTAAAGGGGGCCAACAGCAGGATGATGGGTGATGCTGGCATTATGGCAGCAAGCCATGCAGTAGCTACAGATGTCGATTTCAGTGGAATATCGGAATCCCGCGGAATGCTAGTTTCCATCTGTCGAGCACTTCCTATGTGCCACACACTCTACAATTTTGTGTTCGTTGCCTTATTACGTCTTTACGCAACCTGTTAGGTTTCTGGCTGGTTTTATTAGAAACAGTCAGTAAGTGGGAGTTGTCATTCACGGTTATTGCTGTTAGACTGACACAGTGTTGGGTCAGCAGTGCTGAGTGCTGGGTTGGACCCTCCCACAAGCTTACTCATCTTGTTCTCTGACGGGGAGGAGCACACTGCCAGCGCCTAAGACCCTTCTCAGGCAACTTTTCCTGTTGGGTTTTCTCTCTTGGTCTGAAGAACTTGTGCTCCAATACCTTAGACTCCCATTAGCTGGCTTTGGTAGGCAAGAAGGCCAAAAGAATTTTCAGAAAATATATTAGATTTATTTTTCACAATGTGTTCAATTTTCAGCCAAAAAGACAAATTAGACTTGAGTCTCAGTTCTCCCATTTTCCAGACAGAGAATGAATGTCTGCCGATCACCACTGATGTGAGAAACCATCAGCAGATCGTAGAATCTCTCGACACATACATTTCCACATCTGGAAAGAAATGGAAGGAGAATGAATAAGGAATGAAATGTTTATTGAATTCTTCAGGCCAGGAGACCATATGTTAGCTCAATGATTCATCTCAGCACCCTTTAATTACTGGCACCATTTTACAGATGATAAAACTGAGGCTCAGAGAAGTAAAGAGATTCATCCAAGACCATAGCTCTATTAGGTGACAGAAGCAGAACTTGAATGAAGGTTTTCTGAAACCATGTCATATATTCTTTCTGTCATATCAGCTAGCAATTCTCAAGGATGTCCTAGAACCGATTCCCATTTCCTGACTGGTTATATAGAAAAGTAAAACCTGCACTTTTTCTTCAGTCTTTTCATAGTTTATGTTTCTTTGCAAATTACCTGCTGCCCATGGACAGGTGACTACAGCCTTTTTATGGAGTTTCAAGGCTGTCTTACCTCCACCTCCAGGCAGATTCACACTCTACTTTTTGTGGATAATTTGGAGTGATGCAAAGCTCTAGATTTTTCCTATTGGTTTTTTTTTCGCTTTGAGTCTACAGGGCTGGACACAAATGTAATTTTGGTCCCTGTAAACAAACAGAGTGACAAAGCCACCTGACTCAGCCACCAGTCATTTCCAGTGGCTTTCCAAAGCAAGGGCAAGGCTTGAAACTGACCACCCAGTCTGTCTCCTTGGAAACTGGTTCTTAGCACACACCTTGGAGTGTAGTCCCCATATAAGTCACTGCACTGTGCCATCCTGGTAGAGTCGACCTGAAGAAGTAAGGAACCTAGACTGAGAGCTAGAGAAATTCATTATTTTTGTGGGAAAGAAAGACATCTTCCTTATGCTAGGAGAATTGGGACAATGGACAATCAATTGATTTAGAATCTGTTGAGAGCCAGGTGCCTGGAATAAAAAAGAGAATGAGTTCAGGGGTCCTTAGAGGCAAAACCCAGATGAAACACATTACTTGACCAGCACAAGGGGTACCAGATACAATATTATGACAGTGTGGAAAAAGTAGGAACCCTATCATAGGTTCAAAACACGGGGCTCTGCCTTACTTCTACAATGTTTTAGTAAAGGAAAAACGAGGTCGTTGGGATTAAAAGACCTCTCTCTCTAAATGATCTTTCCCAAATATTGACAACCCCAAATCAGACCTGGGTTTTTTGTTGTCTTTGCCTAAGTTTTTGATGTAATGATCAAATATATTCATTGTTGACACATAAATTTCCTGAGAGGGAATAAGGCATGAGACCAGAGATAGGCATTACCCATTGTGCTGTGTCAGTTGACTAGAAGGAAAGAGCTGGATTATTTTATCGGAAGGGATGTACATCTCAGGATGCACAGGAGGCAGGAGGAGAATCAGAGGAGGCTGTGATTGATTGGCAGTATTCTCTGTCTGGTATAAGAAGTGCTAGGATAGATATTTTATAAACAGACTTACTGGCTTTACAATGGGTATGTCTGTTCATTCAATGGTGGTGCCAAGTGTGAATGAAACATCGAGGAGTAAATTATAAAAACAATCAAATTCTTTTTTGATGTTAGAATTAATATTATAGAGAAGTCATAAAATATGAATATAAAAAGAAAAAGTAATAATCCACAGTTTCATCCCTAAATATGCTATAGAAGCTAACACATGTTAGCATTTTCTTAAACAGCATTTTGTGCATTACATTTTTAACATAGTTGAGATTAAATTGCAGTAATTTTTACATTTTCACTATCATTATACCATGAACATGCTCCATTTACACATCTCCTTAAACCCAAAATAGCAAGTATATATTAAGTATTAATGACGAGTAGGTAATGGATACCATTCTCAACACTTTGTATTCTCTACATCATTTAACTGACATACAAACCCTACTTAGAGGCTATTATTACTGTTTTCTTATTAGAAATGCTGACACCGAGGCTTAGAGAGGCTAATTCATTTATTTGGAGCCACACAGGTAGGAGTGGAAACGTCGAGATATAGATTTAGGCTTGCCAGGCTGCAGTACATTCATTATTGTTTTTATGTAAGGATGAGATGATGTCATCGTTTAATAGACAGTGTTGTTTTTCTTACTAAATGATACACAAAATAATAGAGCATCTTACAGTCAATGGCACCTTAACACAGATGAAATTTGAATGTTGTGCCAGTATTATTCATACATCCTCAAATCTCTATGCCTTCATTCAATCAATTCTGGAAAAAAAAAAAAAAAAAAGAGAGGGACTATAGTTTTTTCTGTGCATGACCTGCTAGTGTCAGCAACTACTTGGATTCCCAGTGAGTGATAGACGTGTGAAATGCGTTAAAGTGGCTGCAATGCAGATGAGACAAATCACCAGGGATACCAGCTGAAGCTACCCAGGGAGAAATTAAACTCTGCTTGTGAATTCATGTTTCTACACAAGATGGATCTTCCCTACTTAAGGCTCTATTCTTCCTAGTCTTCATTAAGATAATTTCTGGTATCTTTACAATATTCCACCAAGTAGAGAAAGCCACTCACTTGATTGGTCTCCTATCCTGGGCATTCCTGTTAGTTGAATGCTTTTACCAAATAAATAAAGTAGGAGCAAGTCAAAACACAATGAAGGAGAAGTTCTAGATGTGGGAGAGGGAAAGAAAGAACAAAGGAAAAGTCTTGTTTCTACACTGTTTTTCTGCAAGGTGATCATAAAATTTAGAAACATAAGCAACTATACACAATACGTGAATTATTGCTATTACATACATCAGATGAAATATTTACATTACTGTCTCATTATTAGCACACAGATCAAAGCACTGATGAAAACTGCAGTAAACACAGCACCTCATTGCATGACCATCAATCCCAACACAAGCCTCTGTGATGTGTTGCCTCAGAAAATTTGTACTTTGATTTTCCTTCAATAAACTGCGCCGCTAACATACCCTTAGAGGAAGAATTGTAGGGCATTTAGTGGGTAAAAGAAAGGATGCCGGTCACACTCCATATCACATTGTAATATATTGCACATTATAGTTTTATTTTATTATTTTATTATTTGTTTATCCTTTTTAAGAACTGAGTCAGATTTGCTCCAACAAGATGGATGAAAAGATAGTTATTGTTAAACATTATTCATAATTATGAAGTGTTTTCTAGGAAATCTGAATAACGGATTTGGTTTATACCATCATAAGCTAAAAAACATCTTGGAAATTTTTTTGGTGTTTGTCGACATTTTTCCTTGGTGATAAACTTGCCAGTAGGGAGAAGGGAAAGTTTTGTTTCAAGGCGATATGATGCAAGTGAAAAGAAGGTAAAAACCCTTTCCTTTTATACTTTCTTAATAGTCATTTTATGTCTTATACCAATGATATGTTTCGTTTCGTAATTGTCACACAGTGCTCAGATACCTACTCATGCTACTGATACCATCTCAGAAAGTGAACAGGTCTGCAAATCTGCAGAACTGTGTTTGATTTTATAAGCTATAATTTTATACTACCTGATTGTTTTGATAACACAATTGCTTTAGTAATCCCCAAATTCTTTAGTAGATGAACATGTCAAATTTATTAGATATTGCAACTTGCCTTCATGTGTTCAGACAAACCAAATATGCTATATGGATAATACTATTTGAACTAGCTATTTAAAATCGACTTTCTGGCTGCACCCTGGTGGTTTAGCAGTTAAGTCTGTAGCCCCCAGCCAGTGCAGTCCACATACATCCCAAGGACCCAACTGTTCAAGACTTGGGACTATGGGAAACAACCAAGATGAATAAATATAACAAATAAAAGTTTCTTCCTCCTTTCTTTCTGCCTACCTACCTACTAGCCTTCATTCCTGCTTGTACCTTTTCCTCAGATATGAAATTTTTTTTTTTAAATCAACTTTCTTTTAAGAATATCACATGAGATAAGGACAATACTGGGTATTAAGTAAAGAAATTGAATTATATGAGAGAACTTGTTTATTAGGGAAAGTGGTCACAGTGGAATAGATGGATTTTAGTTTATTGTTTGGTTCTGAGAGGCAAAGAACAAGTCCTTTTGGAAAGAATGTTATTGTCTAGGGGAGTGCTAGTCCAACTTAAATATAAGACTCACCTAGAACAGTGGTTACCAAACTTTCCTCAAAAAAATACTTAGGAGTTGCTTGGGGATGTTGTAAAATGCAAATTCTAATTCATTAGGACTGAGGTCTAATGTAGTGAGACCAGACATTCTAAATTGCTATAAGCTCCTAGATGGTGCTGAGGATTTTGACTGCAGACTTTTTTTTGACCTAAGAGAATTTTGTTAAATTGAAGCCCTGTCTCACCACCTCTTAAGTTCTGGCACATTAGTGTCTTGGATGGAATTAGGGTATATATATTTTTATAGAACTCTGGGTATCTGAAGAGGTGATTTGGGAACCTGCTTTAAAAAATGCGAGTTGAACAATGTAAAATTACATGCAGTTGTGCACTGTTTCTCTGATAGAACTTTTTCTGTGTGCTCTTCTCCTTGTTCATTCCAAATATTTTTATATTTTGATTTCTTTTATCATTTACCTTTATCTGGTTCAATCTTTTAGCCATCTTTTGACCTTTTGAAAAAGCAGATAATTAGAATATATCAGCATGGAGCACCCAATCATTTGAAAGCAAGTATGACATTTGGAGACACAGTTTTCTAAATGGCCGAATTTAGTTTTCCAGGACTTTAGTTGTTTTGATATATGGACATTTCAGTATCCTTTGAAGCATATATGGGTCCTTCAATAGGTTGTAGTATTTATTGTATTTGTTTATAAATAATTTTGTATAGGAGCAATGAAGAAAACCGAAACAAAGACTTTCTCCCTTTTGATGAATCTGGTGGATAAATAGATGCTACCAAGCACTGCCCATTAATGAGAAAACTGTGGGGACAATGGTTTACCAGCAAAACTTCACTTCTGAAGAAGAAAATATGTATATTAATATTTAGTAATTAACTCAGATTAACATTTATGTAACATAACCCATAATGCAGGAAATAGTAAGTGTAGAGATTTTGCTATGAAAGGCAATATTTTATTACAGGAAATTCTGCAGTTCTGAGTCCATTTAAAATTCTTATTTTTATTTCAATTTTTAAGGAAGAAGTACAGGCAGGAAGAGAGAAGAAGAAGCTTTTCTTCTTTTTTTTTTATTTCAGTAACTTATCCTACATATTAAAACCAACTCAGCTATATAGGTTCCCCATTTCTCAGATATATGTCAACACACCCTGCCCTCTACCAAATCACCAGGTATTCTTCCCCATTGTCCAGTGGGCTCTGCAATAACTTGACCCCACACCTGCTCCATCCCATTCCCTGTTGGTGATCTCAGTTCTATAGCCAGTGTCCAAGGGTTGATTTTGTTTCATCTGTTCCTTTGTGTTGTCTATTCCACCTATGAGTGAGGTCATCTCATCTTTTCTTCTTTTGACTTATTTCACTTAGCATAAGTGAAATGTATCGATTCAAATGACAGGATTTCATCTTTTCTAAGTAATGTATAGTATTCCATTATATATTTTTACCATATCTTCTTTATCCATTCATCTGACATTGGGCGCTTAGTTTCCAGATCTTAGCTACTATGAATAGGACTGCATTAAACCAGTATAGTTTTTATCAGTCTAGATTACTACCCACAGTTTGTGAACATTCCTGGGCCCTTGTCCTTACCAAGATTTCCATTGTCCAGCTTTTGGAATTCCTGATGGTCTAGTAAGTATAAAATGACATCTTGTTTTACATTTCTTTTGTCTTTTGACCTTTTGAAGAAGCAGATAATTAGAAATACAGCAACACTAAGCTAGTAATTTTAAGTGTCTTTCATATAAAGTGAAATTTATATTTCTGCTTCCCTTTTTATCTCTTCTACTCGTTATTTTTATTAAAGCTGTTCTTTTTTATTGAATTTCTTTGAATATTTTAGATACTGATTTTCTTTTTAAAGGAAAGATACAGGCAGGAATAAAGGCCAGCAGAGGCAGGAAGATAGGAAGAGGGAGGAAAATGCACTTAATTTTATTTAGTTGTTCATCTTTGCTCCAGCAGGCAATCTGGTATCTTTGGAGAATCCTTGGGATATATGTGGACTACAGCAGCCAAAGGCAGCAGACCAAACAGCTACAACATTAGGGCACATGCAGATAATGACTTCAGAGATTGCAATAATCTTCTCCTCTTCTCATTCACCTATAGCTTTTCGCATGCTGTCCTTGAATGAATAGAAATCTTTTATTTGTTGTAGTCAAATCTCCAGCTCCCAGCTCTGCCTCTTTCTTTGTCTTTTTTTTTTTTTTTGCCATAGTATATGCACTGTGAAATTTTTATAAACACTTTCCCCTCTATGTAGCAAACATATTCTATGTTTTCTCCTATTCACTTTACAGTTTTACAACTTACATTTAGATCTTTAATTCATCTAGAATCTACCCTGGTTTATGAAATTAGATAGGTATCTGACTTTGATTTTCATCCTACAACACTCTTCCAGTTTTCCACGGCTGTGGGTCTGTCTACCTACCTGCCCACCTATCTGCCTGCCTATCTATCTAATTATCTGACACTGATTTCTTCTCCTCCTTTGATCTATTTGTCTGTTTCTGAACCAATACCACATAGTTTTTCTAACTGACCTTCTAATATGGCTTAAAATTAATGACATCTCGATTGAACCAAGAGAAATGTTAGATGGTAAAGTTCCTGAAAAACAATCCAATTTGAATTTTAATTATGATTGCCTTGATTTTAAAGCTCTTCACCTGAAGCCCAAGAGAGTTATTTTTTGACTGTGGATGACCTGTGACCGTTGGCAATGTCCCGGATGTGGTGTTTGGTATTAGGGGAAGGGTTGGTGATGCCGGCACTTCAAAGCGCTCCTGCAGCTCCTGGAAATCCTCACCAAGTGGGGTGACTCATGGTTTCGTGAAAAGCTGCTGGGCTCATTAGTTTCAGAAGCCATTGCAAGGCTGGGCAGGGCCTCTCAGGAGAAGCAGTGCTCACTCGGTTCCCCTAGAGCAACACCTCTCACTTCTTTTGAGGTGGTGAAATGCAAGAAACTGGTTCTCATCCAAACCCTGGAAACCACCGTGGTGAAGTCATTCACACATGCCAAGACCTTTATGAGACTATGATCTGCACAGTCCAGAAAATCACTTCTCCACGAAATGTTCTAGATGATTGGTGTAGAGAAAACTCCTGCAATTGTGCTAACTCTCATTGTTATTACTAACGGACACTAATGTGCTCGACAGCATATACGTACCCCCGAAAGATGAAGGCAAGCCTGTTTCCTTTCAACAGTCAGGAAAAATTCTCTTTCTGACCAACAACAACAACAAAAAACATGGAAAAGGAAAAGAAATTTTTTAAATAAAAAACACAAAATGAAATACGTAGAGAGAACCTCTGTTAAAACCTTCCTTTTACTTTTCCTACTTGACTTTCAAAGTCATTGTGAAAATTTTCCAACATACATTTATCGAAATGTTTTCTTTTAGAGAAATAAAAGGATTATAAGGACAGGTACAGTTGGAGAGTCCTGCTATTTTATTCCTTTTCTTCTAAGAGATAATGACTCTCCTGAATTTTCATGTTTTATTCTATTTTGTACGTTTACTATCTATGCATGAATCTCTAATAGCAAAATTTTATACTTTGTAAGCCTTACATAGATGGTTTTTATTTTATCCATGTAAATAATGACATATAAATATGCTACTGCTAATAGAATATTGTGTTAAATATTATATATATATCATAAAAATATACTGTTCTCTCACCTTTATTTTAAATGCCGAATAGTATTTCATTACATAAGTCTATCACCATGTATCCATTCTTCACTGCTAGTTAAATCATTTCCAAAGTTTTGCTCCCATGACAAAGCTGTAATAGGCATCCTTGCATATGCTTCTTTGTGCATGCGTGTTCAAAGTTCTCTAGAATGATTTATTAGAGAGAATGAGCAAATCAATCACTGTAATACCCCACATCAACAAAGAGAAAATAAAAAAATTGTTCATGTTGAACCATCCTTACATCCCTGGAATAAATCTCACAAGCATGGTGTATTATTTTTAAATATGATGTTGAATTTGGTTTGCCAATATTTTGGTGAGAATGTTTGCATCTATAGTCATCAGTGATATTGGTCTGTAGTTTTCATTTTTGAAATCTCTGTCTTTATCTAGTTTTGGGGTCAGGGTAATATTGTCCTCATAGAATGTATTTGGGAGTTTTCTCTCCTCTTTTACTTTGTGGAAGAGATTAAGGAGGATGGGGTTTAACTCTTCTTTGAATGTTGGTAGAATTCACTAGTGAAGCCATCTGGACCCAGGTTTTTGTTTTGGGTGAGACTTTTGTTACTGCTTGAATTTCTGTGCTTGCGATTGATCTGTTCAAGTTGTCTGTGTCTTCCTGGTACAGATTGGGGACATTAGAGAATCATAGAAATCTATTCATTTCTTCATGATTGACAAATTTGTTAGCACATAACTTCTCTTAGTGGATTCTCATTATCCTTTTTATTTCTATGATGTCAGTTGTAATCACACATCTCTCACTTCTGATCCTTGTCATTACGGGTTTCTCTCTGCTCTTCTTTGTGAGTCTAGCTAAGGGTCTATTAATTTTGTTTATTTTTTCAAAGAACTAGCTCTTTATTTCATTCATCTGTTGGATGATCCTATGGTTTTTAATTTTATTTATTTATATTCTAATTTCTATATTTTCTTTCTTACACCAATTTTTGGTTCTGATCATTCTCCATTTTCTAATTCCCTCAGGTGTGAGATTAGGGATTTAATTTAGACTCTTTCTTGATTTTTTGATGTGTGCTTGTATGGCTACAAACTTTCATCTCAGAATTGCTTTTGCTCCTCCTACATGTTCTGGCAGCTTGTCTCTTCATTTTCATGTATTTCCAGATAAGTCCTAATTTCATCTTTAATTTTATCAATGATTCATTAGTTGTTCAGATGCATGTTGTTCAATCTCCACATTGTTGGGCTTCTTGAATTTCTGTGCTTCTGATTCATTTCTAATTTCATCCCCTTATGGTTAGAGGAGCTGCTTTCTATAATCTCAGTCCTGCTGAATTAGTTGAGACCTGTTTTTTGTCCCAAGATACGGTCTGTCATTGAGAATGTTCCATGAATACTTGAGAAGAATGTATAATTTTTTTTGTTGTTGGGATTGAACATCCTGTGTATGTCTGTTAGGTCCATATGATCTATTGCTTCATTTAGTGTCCTTATTTCTTTGTTGATTTTCTTTTTGGATGATTTATCTATAGATGTAAATGGAGTACTGAGGTTCCCTACTATTACTGGGTTATCATCAGTGTTTGCCTTTAACTCTGTCAGTATTTGTTTTATGTTTAGATGGTCTCACATTGAGTGCATATATGTTAATGATAGTTACCTCTTCTTGATGAATTATGCCCTTGGCTGTAATGTAGACTTTGTTGCTTTTTCATACCCTTTTAAGTGGAAGTTTATCTTGCCTAAAATGAGTATAGCAGTTGTTTTTTATTTCCTCTTATCACTCTTGCTTTGATATATTTTTCAGTCTTTGACTTTCAACCTGTGTTTGGTTTTGGATCTGATATGAGTTTCTTATAAGAATTGATGGATCCTGGTTATTTTGTTTATTTGTTTGTTTTAATCGATCCAGCAACTCTGTATCTTTTGATTGGTGTGTTCAATGCATTTAAAGTTAGGGTGATAACTGATATGTTAGATTTTATTACTGTCTTTGAGCCTGTGTTTTCTGTGTCTGTTGCTTCATTTTCCAATTATTTGTCTTTTTCTTTCGATGGTTTTCATTGTTAGTTCTTTCAGTTTTGTTTACTTCTCAGCTATGTATCTCTTTAGGATTAGGTTTTGTGGCTGTCATGTGGATCATAACTTCCTTCATAGCTCTTTATGATCTGATGCCATATTATATTTATATGTTCATACATGTCCTTGATTAAAATTCCCCCTTTATTGTTGTTGTTCTGTCCTATTGGTCCTGTCTTTGTTTTGTACATTCGCTTTCCTGTTTATCACTATTCTCAAGGTTTGGTGAACTTTGTTTTCGTTTTCAGGATTTCTTGAATGTCAGGCTTGGTGGTAGAAAACTCCATTATCTTTTGTTTTTCACTGAAGATCTTTATTTCTGTCATATTTGAATGATAATTTGACAGGGTAGAATAGTCTTGGCTGGTAGTTTCTGTCTTTAAGTATTTTGAATACATCCTTCCACTCACTCCTGACCTACAGGTTTCTGCTGAGAAGTCTGATAATAGCCTGATGTGTATATATTTGTAAGTTATGTCTTCCATTTCTCTAACAGCCTCATTGTCCTCTAACTGTTCTCTAGCAGTTGCTTTTCTTTGTTGTTGGCTTTTGGTAGCTTTACCGTGATGAGTCTGGGTGTAGGTCTTTTTTATATTTAGAAATTTGAGTGTTCTATTTGATTCTTTTATCTCCATGGTTACTTTTCATGACAGATGTGAGAAGTTCTCTACTATTATTTCTTTGATTAAATTTTCCGTTCCTTCCAGCACTCTCTTCCTCTGCTGGGATACCTCTTATTCTTATGTCTGCTCTTCTTATGGTCTCCAATATTTCTTGTAGGATATCTTCATATTTTCTCAATCTTGTTTCTCTCTTCCAGGAGGGTAACCTCTGTGAACTTGTCTTCAATTCCTGAGAATAATTTCTCTGCAAGGTTTAGACTACTTATAGTTTTCCATGTTTATCTTCAATTCCTTGACTGTGTCTTTTATCTCTAGCATTTCTGCTAGGACTTTCTTCATGGCCTCGATCTCCTTGCTGAAGTATTCTCTTTCGATCAGCACTTCTTCTTTGAGGTCTTCCAATCACCTTTGGGTAGTTGTATACGCCTCTTGCAGCTCATTCAGCATTTTGATAACTATTATTAAGAATTCTTTATCTCTTAAGTAGTCCCATTTAATGCTAATGGAGTTCTTCTCTAAGGAGGTCTTGGCATCTTCCTCTTTGAGCCATTTGTATGTTTTTTGGGTGACTTTGATGTTGGCATGGCTTTCTTCTTTGCTTTCAATTCAGCACTGTGGCTTTGTTTTTTCTTTTACTTTAGATTTCGTTCAGTGTGATGTTGGGGCCTGGTGTGGTAAGTAGCACCACTTGGCTTCAGTGGGACTGGAGCCTGTTTCCATTTTAAGAATGCTTTCTCATGGTGGACTACTAATGATATTTCAGTGGTATCCATGGGCTTCTGTGGGGATGGGAGTTGCAATTCTTCTCTTGGCTTACAAACATTTTAGAATTCATTGTAATAAAATTATAGTAGACTGGTTACCTAAAGCAGACAAAACAACTGACCACAGTGTTAACTTAAAATAATATAAATTAATTTTCTCATATTTTTGGAGACCTGGAATACTGAAATCACCATGTCAGTTGGATGATGATTCTAGAGTCTAGATAATTTTGATGATTCTACTTTGTCTCTTTCTAGCTTTCCATGGCTCTTGGCTATCCTTAATATGTCTTGCCATATGGATGCATCACTACAATCTGCATGTCTATCATCACATAGCTGTTTTTTTTTGTATGTCTCTGTCTTTACATGGCTATCACATAAAGATGTCAGTCATGTTGAATTAGAGACCCAGTCTATTCATGTATGACTTTATTTTAACTAATTAAATCAACAAGAATGCTATTTCCAAATAAAATCAAATTCTAAGATGCTGGGGATTAGAACTAAGATATCGATATTATCTTTTTTTGTACGGGTGGGGTACACTATTCAACCCATAACTAGTGTCAACAAATAGGTCAATGGAACAAAATAAAGAGTTCGAAAGTGGAGTTATAATTACATCGTCATTCTATTTTTCAATAAAAACACCAAAAAATTCTAATTTTCCATGCAGAAATAATTTTTCTTTAAGTAAACAGTGATGGAACGGCTGAACTTCAATATGAAGTTCCCACATAACACTTCTACAAGAATGTATATGAGAGTTTTATTCATAATAGCTAGATTAGCGATACTCCAGGTGTCTGGCAATAGAATTGGTGAAAAAATGGAGTTATATTTATGCTGCAAAATATTATATGCATATTATTTTGCTAAAAGAAATAACTCACTACTGCTCCATATAACAATATAGATGAATCCCAAATGATGCTTGCACAAAAAGAAACCTTATGCAAAATTATATAGATTGTATTCTATTTTTAATGAACATTTAAGACAGGCACACTTAAATCTTAGTGCAAAAATTAGAAACATGATGGGAACGGGATAAATTGAATTGGGAGGTTTATGAGGAAAATATTTGGAGTGATAATCATGTACTCTATTGCCAGAGACATCAAGTATATAAGAGTAGGCATTTGCTAGAATGTAGCAAATATGCTTTAAAATGTGGGCACTTTGTGTAAATTTTACTTCCAAAGAAAAATACCACAATTAAATACAGAATTCTAGTTAATGATATAGGCTCTGGAATATTTCTAGGAAAGTGAATGCATATTTTTAATTCTAACAACATTGATAACT
Organism: Solenodon paradoxus; assembly: GCA_004363575.1. Taxonomy (NCBI): domain Eukaryota; kingdom Metazoa; phylum Chordata; class Mammalia; order Eulipotyphla; family Solenodontidae; genus Solenodon; species Solenodon paradoxus. The sequence goes on along the minus strand of RJWH01000788.1, from coordinate 292,787 downwards.
GGCTATTAAAATCACCTGAAAATTTGGGTTACTATTTAGAAGAGAATACGCCTTTTGTCTACCACCATGGAGAGTTACTCAAGACAGCCCAGGAACCTGGTCTTCAATATCTTCAGATATTTTATGATATCTTGGTCAAGTTTTTTACGGTCTTGAGGTGTTGTATTCCTTTTTGTTATGCCTACCTAATACAGGAACAACAGTACTTTTCTATGGTATGCACCCTAAGATGCAAGGGATTCCTGACCTAGACTCCTCCCTCTAGGAGACTCAATTCTGGCTCTTCTGTAGCTATGACACTCCTTATAAGGTGAAAGGTCCATTAAGGTGAAAGGTCCATATGGGACCAAAAGGAGGGACTCACCTGGAGCCCATATCCTTCTTTTAAGATCATGCTTTCAGATGCAACAATTCACTAGTCAAATGGTCTTGAACTTGCTTCTAGGGACTGTATAGACCTCTTCTCTGAGTCTACTGTCCTGAGGCTGGACTATGCCTATTGGAGAGGAAGCCAGTGGACATGCATTTGTAGAGGAATGCTGGTGCTTGGATGTGTGGGATAGGATATCTACATACATCTGCATATCAGACACTCATGGAGCAAGATGGAGTCAGAGGTGGGAAGAGGAGGAGGATTCCCAGAGAACAGTAGGAGCTGGTTCTTCCTGAGCACCATGTTTGCAAGGTATTAGAGAATGCCAGTTGGAACCTGGCCTGCTAGGTTGTCTTCAAGGTGTTTTTGTCAAGTTAGGAAGGTCAAACATTTTTTTATTTAACTGTGTACCACCTTAATTAATAAACTTTAAATATTTAGAAATATGGTATGTGGGTCTTCGTTTTAACTCTTTCCTGAGCTCATCTGAGTGTCCTTCCACCTTGGACAAGTTATCCTCCAACCCAGAATGATTTGGGACAGATATTCCTTGGAATCTCTTTTTATGGAAGGAGCAGGGAAGGAGTTAATCGTACTACATTAATTCCTTACTGTCAGAGCAAAACTAGTCAGTGTTATTCAATATCACTTATGGCTTTTTATTTCAAATCACATCCTTAATAGAGTGAAGGAAGCTTGAAAAGAGTATGGGTCTTGAATACCTTGTAGACTTGTGGTTTGGCTTGGTTGATTTTTCAAAAAGTCTCCTTTTGGTGAGTCAGTTTGAAGCCCTTTCCTGACATCATTGCAGTTCCTGGTCTGGTACAATCTGATTCTATTTGGCCATAGAAGTACACTGTCACCAAACTAAGATTCTGCATAGCAGAAACCTATCAAGTTCAAGAAAACATATCCTTGTTCTCATGAAATGCATACACATAGACAAGTGGATGATGAGGTAAGTGCCCTAATGGAGATATCAAATGGGAACAAAGGGTAGTAAAATAAATTCCACTTCAAAGAAGACTTCATGGACAATATGTCTGGGAAAGAAGTGGGATCATGACTTTTGACAGTGGTGATAGAGGACATGTGAGGGGTAAGGACAGATTCAACGGAGGGAACAGATTGAGCAGAAGCTCATCATTATGGACCTCTTCCAGGGGCAGTGATTGTTCTGTTTTGTTGATGTGCAGAGTGAGGGAGAAGGCGTGGGTGAGCTCACCATCTCTGTGGGTCTTTCTGTACATTGCTCCAGTTGTCCAGATGCTCTCACCAGAGCATCACAATATCTTGCTGAGCATCTCTCGGACTTCGATCTCTCTTTCCTAACACTTATTACAATGTAATTACATAATTATGCAATTATTTGTTCCTATTTTTTCCCCTTTGCCTCAAGGGACAACGTGAAAACAGAGGTCATGTGATTCATGAAGCTATTCCCATTACTCAGCACAGACTCTTTCCCATCATAGACCCTTAAAAATACTTGGGATAAGTAAAAGATATATGAGTGAATTAATGAGTTAATATATAACTTAGGCATTAATTGAATAATAAGACTAGAAGAGTAGGTTGCAGTTATATTGGGGAGGTACTGAAATGGCAAACTAATGAGTTTAGACTTCGCTTGGTAAACAATGATGTTTCTTCATTTCTTTATTCAAGTTCAAATAAATATCCACTCACATGTTTATTTTTTGTTAGACACTGTGCTAAATATTGACTATAAAATGATCTTGCCAGGATCTTGCAGAATAGTAGGAGGAAGCAGATAAGAAAACCACTATAATAAAAAGGTGGGAAGGCTTTATAGAGATATGATCCAAATATAAGAGAACATAGACAATGTATGAATTTATTCTGCTTTGGGGTGGGAAGAGTTGGACAGTGAATACTTCCCAGAAGAGATGGTATCTCAGTGAATGATTAAAGGATGAGTGAGGGCTTTCCAGGTGGGAAAGGTGGGGAAAGATGGTGGGGATTTCTATTTCCAGCAACTTAAAGTACGAGATAGTGTAAAGCTTTCTGAAAACAAAAAAGAAAGAAAATAAAAGAAAAATAACCCTAAAATGTTGGATAAAATATAAAGTAAAAATTTTTCTAAGCAATGAACCCAAGTAACAGTGCAAAAAGAGAAGAGAACCCTTCGGATGCTAAACCCAAGGTTAGAATAGAAATGCAGAGAGAGAATTAGTACAAAATTTGACATCTTCTTCAATAACGTATAACCCAGATTGTTCTTTTTTCCTTCTGTTTTTGACAGTTGCACTTAGGACAAAAAAGACAAGGGACAGGGCTTGAGTAGGCTCAGGTGAGAGTCAGAAGAGATTCCTCTATAAAACTAGGACCCTGAGAAGGCTACTCCCTCAGTGAAACTTTGTCTAAGAAAGAAGATCCACTAGGAAAAGCATTGGTGAGGATGGAGCCATGTTTGAGCTTTGGCTCTGAGTACAGGGAGAACTGCTTCTCTGAGAGTTTCTGTCTCCAGCAAGTCCTTGTGTGAACTTGGATTCAGATTATACTCCCTGTGTGCTGCAAAACACCTCAAATCAAATGTCAAAATTAGCTCCTGAGTTAGTCTCTCAGGAACTGGCAAAAGTAAACACTAGTCCTCTTGGTGTATTACCACTTAAACTCAACCGCAAAGAATACTCATAGTTTTCATGGTCACATAAATAAAAATTCCAATGTGCATGAGAAAACAAGCCACTGTAAATGAGAAGTGGACCCACAAAGAACGAAGATATGTGACTGACAGATAAGACATAAAAATTAAATTTTAATGATATAATGAATAGGACCTGGATGATTTGAAGAATAATCAGATAGAACTTCTAGAAATGAAATAAATAATCACAGAAATAAAAAGTTTTATAGAAATCCTGTCTGAAAAGTGAATTACTTGACTTGAATGTAAGCCTGAAGAAATTACCTAAATAAAGCAGCTTACAGAGATCAAAATATGAACAACATGAAAGAAACAATAAAGGAGGGGTGAAAGGAGAAAAGGAGCTGGAAATATACTAGGGAAAGCTGACATATATCTAATTATCTCAAACAGTAGGAGAAGAACGTGGAAAGATTAAGGGAAAGTTATATTGAAAAGTGATATATTAAGAAATTTCCAGATTTAATTAAATATGTCAATAAGATTCAGAAAGTACAGTAAATCACAAGCAGGGTAAGTATAAAGAAAATCAATGGTTAAGATCATTGTGAAAACCTTCACAGCTGTGAGAAGAATAAAAGACAAGATGGATGTAGAAAATAAGAGAAAGCCTTTAAAATGACAAAAGGGAATCTAAAAAGAGATGTAATAAAAGTTATGACGACAATAAGACAAAGTAGAAATCTTAGACAAAACAGATCAAAAGTGTAAATAACAAAATATAAACCAATACCAGTTTATGAAAAACTGAAATATCTAAATTGCTCTGTGATCATTAAAGAAAAAATATCAGAAATTCAAAAAATCTTTCCCCCAAAGAAACCATCCACTTTGGATGACTCTAAAGGAAATTCTTCAATCATATTCAAGGAACTCATCATTCTAACCCTCACAGAACATTTTTTAGAGAATAAACTAAAAGGTAATACTTGTCAATTAATGTTATGAAGCTGGTATAGCTATTAATACTAAAATAAGTTACATGAAGTGTGAGAAAGGAGAGATCAACCAATTTCGCTCAACATAGATACAATGCCCAGTAAACCCACCCCACTGAGCCCCATACACATATGGTTATATATACATATATACTCAAACATACATATGATCTGGCTTCATACTAGGAATACAAAGTTGGTTTTACATTAGAAAACTGTTAATATAACTCACCACATCACTAGGTTAAAAAATAAAAACTTCTAATAGCCTTAATGAACACAGAAAAAAATATTGATAAAACTCAACATATATTCAGGTAAAACATTTTAATACATTTGGTCTCTAAGGAAAATTCCTTATCTTGCAAAAACTTTATCTGACAAAATCCTATAGCTAACATCCTATTCCATGGTAATATCAGGAACAAGACTATAACCACTTACCATGAACATTTTATTGGGGTCTCTGGCAAGCACAGTAGGTCAGGAAAAACATATACGAGTCTTAAGTATCAAAAGACAGAAATACAAATATTATTATTATTCACTCATTGTCTACCAAAAATAAAAAACAAACCACTGACAAAGTTATTAAAATTAATGAGACTGTTCAAAGACTGTCATATTTAACTTATCAAAGACTTTAAAAGATAATATAGGAAAAATATATATGATTTCAAAGTAGCAGAGCATTTCTTAAACAAGGCACAAAAAGTCAAAACCTCTTAAATTGATGAATTCACTGTATTAGAAATAAGATGTGTTCACCAAAGGGCACTATAAGATGAAAGACAATCCTCATGTTGGATAAATATACAATGTGCTGAAACTTTTGCAATAGTCCCCATGAAAGCATGAATAAAATTATTTATGAGGAAATGTGGCTTCTAAAGGTTTAACTTCCATGCAAATGGGAATTAAAGAGTAGTTGTTTAAAAGGAAATAAAAAGGAAAAGATAGTTTTTGTATGTTGATGATAGTGCCTCTTACTATGGGTGGGTGTCAAGGACAGGCAGACCTGTTTGAATCTTGATTTGTCTGTTTTACCACCTGTATAACCTTGGACAAGCTGCTGGTACTCTCAAAGCCTTGGTCTTTGCCTCTGTAGAATGAAGATATGAGACATATCTTGAAGACAGTTGTGAGAATTATATGTATAAATCTATGCAAAACATCCAGCACATAGCAATACTCCATGGATGTCAACAAGCATTGTTCCATTAAACAGACTGGACGGCGACCCACTAAAATGGGAAGAAAAGAGAGAGAGAGCCATATACTAGCGTCACTAACATCTCAGTCTCTCCGAGAGGAAAAGGTACAATCTTCAGGCTGTGTACATTCCAATCAGAAAAGAGAACTTCCTCCAGGTGATGAGAAGTGCAGGTGTGACGGAGTAGTAGAAAAAGCACAGGACTTAGAGATTCAGGTTCTGTGTTTGAGTCCCACCCCCACCACATACTGAATTATTTGGTCATTGTGTCAAACATCGTGACTTCCTTATCCCCAAATAAAGTTTGAAAGCAATTCTGCAAGAAATAGGTAACAGTTTGAGAACTTCATAATGAAGATCATAATTAGAGAAACAAAGCCTAGCCAGCATTTTATACTAGCAGTTAGCATTTGAGCACAAAGAACTTAACTATTGTCTCCCTCTGTCTTTCCATCAGTCCTAGGATGAGAAGGCAGATCTTGTGAACTTCAGATGAGAAACTGAGACTCAGGAGTTTAGGAAACTAACTGGCACAAAGTCATACCTATGAAGCGGTTGTTGAGTTTTGCCACACTTTCTTGGGGTCCTCTGTCCACAGGCTCTCTAAAGCCCTTGGTTACACTTAACACCTGGGTTTCCCAAGGAAGGCTGATAGGTGCGGAGCCCTCATTGCTCCCACTTCCTGGGAGAGCTCTTTGCCTGGCAGGGTGCTGGTGAAAAGACCAACAATCCAGCCAGAAGCCCAGCAGACTGACTACAGACTCTTGCTTCTCAGACAGTGTCCAACAGGTTGGCTGCTCTGGGTACAGAAAAACTCATTTTCCAGCATAGACTGAGAGCAAGCAGTGACATCTGCCTACACTTTGCGTCCCTTCCACCTTCCTCATTCCTTTCCACAGCTCTTTGGAGGTATTTGCAACAGGTATTTGCTCTTGTCCACCAGCAGCTTTGAAATGATAATTAACCAATCTTCCTAATGACAATAATCATGCCTTGTATATCAATAGGCTGAGAGTCTCAGCTCCTTCAGGGTCACTAATTAATTCTGCATCCAGCTGCCTGGAGTTGCAGGTCACCTTGATCACCTTCAGGATGTGACTGAGTCACCAAGACAGGCCATGGGTCTTCCTAAGTTCACGTCACCCAGCAGTGTCTGCAGCCCAGTCACTCCACCAGTCACTAAAAATCAAGGTTGTAAAGCCAACACTCTCCTGAGTGCCTTCCTCCCCATGGTCCAAAGTTCTCATACTGCCTTACTCCCCATTCTACCTGTCTTCATAAAACTTCTCACCCAAACTTGTGTTCTGGTGCCGAGAGAGCCACATTAAATAACAAGGTGGTCTGATGCAATAATTCACATCAATGTGTTACTGATTAAGAGACCATATTTTATTCCTCCATAGGTATGCGCATTTTTTCAGCAGGTCCTCTGCAGCTTCAAAGCTCTAATCCAAACTGGGTGATGTCCCATGATAGAATTCCAGGCATTTCTCACCATCAGTAGACAAACTACTTTAGCAATGGGGTTTTTTGGGGAGAAATTCTTCACACAACCCTGCAGGCCAAGAAACTTTGAGAATAATGCTGATGTTCTCCCCAAGTCCCTGTTCTTACTTGAGTTTGTTTATTAGCTTACTCTCTAGGGATTGTAGAAGAGCCGCGAACTTGGGTGCCGGTGCAATGTATTCATTAGTAGCTGGAAGCCAGTTCTCCCTTAATTAAATCCACCTGAATCCACATCCCTCTAATAGCCAAGCTGTGTGCCAAGCCAGCCTTTGCCTTGGTGTGATTTGGGCCAATGCGGCACAGGGTGCCAGATTTCAGGATACTCAAACACCTGACTCACAGGGACTCAATACACGTGTGTATATGAGGCTGAATGTGCGCGTGTGCACACGTGTGCCTGTGCGTGAGGTGGACCTACAAAGGGGATCACCTCAGGGATGCATCCTGCCCAAGCCACTCTAGCCATGGGAATGAAACGAATGGGGTCTAATAAAGTGCAGATGAATGATAGTGATAGTTTTGAACATCGTCAGTCCTGTTATGAGGTGTAATGTGGGGCCAGGGAGGCAGAGGGACACAGTGGTCATCCCAAGGCATTTACAAGGAGTAACCTGGACCACTTTTTTATTTGTCATCAACTACTAATATAGAAAAGAATTGGCTGTCACTGAGAATCATGAAAGCCAGGCAGGACTGCAGAGGCCTAGGGTTTGGGAAATTCATCATGAATACTTGTGGTTTCTTGCAATTCCTTGTCCAAAGCGAAGAGGTTTCAACAGGGAGCTTTGGAGCAATTAATCTGGGTGGAACAATTGGCTACAAATCAGTTGAGCTGACAGTACTGAGAACATTCTGTAGCAAACGATCATCCTAGACTAAAAATCTCCTGCAGCAAATTAGCTTTCTTTCCTTGTTTGCCTTCTGGGGCAGCAGTGAAGAATAGAGTTTGAAACTAATACATTTGGATTCAAGTCCTGAATTTGCCCCTTCTAAGTTATTGGTTGATTAGGTTGATTAATGACTTAGTTCTCTGAGTCTTGTTTTCTTATCTGTAATAATTTGACAGTGTTTCTATGATGACTCAGTCAGATAGCAATTATGATAATGATAACTGTTAACAGGTATTGAATATATTTAGAGTTATATTACCAACTTATCAATACTTGTGAGATACAGAGCAGGAAAGCAGGATTTGGAGAGTGACACCCAAGTACTTAACAGATATTCATTTCTCAAGATTGCATGTGCAAAGTCATTCCATTTGGGTTAAAATGAAAAGCATTTAGGTGGAGATCAAACAGAAAGGACACTACAAAATATTAATTGTGGTGTTATCAGAAAGAGGGTCTGCAGGTGGACCTTATTTTTGCTTGTTTCACTATCTGTAGTTTCTAAAATTATTACCTGTTGCTTTGATAATATTAAAAAAAAAAATGATAGTTGGAATGGAAGGCTGAATCTTGACCTTGGAAGAAGAGCTGGACTAAACTGGATGCAGGGAAGGCATTTACTCATTAATTTGGCAAGCACTAACTTTTTCAACAACTCTATGTTGACTGCCTCCTCAGTTCAAGAACTTCAGGGAGCAGATACAGGGAATACAAATCATGGAGGTGGGAATATTCAGGACAAAAGACAGCTCTGACTGACTGAGCTTGAGGTATGGAGGTAAGGAAACATGCGGAAGAAGGTAGAATCCTCAGGTAAGGAAACAGCCAGAGGAGGTCTTGGATGCTTCCCTTCATCATTGCCTAAGAATAGTCTCATGTTTTGGAAGAATTTTGAATGTTATCATAGGCATTTAGGAACTCATGCGGATATGAGATGATGGGACAGAGGGCAGGTTGAGAGGGTGGGGTGGAAGATGGTTTCACTAGCCCTGAACTTTGATTTCATTCATCTGATGGCCAAGTACATTACTGGGCACTCAGTGAGACCTGAAGAAGAGAGACAGCCGAAAACAACAGGCTTTACCGCAAGACAATACAGTCAACTCTTGGATAATGTTCATCCCCAAACCTGTCTCCCCATGCAGTTGAAAATCCTCATAAAACTTTGGACTCCCCTCATGCTTAACTAGAGTCATTCCTTGATATCCACAAGGGAGAGGTTTTGATGCTGAAGAGCATCAAAACCCACGGATACTCTCCTGTTACTGTAGGTTCTCTGGGTCCGTGGGCTGTGCATTCACAGATCCAACCCACCTGCAGACGGAGAAATTCTCTCTCACAGACCCACACAGTTCACACCCATATTGTTCAGGGACTGACTACATCTGATTGAAGAATGTGGGCTGCCAACAGAAGGCAGGAGGAGGTGGAAAGCAGCCTGTCTACGTGGAGCCACACAGACCCAGTTTCCCTCGTGTTTGGCTAAGCAATTAGGCAGACAGAGCTGGAGGCAGACAAAAGACATGTATGACTAAATGAACAGCAAAGTGGCAACGGCCATGCTCACGTAAAAGAACTCCGTGGGCAATAGAGAAGAAAAAGATAAAATGAAAAAAAACAAAAACAAAAACACAGGGGCCAAAGACAGCAGGAGGGAGACTTTGGAACTGTTGGCAATTATGTGAAACATCTAGGCAGGTGACCTTGAAACAGTCAGCCGGGTCAACCCTTGAAGATAATAAGGGTGGGGACGTAAAGATATGACATTACTGAAGTTTGCCCATTCAGACCTTTACAAAATGTTCTTTCCTATTGCTTAATTACATTCTCGCTTGGCGTTGCTTCTTTGATCTTGCGTTTGAATTCCTTCTCATGCTGAAGACAAGAACCGGGGATCACTCTTATATCTGGCCTCCAGAACTGCAAGGATTGGAAAACAAGGTATATAGAAAGCCCAGCACTGTTTCTGGTGCCGAGTAGGTGGTAACAGATGGCAATGCTGGTTAATATCTCATTGTTTGGGGCTGGCAGCGCCATGTTGCCAAGATATGAGCTAACCAGAAGGCCAGTGAAATGCAGTGTGGGGTCATGGGATGCTTTCCCGATCTCACTCTAAGGAAAGGCTTCCCCTGCCTTTCTAAGGGCTTCTGATGGGAGATGACCTTCCTCTGACCTCCATGCTCAGTGCGTGGATGCTTCTTGCAACAGCACAAGACAAGCTCTGACTCACCAACCTAATGTGGGTGGCTGGGACCCTTGTGGCCACAGCCAACACCTAATCTCCTGGCCACCTGCACCCAGGTCTGCTCAAACCTGTGTACTGTGGAAAGCTTCTGAAGTGAGGAGTGCAGAGATGGGGATCTTGGGAAATCATGCCTCTTGGGGAAGTCTGTTTCTGGAAGTGCCCTAGGCTTGTTGAAGTCCTTACTTTCTTTTTTGTCTTAGTTATTTAAAATACCTTTGTTTTGTGGTTTCTTATTACAATAGCAAAGTAGCATTATTATGGAAAATACTGCTAAGCAAATAAATAAACAAACAAACAAACAAATAAATAAATAAATAAAAATTTTAAGAAAGGAACAAAAGAAAATTAAACCAACCAACCATCTAGTCATTATTCCAGCAACCCAGAGATATCTCCTCTTAATTCCTTGGTGTTTCTCTGATTGGATCTTTTATTGAATATTTATGCACGTATTTATACATGTGTCTCTGTATGTATGCATATAAAAATATCATAAGATCTAGACATCTTTCCATATCAATGAACACACTGTTTTTAATGAATGGTAGTAGTTCATTGAATGAGAATATTGCTCTAATTTTTAATTGATGAGATATTTAGGCTGTTTATGGTTTTCAGTTTTATAGCAGTGTTTCAGCAAATATTTTAAAGACTTTATCTTTTCTTACCTCTCTCACTATTTCATAATTTCTAGCAGTAATATCTCATATCATTTATTATCTCCTCATGATGAAGTTTAGCAATAATATATGATCAGAAAGGAAAAGTATCTTTAAGGACAAAAGCCCTGCGTTTGGTTGGATTTCTTTCTTGTAATTCACTTACTGATAATAAAAAATACAAATGAGTATTCTCTCTTAATGGGAGTCTTGAGTCCCTAGTACAATGTTAGGACCCCAATTAGCCATCCTGAAGCATAATTTCCCTTCCAGTTTCAATAGCATAAACAATAATGTTGTTTTTGTTATTCTGACTATCTTTTCTGTGTTCCTGCTCTGAGATCTCCTCTAGTTGGACTTGAGAAGGAGAAGTAGATTATTTACTGGGGTCTCCATTGACGTCCCATGAAACAAAGCACAGAAATTCTGGTACATTCCCAGTCTGAGCAGGTGAGGTGAGCTTTTCCTCATCATTTGGAGCCCCTCACTTCTCGACAATAGGTCTTCTATCCTGTTTGCCCAGTGACACCTGTAAGAAGAGTCTGGTGTTCATTGTTATGCCCTTCACTTGGCAGACTAGTCTGTTGCATTTGGCTTCTGCTGACTAAAGTGAGGGAAGCTGACCTCGTTGAGAGCAGCTTGAAAGAAAAGCCTTAGTGTTGCCATATGGCCTAAGGGTTCCATGTGAACCTGTCAAAATAAATACATATAAATGAATCATCCCAAAGCAAAACAAGTTCCAGCTTTGAGCACAGAGCACAGTGCATGGCACATAGTATAGGCACCTTGGTGGAAGTGTTTGCTAAGTGAAAATATGGATGGTGGATGATGGGTGGCATGCATTATCTCTAACCTTATCTTGCTATCCGATTGCATGTCATGTACGCAGTGTTGGGTATCTATATCTCCAGGAATTCTCCTACAAGAGAGATCAAGAATCACACCTCCTATGTAGAGTTAAATACATACCTGTTTTTCAACCTTTGGGAATAGAGCAAAATGCATGGGATAAGTTTACGGTAAAGAAGAAGACTGAACTACCAACCATAAATCCTGTAAATTTAAGTGAAAAAAATATTTCAAGTCCCCCCTCTGTGGCTCAGATAGCTAAAGCCAAGACTATGGAAGACTTGGACCTGGTTTAAGACACATGGACCCCAGAACAGGGGTGGCGCTCTCTCACTGTCTCCATATATATATGTATGTGTGTGTATATGTATATATACACATATATTCATGATACATATGTATGCATATATGTATGTGTGTGTATATATATATATAAATATATATATTCATGATCTCTAAAATGTCACTTCCCAAACAACTTTTCTTGGGAAGCTACTAGAGGATACGTTAAAAACAAACAAACAGCACGACATCAAGGATTCAAGGACCTGGTCCAGGAGAGAGACTCAGAGGATTTTGAGGATGATGCTGAAAGAAAGACTTAGAAACTTACAGAGAAAACTGTCTAGAGGTTGGAAGAGGACCTAGAGTTTCCAGGAGGAAGATACCCTTCCAAAAAGAAATTGTGACCTTCAGTGATTATCTGACAGTTTTGACTTCACTAGGAGGGTCATAGGTCTGTAAGAGAATTTGGGGGATGAAGTAATGTTAGGTACATAAAACAAGTGAGGGAAAAATGAGACAATGGCTGGGTGTGGGGGGAAAATATGCAAGAAAGGAAGTATAACCATGACACCTTATGTGACTCATCTGTAAACAAAATTTCCATGCATGTTATCAAGGAAACCCTTAATAGTGGATTCACAAAAAATGGATGTAGTTGTGTGTGAATGACTGAGGGAGGGAAGATTGTACATTGTGAGAGGACATAGGAGAAGCAAGAGAGAGGAAGCATAAAGAACTGGATCCTGAAGATTCATCATGGAAAGTCAGTGTCTATAATTGGAAAATCAAGAGCTAGCATTTCAAGTTAGAGCAGTAAATGCCAAAGAAACACCTGAAATGGGTGAAAAAGAAACTTGGGAAATTCACGCTTCATGGAATAAAGAAGAGCAATGGGAACTGTTGTTTCTCATTATAGGATTTTGACTTGTTAAAATCAACTAATGTAAAATGTAGTTAATATAAAAATATGTTCTATGTTTTAAAAACTTGAAGTACTAGAGAACATGCAACTGAGGGAGCCAATGAAGACTTCCCGTGGGGGTTTCTAGTAGCTAAGTCTCTGCATTGCCGGCTTTTTAAAATTAAAGTCATGGTCCTAACAGTTGCTTTAGGGACAGTCAGAGAAAGAAAAGGGCTGAGAAAGTGCAGCTCTTCATTACATTTTACTGGCTTTTATGTATTGGAATTTCTAGTGAGATTTTATTTGAATATAATTATCAATTGCCTAAATGTTTTTCTTTTTCTTTTTCTTTTGTTATTTCTATTGCTTACATTGCTATATGCATTTTAGGATATTGAATTAACACCTTAGTCTGTGATTATTTCACACCACACACACCACCAGAGTCCTAGTGCCTTTACCACCGCCTTGTTCCCTTTCTCTTCCCATCTCCCAGGTAACAATCTTGTGCCCTGTGAATTTTCTCGAGATGGTTTGTTCATTTGCTTTTTCCCTTAAATTCCACAGAGAAGTGAAATCATACTGTATTTCTCTTTTCATTTCTGGCTTATTTTGATTAGTATGATCCCCATCCAGTTCCATCCATGTCTTTGCAGAGGATATGATTTTATCTTTTTCTTTCCAACTGCATAGATTTCCATTGAGTGTGTAGATCACAGCTTCTTTATCATCATCTGTTGACAAGCATTTAAGTTGCTTCCAGGTCCTGACTATTGTAAATTGTGCAGCTGTGAAATACGGGTGCAGATATGTATTTTTCTGCTTAGAGATTTTGTATCTCAGGGTATATGCCTACAAGTGGGATTGCTGGATCAAATGATAGATCCAATGTTTTGTTTTTGTTTTGTTTTGTTTTTTTTGATAAATTAATCTTGTTTTCCAAAGAGGTTGCACTAATTTACAGTCCCACCCACAGTGCGGGAGGGTTCCTTCTTTACATACTCTCCAACACTTATTTCTAATTTTTTTTTTTTTTTTTTTGGATAATGGTCATTCTTACTGGTGTGAGGTGATATTGTGACTTTTATTTGTGTTTCTCAGATGGTGAGTGATGTAGAACACTTTTTCCATGTGTCTGCAAGTCACCTGTGTGCCTTCTCTAGAAAGCTATCTATTGAACACCTCAGTCTGTTTTTCGTGGGTCACTTGTTTTTTGCTGTTGTTGAAGTGGATGAGCTCTTTATATATTTTGTATATTAAATACATACATCTTGTCTGATATATACTGTACAGATATCTTCTCCCAGTGGACAGCCTTTTTGTTTCAGTGGTCATTTCTTTCACTGTACAGAAATTTTTTTAAAAAATAGTAAGTTCAGACCTTGGAACAACCTTGCAGGGACTAGAGTTCTCTTGATAGCCCAGTGGGTCTGTGTGCTAAGCCCTCAGACTCCCTTACAAGGTGTGATGCATTCTCTTTCATTCAGAAGAAAAGCCTCTCTCTCACCATGATGACCTTGAACTTTTCTGTCCAGAAGGAAGAATGGAATCAAGATGCTCCATCTACATCTTTTTATTCTTTTCTGAAACAACCCTGTGTCTACAAGATTAATGGTTTGGGATTAGGAATGTAGTATGATTACCTGAGGAGACTGAGCTAACAAATAGACCTGAGACTCTGTGCTTACACTCAGCCTCAGTTTCCCACTGCTCTACCCACTTGAACCAAGCCACTGTGAGTCCAACCCAGGAGCACACCACCATTGCTCCTTTAGCAATAGAAGCCAGCAATCATTGAGTGTTTATAACTTGCCAGACACTCCTCTTCACATTTCACATGTCCTAATTCCATTAATCCTCACAAACACACTGAAGGAAAGTACTGTTTCTCTCCACATTTCACAGATGAGGAAATATAAGCATAGTGATAAGTCACATGCTGGGAGTCACACTAGCAAGTGACAGAACCAGAATTTGAACCCAGAAGCTTGAATCCGTGACTTCGTGCTCTTATTTTTCTAATACTCATACGTTCATGCTCATTCTTTCTTACATGCATCTCTCTCATGGAGCTGTTCAAAGAGCTCTTTGAGGCCCTTTTTCTTTTCTCATTCATCTGGCTTGTTTGAAATTAAACTGGAGTTTCAGCAAACATCAGACTCACTTAAAATCAAAGCCAGGAGAGAAATGCTTCATGGCAAAACATGCACGAGTAAAGCATTTGAAGTCATCAGGGGAATCAGATACCCATGTAGTAATGGTTTGGAATTAAGTGTTTAAGTCTCACACCCAAGGGCTGACACCTAGAGAAATTGCTCACTAATCTCTGTGTCTCCTGCCTGGGCAGAGATCGGGGAGTGGGGGGTGGGCCTGGTTTCTCCTGGGGAGGCCGAATGGAGCCAAAAGATCCCTCTGCTCAGCAGAAAGCAGATACTTTCCACATCAGTCCGGGCACTGAGTAAGCCCAGCCTGGTAACTGGGAGCAGGAAGGAGACCAGAGGTGGTCCTGCCTCCACAGCTTCCTGGCACACACTCCATGTCCCTGTCTGTACTTCTCCAACATTCCAGGCTTGTCTCGGGGCCTTTGTACTTGCCATTCCTCCTCTCTGGAATGCTTTCCCTGTTCCTTCTCTTCATCTGGCTCCCACCTCAATGTGACCTCTTCAGAGAAGCCAGCCTGCTCACCCTAATTAGAAGTAACCATCCTTGTCCTTGCTTCTTTATTGTCTATATTCTGTTATCTTTTGGGGAGGAGAGGTTGGGAGGACTTCACAGCACTAACAGCTAGCTATTTTTATTTAGTTTATACATTTATTTATTTATGCCTCTTCATTTGCCATAAAAGCAGGGACTTTGTCTTGCATAAATTTTATTACCCAAAAGCACAGAAATGATGTTTTAAAGTAAAAACTCAGTGACTATTTCTTGAATGGATGGATGAATGAATGAATGAATGAGTGAATGGTGTCTACAAACTAGGTGAGCAGGAAGGCTGTCTTGAATGTATGTTGTAGAAGGGAGGAAAAGGGCTTTCTTACTGCAAGATTTATCCTTCTCATTGGCCTTTATCAAGTAATCTTCTTTTTCAGTCTTCCCTCCTCCCCACCCAGCACTGAAGACCTGGCTTCTATATTCAGGGAAGGCATCAAGACTTCCTACTGGGAACCTTATGACTCCTCTGGGGAACTGAGGCCAGGATTATCTCAAGGCTGAGAAAGCTTGAAGTCCCTTACACTCCATTATTAGGGATCATTTGGAAAGGATCAGTGTTAGGGAAAGGTTATTTTTCATGGAAGCCTCTCTAATCTAATACCATGCTCATCTAATACCATGACAGCTTGACCTATCATGACGGCTTGACCTATCAAGTCAGCATTTTCAGACTCCTGTTCGTCTCCTTGTTGGTTTCTGACTAAGGACACCTCTCAGCAGAGAGGAAGGCCATGTATCCTTTGGGTTTCATGTTTGGCCAGAGTGGTGGGGGGGGACTGGTTTCTTCTGGGGCTGAAACTTTCATCTATAGATGTTCTCTCCTTTCTCTCCTCTTAGTCTGATTCCCGCAATGCAAATGCTCATCTCTTATTGTTCCTGTCTTATCAGGAGTATGGAGACCATGACAGCCAGGGCATCGAACTCAGTTTTCAGTGGGGTTTTCAACTCAAGCCTTTTCCCTCCCTCCCCTCCAGCTCCACCCCAGTGTGGTGCAACCTTATCCTAATGGGTCACCGGACTGGTGAAACCTGAACAGTTGGAGGCCAGAGGAAGCACTTGATGACAAGAGGTAGAGAGGCGGGCAAGTGGAGGAGGGGTGGGGGCTTCAGGAGGGGCCCAGGGCAGGAGGGGTGAGCAGGGAGAGGCACCAGCACTATTTATTTTCAAATGGAGATGGATTTTAAATTTCAACTTCATTGTTTTTATCATAGTGAAATCTTATGAGGTTGATGTGGATGGGGGCCCTGGATGCATTGTTATGCTATTTGCTTTTGATAAAAAGTGGCATTGTACAAGATGTTCCTTTACCACGTAAACCCTCGTTGCATAGCTAATGGTGGCAGAGAGCCATACCGCAAGTTGTGCAATGCCAGGGCCGGGAAAACAGAGCTGCTTCTCAGGGATTAAAGCTGGCATTTCAATGTGAACTTTAAGAAGGAGAGAGAAGGAACAGAAGCAATAACAAGAAAGAAAAAATGAGCGAGAAAAGGAGAAAGGGAAGAATGGAAGGCAGATGCCAAGAAAAGCAGGGAAGAAGGAACATAGGATGGAATGAAAGAATAGAGGCAAACAAAGAATGAGAACATTTAATGGGGGAGACTCTTTATAAAATAGGGGTAAGTTAGTAGGTTCTGAAAGGGATGAGATTTCTTTGCTTACAATGAGACTTTCTTCTGGATTTTTTTATCTATCTTTGTTCCAAATCTGTGTGATATATTATTTTCTTTCTTTCTTTCCACTCCAGACTAGGAGGTGCGTCTCCCAGTCTTTTAGGCTGCCAGAAAAGTCTAGCAAAATTCTTTTATTAGCTCCGAGGTTCAGACTTTTTCCTCACCTAAATCTAAGCCTAGAACTCTGGGAGTTTGTCAGGTCTTCAATGAGATGTAAAGAGAGGAGACCAAGTTTCTTCTCCTTGTTTTCCTTTATTTTAGCTCCTGAGAAGCAAAAAGCTAACATCTACCCTTGGCGATTTGAGATGAGTCTTAGAGGCAAGGTAGAAGGAACACAATTTTGGAATCAGAGAGAGATGTAAACATGAATACAGAGTGCTGAGAAGGTTGAAAAGCAATTAACACTTTTTAATTGTTTGGTAACTCTTGGTTCTCTTATTGACAACTCATCTCATTTTATTAGGAAATTGTGGGTCATTATCTTATAAAAGAAATTCTTTCTTGTTATGTAACTCCCAGCCTTGTGCTTGAACAATTTATTTGTAGACAGTTAAAAAAAAAAAATCTGACACCATTTCTATGAAAAACTCAGCCATTTAGAATTCAAACAGTCTCCACTTTGTGTTGTGTTTAATGACTATGACCTGAAGTAGAAAAAAAATCAGCCTAATTGTGGTTGAGTGCCTCGAAAACCTGGAGAACATGTCCAAGCCTAGAATAAGCAACAAAGCTCTGATCTGCCAATATGAGTGGTTGGCAGTTGAGGCTTAGTGAGTTCCTTTTCTGTTGTCATCAATATTTGTGCAATATTTGATGGCCTCCCTTCCTGAGCAGATCAGTGTTTGCTTAAAGCTCCTTCTCTCACTGGGTCCACCACGCTGCAGTCACTACTGCCACACTGACCCAGGTGCGTGTCTCAGATTATTCAGGGCTATTGTACATATCCAAGACTTTGTGCATGCTTCTCCTTCTCATGCAGGTCTCTTCTTTATCACCCCTGTCTGGTGAACACCTGCTCATCTTCCATGACTCAAGTTCAGTCTTGATTCTTCGGTGCAGTCTTTCCTAACTCCTCCCTAGAAGAGCCCACACAGTTCTTTGGACCACTGCTGCACAGATATCTCTCATAAACCCTGTGCCTCCTTTCATCCACCTGGAAGATTTTTGAGCTTAAAGACAATGTCTGATTTATTTCTACGTCCCTAATTCCTGTACTTATGCCTGGCACATACAGGGGCTCGAAAATTGTTTGCAGAATGAATACATGTATGAATGAAGTGAATGATAGGAGTAAAGAATTCTTCAGAAAAATCTATTGATACATCTTTTAAAAAGAGCAGGAGGTCAGCATTTTAGCATTCTGAGCTTTATCTTTGTTATGAATGTAAATTTATTAAACTCTCTTCTAATGAATAATCAACACTTTCACCAGGCAATAGCTCTTGGCACAGGACACTATGAAGGCCAGGTATGCTTTCTGAACAAATGGAATGAGGATATGAGTTTTAAAAAGTTATACAGGAGTGCATTAGATGTGTAGGGAGGAGGGGAAGAAAAAAGAAGAGGAAGAAAGGAAAGAAGTCTAAATTATTGCATCAGAAACTGTATTAGGAGCTTCCACATATATTATTTCGTTGCCACTTCACTCTCTACAAAGAGCATGTGGAAGTAGGTATTACGCCATTTCGCGCATAAGAAAATGCCGGGTCAGAGGATTTTTATGGTTGGTTGAGGAGTGACTGAAGCATGTCTGCCTCCCCGTTCCAGAGGCTGCAGAATTCTAGAAGCTGAAGCGCGCAAGGTTTAGCAGGTCATCTAGTTTTTCTTTGCCAATTTACAGACAAGGAAACTAAGTTCTGAAACTTGGGAATCTTGCCTCAGGTCACTCCACAGTCGGAGGCAGAAGTGGAGATTCAACTTCAAGCCCCAAGAGGTCAAACATGTGAAACTTTAGGACATTAATTCACAAACAGCAGAGCGTGGTCCAGGCTCGGCCCACTGTGGGGCCTCGGTCAGAGGTCTGCCTGGAGCACCTGGACTAAAAGTTTGGAAAACAAAAGCAATTTCAGAAATTTCAGAAATCGAACAACTTTGGGCTAATTCTGAAATAAAAAGGAAGGAGCAGCCTGCACACTTGATTGGCCCAATTTTTTTTAGCCCTTTATATAAATATTTATTTGGGCATGGCTAGAAAAACTATAAATGAAGCTGCCTTTAAATGTAGGATTCCTTTTTATTTTTCATATTAGTGATTTTTTTGGCAGGTCTTTTATGGCACATTGAAAGATTATACAATTGTTCTGATAAATTTAATGTTTTATTTATCATCTTCCAGTAAGTGAGACATATCAATACTTAGAAATTCATACAGACATTTTAATTTTTTTTCCATCCAGTATTCTGAAGAATTCTTGTTGGATTTCAGAAATGTGGCTACTTGAACAAAATGAATTGAGAAACGGAGCAGTGACACACTGAGACAGACTTTCTTCCAAGTGCTCCTCCAAGGACCTTGCATCTATCACTTAATTTAATGGTGATAAAAACCATGAACTTTGTATTTTTGATGCTCAGGCTTTTTCTTTGAAAGACAATTTAAATACAGTAAAACTCAAACCTCTTAGGTGAAATTTTTATGAGTTTTGATAGACATATAGACACATACAATCATACCATAGAAAAATATGAAATATTTCCATTTCTCCAAAAAAGTCTTACACGCTTTTATAGTCAGTCCTAGTCCCTCCACCCACCTACCCCATCTATTCTATGTCATTTTCTAGAATGTCATAGAATTAGAATCATATAGTTCGTATGTGTATGTAATTTGTATGTATAGTTTTATTCTGGCTTCTTTCACATAGTATAATGATTTTGAGATTCATCCATGTTCTGAATCGTTTACTTTTATCATCACACTTTACATAGGAGGAAACTGAATCCCAGGCTAGTGGACTCACTCACACTTAAATGTCAGAACTCAAACCCAACAGCCTGATTCCATGCCTGCACTCTTACTCACTACCCAATACCTCTGCACTTGAGGACAGGGTTCCTTACCCCAGCCTGGCCAGTATTACATTATGCCCAGCCCCTGTGGGTTATGGTTTCACCGGCTGTTTCCCCTACTCTACATTTATGGTGCTTGTTTTACATATAAACCCACAATGGTTTCAAGGAGCATGGACTTCTTTACTTTTTCCTTTTCAAGTTTGACTCAGAAAATGTTCCAGCATAAAGCCACAGCAGAACAACTTCTCAAAAAAAAAAAAAAAAAAAAAAAAAAGGGAGCTCTCAGTGCCCCTTAAGGAACTGTCTTTGCCCCCTGCCTTCTGAATCTGAAGACCAGAGCTTAGTTTTGACTGCGGCACAGTTGGAGTTGAAAGGATATTTGTTGAAAGGGGAATGCTTTCCTATTGAGTCACTTGCTAGCTGACTGTTCTTAAGCAAGTAACTTCACTCTCATCTCCTCATCTCTACCATGGGACTCAAATAATATGGAATCTTAAATAAAATAATGCATATAAAAAGCACTGCGCCAAAAATCTGGTAATGTCTCCATCAACATTAGGTCCTTCTTAATGTCTTCCTGTCACAATTATCTCTGGAATCAAAAGTTGAAGTGTGATCATGTTCTGAAATGCATATAGACTTTAAAAAATGTAACATTTAATGAATTTGCTCAACAAACATTTATTAACCATCCATACCTGGCACGAGGCGGGGAATGGAGCAACAGACCGAGAGACTCATCCTAAACAGGAGAAGATGCTGCTGCTATTCTGAGTTACTCCTGCCCACAAAATGTCCCCAGTATATTCATTTTGTCAAATATATATATGTATATATATATATATATCAATAATGAGGATAATCATTGCTAATTTTATCAAGTCTTTACTGGGTGCTGACTCCAGAGCTGAGAGTTCATGACATAACTGTCACATTGTTTAATCCTCACAGTGAACCAGTGAGGCTCCAGAATTCCTATTTTCCAATTTAGGAAAATAAAGTTCAGAGCACTGAGAAGCACTTAGGTCAGTGACTGAGCTGGGATTTAGAGCCAGAGCATAAGTTTAACTGCTGCATCCGTGGTCTCTAGCTATTTCATATTCACGAGAAATTGAACAGCAAGAGCTGCCAACAGGGCCACCATGATGAACTCCCAGGACACTTTGCTGGCCTCCCTTCCTGTGTGACTGATAACCCAGGGAAAGGTGTAGGGCCCAGCATGCAAAGCCCAGGGGACATTCTTAGCTGCTGAGATGAAAGAAAGAGCTATCCTTTGCAATCTAGTCATCAGAAAGAATGTGCTTTCTATATACTAGTAGGTCCTTGACAGTCATTGAATTCTCAAAATGAGTTTGGCTTTTTGCTGGCTCAGGCACTCACCCAAGAATTTACAGTCTGAAACAGAGACCTCTCTGCTAGAGAGAGGGAAAAACATAGCGTCACTGTAAGAACTGAAGCCTCTTCCTGAGGTCACTAGCCTGGCAGGTCCTGCCACGCAGAGAGTTCCTGTTCCTGAGTCTGAGAAGGTAAGAAGAAAACTACAAAATCCTGGAACTTCTTTTTCACCACGGAAGGCTTCCTGGAGGAGGTGTTGTTCTCAGGGAGTGATGAAAGTGGAGAGGGAGGCACCTAAGAAGCCATTAAGCTAACCACACAGAAGCTGCAGCATAAGCTCAAGGTCATAAAAACATAGTAGTAAATACTACGACAATTATGACTTGGTATTTAAAAAGGAAGAATCATCCAGTTCCCTTCACAAAGAGGAGGACTGTCCTTTTTAAGAAAAAGAAAAAAGACAATTCCTCCACTCTTCTTCAAACACTGTCTCATTCCACACTGCCCACATAAACCTCCCTTTATATGTATGCATTTATTTAGGTCAAAAGTTGCTAAATGTTCCTGGTTAAAGGTACTGTTAGCGTCTCTGTAAACTTTCCACAGTGCCTTAAGCCAAAATAAATACCCTGCAGTTATATTATGATGTTGTTAGGTCCACATAAATTAGGAAGCCTATGGGTTAGCAACTTAGTAGCTATTAGAAAAATAACACACATACGTTGAGAGAAAAAATTAATTTTTAAATCACCACAACTATTTGCTAATCAGATGTATGTGTCTTTTAGGCACTGCACAACTTCTCAAACTTGGGAATCAGGTGGGGGATGGCCACCCTAATTCTCTATTCACAATGATTCTCACAAAACAGAGAATATTATACTATCTAAAGTCATCTGCATAGGGGACGAGATTACAGAATTGGGGATAAGACTGTCCTCTCCTAACATCTAGAGGAAGATGGGAGCAGACATGGTTCAGAACCAAAATCACGCCAAAACTGTCAAAGTGACTCTTTTGACCTTTTCCTCTTGTTTGCAAGATGGCTGC
Organism: Solenodon paradoxus; assembly: GCA_004363575.1. Lineage (NCBI taxonomy): Eukaryota > Metazoa > Chordata > Mammalia > Eulipotyphla > Solenodontidae > Solenodon > Solenodon paradoxus. Next base: position 270,478 of record RJWH01000788.1, on the reverse strand, counting down.
TCTAGGCCCAAATATCAAAGTAAGCAAAGCAGGAAAGGAAGAAAAAGTGATATTAGTCTTGCCTGATCCCTTTTAACAAGAAAGCAAAAGGTTATTTCCAAGACAGTCCCACCACAGTGATGTTCAATGGGCTAAAGTCTGTGTCATCTGCTCATCGTCGGCCTCAAAAAAGGCTGAGGAAGTCAGTATTTAGCTGTGTTCAAAGTAGTTCAAGCCAGGGTTCAGTAGCAAGGAAGGAGGGAATAGATAGTAGCTGAAAAAGCAACACTGTTGAAATCAGACTTATTCCTACAAAACAGTAAGACAAGAGTTAATTACTGTTCTGAATAAACTGAGGTTCAACCTAGAGACAGATATGACCTTCTCCAAAAGTCAACTACTGTACCACAGGATACATAGGTACATGTTGCTGTGAGATGACACTTAATTTGCCTGGAAGGGACAGAGACAGTTCTAGGAAGGATCAGACCACACTGTAAAAGAAAGACATTCAGGAAGAGGGAGGGCAAGCACACAGGTCCAGAGACGTAAAGGAAAAGGTATTACATGATTTGAATAGCACGTGACCCAGAGTCGAGAATGCAGGATGGAGGGTAGGAGTGAGGGAGTAACAGGAAATAAAACAGAACAGTCCATGAAGTCAGCTGGGACTCTACATGCCCCCAGCTCTGTGGGGAATGGCGCAGGAAAGGCAGTGACATGGACGGCTCTTCTGATTTCCTTTGGCCCTGTGCGTTCTACAGGACTGCCTATCATGAGTCCCCACCTCCCATTTTTCCAGATGTGAACCCAACCCAAGCAGAACTAGAGTCCCTTATAGGGATGAATGAGGATGCTGAAGGAGAGACTTTATCCTAAGAAGACATACACCTGGAGCTCAGAGGAGTCCTATTTCCCTCCTCCAGAGAATCCATCTGTAATTTAGAAGGAGGAAGAAACTGGTGAAAGAATTCTAACGCCCTGGATCCAATGACCTGAAACCATTCAGGACTTACTTAAGCTAATAACATTTCCAATTGTATTTATGCTTATTTAAGTTAGTTATTATTAAGCTAGATCGAGTTGGTTTCCTCTCACTGGCAGATGGAAGGGTTTTGGCAGAGAAACTAGTCTCAAAGCAGGAAGACTCAGCTGACGGCTCTCGTTATGTTTTCTCTCACACCTGGCTATAAACTGGGCCTTCCTGAGGTTCAGGACTACCTGCCTTTGTTGCTGGGGACACAAGAATTGCTTCTTTGGAGAGATTTTCCACAGTCCCCACTTCAGCCTCCATGTGCAGTCTAAGAGAGACACTGATTCTCATCCAGCCAACTGAGTGGCTCTCACTTCCAGTCCAGCCAACATGGGCTGGCTTCCCGGGCTGTTACCTGACTCCACTATCAGCCAGTGGCATCCAAACACACTGAACTTCTAGGAAAAAAATGATGTTCTACAAGAACAAATGCATGTGGCCTGAGCTGATGGTAACTCCAGCAGCTCACTCACCACGAAGCCCTGTGTATTGTTCATAGTCTCTGGTATTCAGGAACCTGGAAGGAGCCCTAGCAGTCAGAAATCGACCTGTTGAAAGGCATTTCTGAGCTGGTAACTCAAATGCTGAGACTACCGGGCTGACTGATGAGCGACTTATTGCTTCTTAATTAAAGAGGGTTTTAGTGCTTCTTACCTGCAGGCATTAGTGCATCTTACACTCAAATTCAGCCACTTACTAACAAGGTGGACCTTGGGCAATAGCTTCACTTTTCTGAGAGACCACTTCCTCTACTTTAAATAGGCATGACACTTACAGAAGAAGAAACAGTGAAACTTAATACATGAAGAATGAAAGTTAGAGTAATGCAATCAATAAAAATTAGGTTAATAAAAGTTAGAAAATGAAGAAACGCTTAACATATGAAACTGAAAATATTAGAAAGCTCTATGATGCAAGTGTTGGTTGGGTATAGGGATACAGGAACTCACATGCACTAATCTACAATGATGAGAGTGTATCTGGATTATTTAATCTGGGTTATTTAATGGAATTAAGAATATGCATCCCCTATCATGCAATAATCTCACTCCTGGGCATTAACGTCAAGGAAACTTCTACCCGACTCTAAAAGGGGAAAATCTTGTTACTGTCTGCAATCCTTTGCTCCTCTTTCTCAAGGAAAGGACTATACACCCCCACCCATCTCCATAGAGCTTCTGTGCCTGCTTGTAGGAGACTGTGCTTGCCCGTCCCTGTGTCAGGACTGGCCACGCGTCTTGCATTGGCCAATGAGACAGGTGTGGAAACGATGCATGCCCATTCAGGCAGAAACATCAATTGCTCTTGCATGTTTCCTCCAGCTCTCTTGCCCTTTTTCCTCTTCCAGGAAGAAAGTCGGTCCTACATAAGAGCCATTCCTTCCTCCTGGACCTTGGGAGAAAGACACATGCAACAGGAGGGAGTCTATTACCACCAGCTGGGTCATGTAGCATGCGTGAGAATGGGGCCTTTGTGCTTGTAAGTCATTGACATTGTTTTGTTTTGACTTTACATTATGGTAGCAAAGTTGAGCAAGACAGGGACATATGAATAAGTGCTCATGGCAGTGCTATTTATACTGGCAGGTAGTTGGGGGCAGCTTCGGTGTCCGTCCCAGATAAAATAGGCATATGCTATGGGAGCACTAGGCAGTCATAACATGCAGACGTTTACATGCTCACTTAAAAATATGGATGGATCTTAAAACAGCATCGATTAGTAAAAATATGAGTAAAATCATATATATAACTAATTGACATAAGAATCACAAAACTGCTAAGCTTATTGTAAAATAATGCATGCCTATAAGAATTGGCATGATTAGAGGATAAGGGAGAAGATGGGGAGTGGGATATGGGGATAAAGAAAAGCTTCAAATGTCCAACCAATGTCAACCGTAATTTGAAAAGAAAAAAAAAAGGGGAAACAGGAAAAGTGATCCACAGCCCCTGACATCCCGTTTGGTGGTTTTTCTTTTGTACGCAATGCTTCTTGTATTAGCCATAACCTGGGAACAGCAGCAATGACCTAACGCGTTAAGTTGCTTCCTATATGTCTTCGTCCCAGGATTTCCTCTGGCCCTTGAAAGAACTCTGTCAAATCAGGAGGGCTTATTCACAATTCTTAGTTAACAATTTTGTTGAAGTTTTAAAAAAAAGTTTCATTTTTTTGAAGGAACGTTGTATCATAAAACAAAATTTTAAATGATGATATGGGATGCCCACTGTTATCGCCAGTAAGAAACAAATGGTGGCTCATGCTGACATGGCACCTAGTATGTGACAGATACTCTTCTGAGCATTTTTTAGGTTTCAATACATTTGAATTTCACAACAATCCCCAAAGGAGGTTCCAATATTTTCACAAGTTCTCCTTTACAGCAGAGGAAACTGAGGCATTGTAGAGTGCTCCACGCAAACACATAGTGGATCCCAGGTTGGAGACCAGATACTCTAACTTTACAATTAGGGTGATTACATATTGGAAGAGATTTTTTTAAGGCAAGGTGCAGGCAGTAATGTAGACAAGGAGGCAGGCGGGAAGAGAGTTCATCTTGGTTGTTCTCTCTGGCCCTGGTGGATTACGTCAACCAAAATTGGCAGACTTAACTGTTAAGCCACCAGGGTGTGCCCGATCATATTTTAAAACTCAAACAGGGAAAATTTTAAGAAGGAGAAGGTGTTGATAGTCATTTATCTTGGAACTATTTCCATACTGTTAGATGTCTTTGGAAAACCAGGAATCAGGGCATGAGCTCTGATTCCTCCAGCTCTCTTGTCAGAGCCCGAGATTTTAGACACCTTGCTCTGCTGACCCTCAAAGGGAGGCCCCGGTCTCTGGATCGCTAGGCCAGACTCCTTTCATCGCAGCAGGACTGTTTAAAATCAGATCTTGTTAATTCTCAGGAAAAATAACAGCAAAAGTTGGTTCACTAGGTTCAAAAACAGAAACAGGGAATGTGATCTGGTTTCAGAGCTGAAAAGCAGTTGAATTGGTCCCCTCGGGGACTTGGGCTAGAACTGTGAGTAGAAGGAGGATGACGCTCAAATTTTTGCCTCCATGACAAAGGAAAATGGATGAAGAACCTGGAGATGTGAGCTCTCTCTCTCTCTCTCCTGATCTGAGACTGAATTGGTTGACTGGTGGAAATTACTTTCCTCTGACCTGGTCTGCGTGGCTCCTTAAAATGGAAACCTTTCTATTTATTTCCCACCCAGCTACCTCTGCAAGAACGAATGATTACACCATCACATTAAATAGATGCTCGCATGATGTCATTTATTCTTCACAACAATCCTATGAAGGTATTATTGTCATTAGTTATCATTACTATATCAATTTTACAGATGAGGAAAACTGGCTAAAACAGTGTTCTGTTTCTAGCTGAAAGTTAGGCATTTACAACTAATTCAGATCTACCTGCCATAGAGCCCGTGGTTCACGACACAGATCGGCTCCCTAAGTGAAATTAGTTTAGCACAGCCCCCCAAAGCAGGAAGGAGGTGAGCAGACAAAATAAAATCAACATTTCTCACTCTCATCCATCTATGAACAGAGAGCAGTGGTACTCTGAAAAGATTCCAAAGATGAGCTTCATTTTCCCTCCGCTTTAGAGAAATCTACATACTCATACTTCAAAAGATTTGTTGATGGAGTGGAAACGAATGAGAAGAGAACCTCTTGACCATTTTTTGAATTGGGAATGGATGAAGTTACAGAAAAGGAAAACCTCTCAGGAAGGGGGAGGAAAAAGTGCCACTATGCAGAGAAATTGAATCGCCATAATTGGCATAAAATCAATGTCCATGCAGGCGAGAAAAGCTCTCCTCTCCCTTGTAGCTATTGATTCCAGTAGGCCATACCCCTCAGGCAGGCTCTTCACATTATTGAAATGGAGAATTTCTTGTTGGCAGGTTCAAGGAATCTCACACAACTCCAATCTGACTACTGGAGCTTAACGCATCTGATAACCCGTTTCAGTTTTTGACTATAGAAAAAATTAAAGGACTTAGCATTGTGTTTAAAGCACCTTAGGGAAAACTTCTTCCAGTGTGAGACAACGCTGATCTCCCTGCCTTATCCAGGCTCCCTCTAGAATAATCCAAAGGGAGCCCACATTCTCTCACTTGCATTGACTGTGCTGCAGGATCACAAAAACATTTACTCCTGTATAAATTGCAACTGAGATAGATAGGCCTTTAACTCTCGACTCTTCTTTTACCTGCATGATGGAGAGATCTATGGTGGATTCTAGCTCTGTCCCCATTACCAATAATGACGGAGTGACTTCACTCTGTGGCACTTTGTTTCCTTATCTTGCTTCAACACAAGAAGCAAAAGTGAGATCATTTTTTAAGATAAAAAAAAATTCAGAGAAAACTACTTTGAGGTTCTTTTCATTGCTTTGGGGTAAATAAGATTAGCTTCCTAATAGCAATTTTTGGCACAACTCCTCAGCCAATTTAACTAAACCAAATAAACAGCTCAGTGGTGTGGTAACATGGGGGTAAAGTCATGGTGGCTAGAAAAGCCAATTGGCAGCTGCACACACACACACATACCCATTTATAAAAGCAAAATTAACTGTAAGCCTATAGGTAGAATAAAATTATGATTCCTCTTCATGCAGCTTAACTTTTATAATACTCTTCAGTGTTGGAAGATTAGCTTGACACATGCCCAAGACAACAGAAGAACAGAGCTAAGTTTAAGGAGAGGACAGAGAAAGCATTCGATCCTGGGGGATGAAAATATATTAGAGAAAAATATTGCATCATTGATGCATTTACAGTCAGGCCAAAAAAGCTTCTTCTCCTGGAATCACCTACTTGCTGTCATCTTTCTAAAGAAGAGACCATTGGAAAGTGCAGTTTTTAATTTGGGGTTTAATTGCTTAGGCCCTTGCCGGTTGGAGGGTTTTCATTCAAGGTACACATATTCTGTCCCCTATTTTTTCCTCCATTTGAATAGTAATATATCCAAAGCATATGGGGTAATAGAACTATGGAAAAACCACATCTCAGATTCTAAGTACATAGCATGAAATCTTTTTTTTTAATATTTTGATTTATTTCTACTTTCTCCAGTTAAGAGTCATCCACTGTCAGAAGAGAATTCTCAGCAACAACTTATACTTTTAGAGTCTTTGCTAAGTGCCTGGCAGTGTTGTGACCACTGTATACTTAATATTTTATTTAATCTCCCTAGAAACGTTCTGGAAAGAGCATCATTATTATCGCTATTTTACTGATGAAGAGACTGAGACAGAAAGTTTAAATAGCTGTCCAAGATCGAAGAGATGGGATAGGTAGAGATGCGAGATTTGATGCTCAGATTTTACCTTTTCATCTGAGAAAAAAAAATTAAAAAAAGGTTATTAGCAACAAAAACTTTTTAAACGATTTTTAAAATGCTATTAATGATTTTATTCTTTCTTTCATTTCCATTGTGACATTCATTTTAGGACATTAAAATCACAGGTCAGTCTGTGTGTATTTCACACCACACCCTCCAGCAGAGTTCCAGTGCCTTTACCACCACCTAGTTCCTCTTTTCTTCCCTCCACACTCCTACCACCCCTACCCTGCTGGTAACCACCGACTTGTGTTCCTATGAATTTTGTTGGAGCTCTCTGTTAGTTCTGTTTCTTTATATTTCACATGTGAGTGAAACCGTCCTGTACTTCCCTTTTTATTTCTGGCTTATTTCACTTAATGTGATTCCCCTCTAGTTCCTTCCAGCTTATTGCAAAAGGCATGGTTTCATCTTTTTTAACAGCTGCACAGAATTCCATTGAGTACATACACCACAGCTTCTGTATCCAGTCATCTGTTGATGGCTATGTGGGTTGTTTCCGTGTCTTGATTCTTGTGAATTGTTCTGCAATGAACACAGGGGTGCAGATATTTTTTTTCTGATTAGTATTTTTGTCTTCTCTTGATATCTGATCAGAAGTGAGATTTCTTGATCAAATGGTACCACCATTTTTTTTTTTTTTTAAGAATCCTCACACTGGAAAATGAAAGTTTTTGATCTGGTTTTTTAAAACCTGCTGAATCATAACATTCATACATACTGACGATTGCACAAATCAACTATGCGTATCAGTGAGGTGTCCCCAAGTGAAGTCATAAGCAATCAGGACCCAGATAAAAAGCATGTTATCAGCACCCACAGATCTCCCCTAAATTTCTTTCCAATGTCTGCCACCCTCTCAAGAGTATTTTGACTTTCAAAACAATTGATTTCTTTTTGCCTATTTTTGAACTCTTTATAATTGGAATCATAACCTATGTATTTTTCTGGTGCGCTTGAATTCTTTCACTCAACTTTATAGTTTAAAATTCATATATGCTGTTCTATTGTCTCAGTGATGTATGGCATTCTATAAACATATATAAAAATGTGTCTATCTTACTATTGGTTTACATTTGGGTTGTTTCCAATTTGGGACTAGAATTAACAGTGCTACTGTGACCTTTCTTGAACATATGTCTCTTGGTGAACCAAAATGCACATTTTTGGATGCACACTTAGGAATGGAAATGCAGGGTTATATGCTGTACTTTGGCTTACTTGTGTTAATATTTCTCAACAGCTTTCAAGTTGAAGCACTTTACACACCCACAAGGAGTAGATGACCATGCCAATTGCTCCACATTCTTAATAAACTTTTATGTTGTCTGTCTTTACATTTTAGCCATTATGGAGTGGTGGACTAGCTACATAAATGATGAAAACTGCATAAAATGAAAATATGGAGCATTTTACTTAAAATTATAAGGAATTTCAAGAAAGTGATAAAAAAGTATTGAAGCAAGTGCCAATTCCTTTTAAGGCTAAGCCCTGTATGCCTACCCTGCCTGCCGCATGCTCACAAAGCCAACTCTGATGAGAATGTAGATGTGCCACATTGTGATTTTAATGACATCTGCTTGATGGCTAATTCAATTGAATATATTTTCATGCTTATTCGCCATCTCTATATCTTCTTTTAAAAATTGCTTAGTCTAATATTTTTCCATTTCGAATCTTAAAATTTACCTTTTAAAATTATTTTATTGAAACCTGTTATATTTTCTAGATATGAAGTCTTTGTAACCTTGATTTGAGGACCTAGATCTTTCCTGGATATAGGGTCTTGTTATAGCTATAGGTATAATATATGTATATATATATAATTTATTTATAGATAGGTGACAAATTCCTTCTTCTTCCAATCCATGGTACACTAGTCTTTACAACTTTTGATGTCTTTCACTGAACAAGTTATTAATTTTAAGGTATTTTAACTTATGAATTATTTCTTTTATGATTAGTGGCATTTTATCGCACTTAAAAATATGTGTTTACCTCAGAGTCATGAGGATATTATCTTTTCTTTTCCTCCAAGATCTTTATTGTTTTTCCTTTTCACATTTAGATCTAAAAAGCTATCTTGATGTTCTTGTGTATGGTTGAAAGAGGTAGGTGTCAAGGTTAATTTTTATTCATGTATCTAGCTAAAAAAATGACTCAGCATGATTTCTTGGAAAAAACCATCCTTTCCCTTTCTGCACTATAGTATCATTTCTTGTCATATTTGGGCACCAATATGTGGTCCTATTTTAGATTCTCTATTTTCCTGCCTTGGTCTTTTTGTTAACCTTTTATCAGTAACAATCTATCTTAATAATAGGACTCAATATTTGGTAGGTAAGTCTTCTATCTTTCTGTCTTTTTTTTTTCTTCTTGAAGAGTGTCTTGTCTATTCTTCTATTTTTAGTTTTTTAGCCTTATCTATTCTTGGAGCATTGTATTTCCATATGCATTTCAGAATCAGACTGGCTCTTGGTTTGGAGTTATAATCAACCTATAGATCAATTTTAAGAAACTAACATCTCTACATTTATATTTCATGGTGTCCCACAAGTTTCATATACTCCATTCAGTTCTTTCCCTATTGATCTCTGCTTTAATTTATGGATATTTTCTGTGCATCTGCTTTTCAATTCTATGTTGTGTTGGGCCCAATTAACCTATCTACTGAATACTTATTTTAGATAATTTTCCATTTTGCTTCTAGAATCTCCACTTGATTCTTTGTTACAGATTTCAAATCTCTTGCGAAATTTTCTATCCCCTCATCTTTTGTCTCTTTATTTTCTTTAATTTTCTCGAACATAAGAATCAAAATGATCAATACCCTAATATGCTAACTCCAAAATCTAGATCACCTGCACTTTTATATCAATTGATTTCTCCATGTTTCCTGTTTCTTTATTTTTTGTCTTATGGTTCCTTGACATTCCACACTATATATAAAAGTGGTAGAAACTCTATAAAAGTTTGTCTTTCTTTTTTAAATAGATGGAGTGGGGCTGTTTACCTGTATTCACTCAGATCTGAGATAAATCAAGCCTGAGTTGGAGTGCTGGCGAGACTCAGTCTACCTCTGGTTTCCTCTTCTTCCTAGAGAGTTATCAGGAGTCTCAACTGAGAGAAAGCTGTATTCATGGAGCCCCTGCTCTTAGATGGTCTAGAGTTCCAGTCATCATTTCCTAAACACTGTAATACCACAGACCACTTGAGTTTCTGCCTTTGCTTATAATGTCACCAAATGTCAACAGAAACAAAGAACAAAAGCCAAGGCATGTATCTGAGGATCCTCGACCTCCGAGTTTGTTACCCTTTAAGTGCCAGTTGCTAAAGATTCTGCTGGCTTCTCTGTTCCTCAGCAGAAAACTCTGGGCCAAGCCTGGATTCTCAGCCTCTGGCTAATCACTAGAATCTACAAATGCCCATTCCTTGGAAAAAGTGATTGCAAATAATTAGCACACCTCTTCATTTTTCTTCACTGTCTTCAGTCTTGATTTTTGAATTCCTATTGCCTCAGCAACTCTCTGGTGAAACAAATATTGTTCTGCATTTTATCTAGTTCTTTCAGTTGTTCTCAGAGAAAAAGCTGCTCTGCTACAAACCATTTCTTTCTATGCCAAGACAGATTTTTTTTTTGAAGGAAAAGCTAGCTCAAAGAAAACTTTGGGGAAACTCAACTTAGCGATAAGAGTAGATTGAAAAGAATCTAAAACAACTAGATGGCTCTCCTCTAAAGCGGGCAACCGGAGTAGCCTGGGAGGTTCAGTAGACAGAGGAAGACGAAGAACCTGGTGATGCCCTACAGATTTACAGGAGGGCAGGGTCCTGCCTAGCTTCTACCTGAGAAGCTCCACTTCCTGACCGGCCCCAGAGGGTCAAGTCATGTCCATAGGTTGCCGCTGCTCAATAAGTAGATGCATAAGTAAATCAATATGTTTATCACCATTGAATCACTGATTTTTAAAAATAGAAGCTCAACAATTTATATACAGCAGAAGCAATCAGGAGACAAAATCTCTACTTACATTAAAAAGTAAAGGAAGTCAGAAATCTTAAAGCTTTAATAATAGAGATGAGACAACAGTCTCTATTCTAGATTCTAATGTTCAGTGGACAAGCGGCTGGAGGGAAAAAGTGAAGGAGATAATATAATGCTATAATGCAGGAGGTGTGCATGCAATCTTCAGAGAATTCAGAGAAAACCTCAGAGGAGGGGTGGATTAAAACTCTACTTTACCTTAGAGAAATTCCTCCTTTGAGATGCACCTCCAAGGTAGAATTTCTAACTCACACCACCTCCTGATCTCTCTTTCTCTCTTCTCACTCTCTATGAAATACATAGATAGATACATATAGATAGATAGATAGATAGATAGATAGATAGATAGACAGATAGATAGATAGATAAATATCAGGTAACTAGGTGTAGAGAGGATTGTTAAGCTTGTGTTCCAAATAGTTTGGTGACTCTATCACATGGTTTACTTTGCAAATTCTGGCTCTGCCTGTCTCGATGATGGTCCCAGTGAGCCCAGGTCAGGGTGAGGGATGGGCTATCTTTGGAGGCTTCAGCATCTGAGAGATTCTGTTGGCTTTGGATCAACAACATGACTTTCCAGTGTCAAGGAGAATGTTCTGGCCAACTCTGGCTTCCCGATCATTTGTTTATTGTCATTCATTCACAGTAAAAAAAATATTGATGATAATAATAACAGCGTGTTCACTACATCATAGGGAGACACTGTGCTGCTTATATATTTCTCATTTAAATTGACAAGAACTCTATCAGGCAGTTATTATTAGTATCCCCATTTTATAATGCTGAAAGTCCCTCATTTTGGGAAACACCTCAGTCTTGGGAAAATCAGGACACTGGGTCTCTATTCCACTCTCTGAATCTGCCTATACTAGTGGTTAATGTTATTTTCAGTTAGACTCGTTCTCTACAAAGTAGTAAAGGTGATCACTGACAGCTTCTTACTGTGTGATCCTTATAGCTAGTAACCCCAGAAAAGGAAGAGCACCTGTATCCTAAAAGTGCCTTCCTTGAGTTACATGATCCCCTCCAAACATACCATTGGACTAGAGGAATCAGGTACTCAGCCAGCCAGTCTGGGTTACATGGTCACTTTGAGGAGGAGAAGTGGACAGTATTTTTGACTACCTATTATGTGGAAGTGTAATTTCAAGAAAGAACAATGTGTGTGTGTGTGTGTGTGTGTGTGTGTGTGTGTGTGTGTGAGCGAGAGAGAGAGAGAATGAGAATCCATCACACTGAGCTATTATTTACTCTGTATTAGAAACTTGTCATATAATTGTTATTGAACAAATGTTTCAGGAGGAAAATCATTTAAATAATGGAATATGAGGGGAAACGTACTTAAAGAGTAATTTTTTGTGGAAACACTAACAAGAACTGACTCAGATAACTGTAGAAGAAAACTAGAAGCAAATTTGGAAAGCACTCTTCATCCCCTTGATAAGCAAGGACAATTTACAGCACTTCTGTTCTAACAAACTTGCTTGCAAAGAAGCAGGGAACTGGGAATCTTCCTGTGTATGGTGACAGGGAACCCATCCCACACGCAGATCAGAAAAGGCAAGTACCTAAGTGATCTACCACAGGAAAGATTTTTAAGGCCATCTGCCTCAAATATCTTTCTCACTTGCTCCCTGGTTTCTAGATACTTGTTAAAATTCCACTCAGAGAGTTAGAAATAAGCCTTAAAATGCAACTAACTGTAAGAGGGAAAGGACTCTTGGACTGAAAATCAAACTAAAGTATGAATGACTAACATATCTTTCTAAACTGACTGAGTCTGAGAAAAGACAGTGAGGGAGTAGGAGTGGGCAGCTGGGAAACTTGGGGGAAGGGATTGCAAAGATCTTGGAAAACAGCAGCCCAGGTTGACAAAGTGGTAGAAGTAAAGTCATGAACAGTTCACAATTTCAGGAATTGGCATTCCCCAGAGTTCTTTGACACAGGAGGCTCGCAGTATTGACATCCAGATCAGTTCTGTCTATAAGTACTTCCAATTCTGGGGATAAGGGCAATTACAAGCAGGGGAAGACACATACCCTGAACCATCTGGGAAAGAAGGGTCTAGCGATAACTCTCCCAAGTGCTTGCAATGCTAAAGCTCCCTCAGAAGCATACAGCACCTCTAGTTCCTCCAAGTAGAATTTATGGAACGTCAGTAACTCTTAGACCCAGCACAAAATGGGGCTGGGGGCTGTGTGAGTAACTTCATTTTTGGCTGGTTTGGTATCTGGCCTTGGCTCAATCATTTTATAAAATGTAGAGGTTCACATAGATTTCCTATGAACTTAGAGTGTTGGTCTATGGTTTGGTTAAAAAATAAAAAGTCCAGTAACAACACTAAGTTTGGTCTTAGTAATTGTGAGATTTCTTTCAAGTCTTTGGTCAAATGATAACTTCTCAGTGAGGCAGTGAAGCATTCACTGAATGCTTGAGTGAAAATTGCAACACCCACACCCAACTCTCTCCATTCCACTGCTCAATTTTATTTTTCTCATTGGCACGTAGAACACTCATTTCCACCTTGTAGCATACCCTATAATCTGCTTATTTATTGACTTCCCCAAGGAAGGATAAGGCCCACACAGGCAGGGATCTCTTTGTTCATAGCTTTATGTCCAGAAATTAGCACAGTGCCTGGTCGCTCTTACATGGTCAAGAAATATTTGTTAAATAAATGAATTAAATGATTTTATATATGTAAAAGAATTATAAAAGTATTCTGCACATTATCAGTATTCAAATATCTAGTGTCTGCTATTTTCCTTACTATACTTGGAGTTCAACAAAGAAGAAATATTTATTCTGTATCCCTAATGTTAAAACAACAGAAAAAAGGACATACTTTCATGATTTTGAAAAAAGTAAATAAAGCAAATACACTATCCCTAATGCTCTCTTCTCATATCTTTAGCTCTTCTAGGTCCAGATCACTTTGTTCTTACTTAGCCTTGATCTCGGCTGTATACTGACAACAAGGAAGGCAAGATTCCAGGTAAATATATAAAGCAACTCCATAAAGTCAATGATGACTTCTTTTGATTATGCAGATCAAGGGCATCAGTCAATGACCCAGAAGTAAATTTCCATAAGAAGGATGGCTCCAGATTTTGTTTGTGACCTGATATGTTTGCTAACCTCAGGGCACATTAAAAACTGATGGTAAAATGGAGTCTTGCACTCTAGGCAAATGAACCTGAGACCCCTGCCATTCCACAGTTGGTATTTTCTTGGGTGGGCAGTGGTTCTCAGGCACCATGCATATGCTGTTTTAGATACCAATAGACTGAAAACTTGAGTTACCCTTTCTTTCACTATGAACTCCTCCCTCAAAAGCAAATACAGCAAGAAATCAGATTGTCAAAGCTCCACTCTCACCCACCACTTTAAAAGTTAGCAAACTGTGTCATGGATGTAGACAGAAACAGAAGGTGAGGGACTTAGGGAGGAATCCAAAGGCTTTTAACATTGATTAAAAGTGTTGCCTAACAAGCAGTGGGAATATCTGGGAGAGGTTTTGAGGGTGGAGGAAGTGCCCAAGACTCAGGAATGGGGTGAACAATGTCATGGCAGGAGCGGGCTATTAGAAAGAACTGCTATGCAAAACCGAGGAAGAGGGCCAGAGAGGTGCCAGGTGAATCACTTCATGGAGCAGCATGGGGCATGAACCTGGCTACCTTCCTGTCTGACCATTTCATAGCAGGCTAGTAAGAATCCCAAAGGAAATGAAGCCAGTGCCTATTGCCTTACACTTGTCTCTTTGTGGGTTCCCACTCATCTCCCTTGAAGATGATTGAGCAACTCTGGGGAAACTCAGGAATAAGGATAGTTAACATCCCCTTGAGAATTACTCTGTGAATCTCTGGAACCAGTGTCCCAGTGTGGAGGTGAAGAAGCGGGGAGAAGACGATTCCATTACTCATTCATTTATTTTCACATATTTGGAAGTGACTGGCCTAGCTGCTGGAGATAGCAACAGTGATAGTAAAATAATAACAATATGTGTTCCAGATTTGTCTACTGCCTTTCTTAATTAGTTTACTTACGTGCTACAACAACACTGTGAGGTAGATATATTAGTCACATTATACAATTGAGAAAATTGAGGCTTAGAGAGGTCAAGTAACTAGCCCAAAGCCACACACCTAGTGAGAGTAGAAACAAGATCGAAATCCAAGTCTGTCTGACTCTAGGCCCTGTTCTTTCAGCTACCGTAACTGTTTGGGTGGATACCAACAGTCCGGAGCTTCACAGTCCAGTGGGAAACACGGACAGATAAACATGTGAAAGGTGTGGTAACTGCTATGGTTTGATAAACTTCAGCCACAGTGCAGTAATTACCTTAGCACAAAATTGCTTGTCTGAAACTTGGAATTGTTACAAAATACCCTTCTCATTCTCTATAACAAGAATTCTAAACCTCAGCACTACTGAAATTTGGAGTCAGATGATTCTTTGTTGTAGGCGGGTGTCCTGCGCACCGTAGGATATTTGGTAGAATCTCTAGCGTCTAACCACTACAGTTTGAAATCACTGCTCTACGATTTAAATTTTTTAAAGATGAGAATTATGTCTTATTCATCATTTTACGTGCCCACCCTCCACCCTCTGAAAGATACATATTTGGAGAACAGTCCAGGCCAATAGCAGGAAAATACACATTCTTTTTAAACACTCACAGAACATTTTGCAGGATAGAGCATACTCTAGATCTATCTATCTATCTAAAAAGTCTCAATAAGTAAATAATCAAAATCGTGACACGTTCATTTTCTAATTAAATGAAACTAAACTTAAAAATCAATGACAGAAAGAAATATTGGACATTCCAACTATTTGAAAATTAGCATAGTTTATAAATATCTCAAGGCATAAGAAGAAATCACAAAGGAAATTAGAAGATACGTTGAACTGAAAGAAAATAAAAACACAGTATATCAGGGGTCAAACAAATATCTATTGCTTTAAATGCCAACATTCTAAAAGAAAAACAATACAAAAAAAATCAATAATCTAAGCTGCTACCCAAAGAAACAAAAGGAAGGAAAGTAAACACAATCCAGAATTAATAAAGTAGGAAAAAAATAAAGAATGGAGTGGATTATAATAAAAAAAACAACAGAAAAATGTAGAAAACAGCTGAAAAAATCAATTACGCCGAAGTCTATGTTTAAACAGATCAACAAAATGAATAAACGTTAAGCTAGATTTACCAAGAAAAATGGATGATAAAACTAAAGAGCTAAAAGTTTAAGCTTTATAGAAGTAAAAATAAGAAAATATCTTAGCAACTTTGGGTTAGGCAAATAGTTCTTAAACTTGACATCAAAACCAGAATCTATAAAAGAAAAAACTTTTAAAAATTGGCTTTATAAAAAGTTTAAACTTTTATATAGCAAAAATGCCCATTAAGAAAATTAAAAAAGCAACTCAATGTCTGGGAGAAAATTTTGCAAGTCATGTATCTTATAATAGGCATGTATCCAGATTATTTAAAGAACATTTACACTCAGTAATAAGAAGACAAACAAAATAACTAATGTATTTGAAACCGACATTTCACCAAAGAATATATGTGGTACAATAAGCTCTCAAAAAAAAAAAAAAATCATATTATGAGGGCAAAGCAACCCCACAGGGAGATACCAGTAGATGCTAAATAGAATGACAAGAGGCTGAAAGACTAACAAAAGTAAGTGCTGATGAGGAAACGGAGAGCTAAATTTTTCTTATATAGATAAGTAGTGACAACGATATGTACTGCAGTCACTTTGGAAAACTATTTAGCATTTAAAAAAAATAAATATAAAACTTACAACATAACCCAGCAAGTCCACTCTTAGGAATAGACCCAAGAAAAATTAAGATGTACCTTCGCATAGATTTGCATATGGGTATTGATAGCCATGTTTCTCTTATTTTTCTTTAATTTTGAATAAAAATTGCAAATACTTAAAAGTGCAAAACATGATGATTTAATATGTGCCTTGGCAGTGAAATGATTACTACACTAAGCTAATTAGCATATCATTTCCTCATAGTTATTATTTGTGTATGCAATGAAAGATTATGACATTTTTCTTACCGAATTTCCAGTATGAACTACAGTCATCATGCTGTGCATGAGATCTCTAGATTCATTCATCTTCCATCACTGCAGCTTGGACTGCAGTTTGACTAACTCGTCCCCATTTCTCTCACCTCATCCACCTGTTACCACCATTTTCCCTTCTGCTTCTACATAAACTTTTTCACATTCTACATGTGATGAGTTGATCAACAAAAAGCAGTATATCCATACAATAGCATAACATTCAGCAATAAAAGATATGATATGTGCAACATCATAAATGAAGCTAAAATACTATACTAAAATAAAAGAAGCCAGATGCAAAAGAACACATGTCGTGTGATTCCATTAGTAGGAACAGTGTAGAAGATGAAACCTTAAGGAGACAAAAAGGTCAGCTGGAGGTTGGAGCAGGAATATAAATAAGTACAAAGGAAATTTGGGTGGTTGAAGTGTTTTGAACTAGATAGTAGTGCACAGCTGTATACATTTGTTAAAACTCAATGGAACATCTGGTTAACAAGAATTTCATGGTATGCAAATTATACCTCAGTAAAATTGTTAAGAAGTAAAATGATTCCATTCGGTTCTTAATGGAACAAATTAGACTACCTAAGATAGGAGTTTGTTTGGCCGCACTTCTAAAATGATGTATTTTCCTATCAAATTCATTCTGTAAGAACACATCTTCATGATTTCTGCTGCATCTGTTTGCTGCTACTTATAAATTGGTAAAAAGTAAGGGAAGCTTCCTTGATTCATAAGCTTATGTTCCAAACTTACTTTTAAATAATAAACACGGAAAAAAAAAAGACTTAAACAAGATATTTATGCTAACCACATTATGTAATATAGATTCTGTTCTTAGATTACCAAAGTGATTTAGGATCTGTAAAAATGTATTTAAAAGATAATCATGATACAAATAATCTGGCATAAGATTGGAGAGATCTTCCACTGAATAGACATGAAACATGAGCAGTCATCTCTAGATTGGGGTATTTCAAAGTATGGTCCATGGGCCATTTGCATCAGAGTTACCTAGAGATCACTGACTTCAATCTGTCAATTAAAGACAGATTCCTGAACTTCATTCCAAAACTCATCAATCAGGTATTTATTGACTTGTAATCTCTGGCAAAAAGTCTAAGAGTGATGTCCAACATCTGAGCTTTTAACAAATTCCTCAGGGATTTTTAATGAATTTAACAACTCTTAATCTAGGTCTTAACTTTCCTTATTTGTAAAATGGAGGAATTAAACTAGAATTAGTTCTAATTGTAAATCTATGATTTCTCTTTTCCTTTTACCCGGATAGTTCCATTGTTTGGTTTAAAGCCCTCAATTTTCCTCTGATCAGATTTTTAAAATTTTATTCATTTACTTGTAAAAGATTTGGAGTTCTCAAAATCCATTCATCCTTCCCTCAGAAAGGCCCAGGACATCACTGGATCAGCAGTTGCTTTCATCCTTGATGTTTTATCCCTTCTCCACCATTAGGGCAGAAGGATAGACTTGGCATTTAGCACCAATGCTGGTGAGAATAGAGCTGCACAGGGAGAAGACCCAAGATTCTAATCCTAGGTAGCGCACCTGGTGCATTTCATCATTCAGCTCCCTTAGCTTCTCCACCCACTACAATTCAGGAGGGCCTTGTATAGGCATAGAGTATGGCTCCTGGAGTCCACATGCCTGGGTTCAAATCCTACCTCCACCACAGTCTAGCTTGGACAAGTTCCTTTTCTCCAACAGTTCAATGAAAATCAGAGTATCCCTAACTCATAGGGTTACTAGGTAAGTTAACATTTATAAAATGCTTGGAATGATACCTCATGGACAGTGAGTCATTTTTTTGTTAAATAAATATACTTGTGTGAGCTGATTTCAAGCATTCATTTCCCAGGGGGTAGCTCTCAGCTGTGAGGGTAGGCAGTACTTTAGATCATATATGAGGTGTCCAGTGTTTGCTTCTAGGTTTTAACATTTGGGGCTTTTAACCCCACTGGAGAGACATCTGCAAATCTATGTTCCAAGGAGGCCTAGAATTCCATAACGTGTGTATGCATGTGCATGTGCGTGTGCATGTGCGTGTGGTTTCAACTGGAGAGGACTGACGATAAACAGGTGCGTATGCAGTGAACTAGGTAATCGCAAATACTGATGTTAAGAAGTAAGTAAAACAGTAATGTGATAACCAAGAGATTTTGGTCTTGTATTGTTCCCTTGGGGACTGCCTCTCTCCCTGAGCCTACTGTCCCTGCACCCCAAGCCTGGGCAGCCGGGCGCAAACAGTTGCACAGGTGGAGTATGGATTGCCCCACCTGATCCACTCTAACAGGGTCAAGAGGTCAATTTACCACATCCTGGGTTTCCCTTTATTTAAAAGCCCCAAATGGCCATTCCAGTGACAACCCTGTGAAAAATTTTCCATGAACTTTGGGCTAAAACTTCCCTTTATTTAATTTCACCTTAATTGCATCAATTAGTCCCCTTTCATGTTTGCTCAACAAACTCTTTTGTTTCTTTCACTCAGCTCTGAGTAATAGCTGCCAAATGGAGCCTTTGTTCTGAGGGCTTTTTCTAATGGTCTTCACACCAATCCTGTTTGTTTTCCTCAGACACAGCTCCAAACAAACCTGAAAAGTGTGGCCATTAAGCCTGCAAGGCAAGCTCAGTTGCCAGCTGCCATTTACCCCTCATTCAGGTCTCGGAATGGAAAGCAATGCTTTTCTTTTCTCATTTGGAAAGGAACTAGTTTTTGGTTAAGTTGGAAAAGGTATCAGAAACCCTCAGATAACTTGATTTTTATTCACATTCTCATATATAGGCTGACCTTATGTACCATTTTTAAATGGAACATTGCCTTTTTTTTTCATATTTCCTGTCCCGTTGTTTTAACATAAATGGCAATTTGTCCCATTTCTAATAAATCAGGGCTGTCTTTAATGGGGACCAAAGAGGTAGTTGAGTTGCCCTGGGCCTAGTCTGTTCAGGGGGCCCCAAAGCAGCTGCTCCTTTAGCCCCACATTAAAGATGGCCCTTGCCAGTGCTGCTGAGGCAGGCCATGTCTTTTACAGCTGTTCCCATCCCATCCCATGAGGAAACAGGAACCACGTGAAGAGGGTCCCCCCTCCCCCCACTCTCCTCCACATCCGATAGGCCTGGTTATTCAAAGGGAGTGGAACACCACAGTGTGGTCGAGCCACGGCTAAGTACTTGGGGAGTTATCTCTGGCACTGTGGAATTATTGGATATTTCTGGCACTGGGCTGGTTACTGGGCACTTCTGGCACTGGGATGGTTAAAATGGCATGTGTTTTAGGCAGGACATTTAGAATAGAGCTTGCACCAGCCCTGGATATTTGTATGAAGTCCTACTGGACCAGATATCTTTATTATGCAAGCTCCAGTCAGCATCTCATAGCACTTATATGTTGCTGGCCTGGCTGCTCTGCTCCTTCTCAGACTGCTCTGCCTCCTCCCCTCTCCTTAGTTGCCAGCGCACAATCCCATCTTGTTTTTGCCATCCCATTGTCCCAATTTTATCTCAAGAAAATATGGTCAGCCTATTGCTATTTGAGTCCTCTTGTCACCATATGACACCCCCATCCATCACCCAGACTTTGCTCTTTCATCCCAAATCACTTTTGTTCTTTAAGGCTGCAGAAGTCTCCTCATAGTTTTCTTCTCTGACTGTAGTCTCATCCCATTTCACCCCATTATCCATAGCTGTCAGGGGCAGATAATTCTAGAGTGAATCCCGTCATAATATGCCACTGCTTAAATCCTTCCCTGACTTTTCAGGGTAAATTGCTCACTCCTTAGCTTGCTGCTCCAAGTCCTGTTCTAGTCCCAACTCTTCAAACACTGGAACCCACTAGAGGTAACTCCCATCAAATTTCTTTCTTCTTTCTGTAGGCAAATTATTCCCTCTTTAAAGGACAGGGTTTTTTATTCACTCCTCTTGGTTCTGGGCTACACACCGTGATTTAATTGATCATTAAAATACAGCAGATGCGTATTCTGAAAACTTCAGAGCTTAATGATAAAAAGTTTTGTAGCTCACACTTGGACGACATGCAATATTTACTCCAGGAGAAGCTGACTACCATGTAAGAAGTTTACCCTGAACTTATTTTTTTCTGAGAAGCCCAGACCACATGGAAGGGTCATGGATAATGGGAGAGGGAGAGAAATCAAGGAACATAAGGGACTAGAGATGCCAATGAAGAAGGCATCTTGAAAGTGAGCCTTCAGCCTCTTTGCTGCAGCAGTTGCCAAATGAGCAAGAATGAACCATCCAACCAAGCCCTGCCACTTTCCTTATGCCCAAAATTATAATCAAAGCAACATGATTGGTTTAAGCCACTAAGTTTTAGGATAATTTTTATATAGAAATAGACAAGAATCGCTTCTTTAGACAGTTTATTCAGATATTCTTAAAGTCCATTCAAGGATGTGATGTATATTCCCCTCCACTGTCCTTGTACCTAAAGACTTCTCTCTTCCCACTCTTCTCTACATGTCTCACTCTTGTTTTTTCCTTGGAAACCAAATAGTACTTTCTTTGGCTAGACATTCTTTTTTATATATATTTTTATTTGAGGTGATTTTGATCTATAAAATAATATATTTAGATGTGCAAGTTCACCATTCATCAAATATATGATAACACACCACACCCATCACCAAATCCCTAATAGCCTTCTACCACTATCCATGGTAACCTCACTACCCCTTGCTCCCACCCAGGACTTCCTTCCCCTCTAGTAACCTCAGTTTTATTGTTAATGTCCCAAAGTTAGTGTTTGTTTTGACTGCATTTTTTGCTTTGTTTCTTCATATTCCACCCACATGAGATCATCTGGTATCTGTCTTCTGATTTATTTCCTTTGCATAATCCCTTCTAGTTCTATTCATTCTGTCACAAAAGTCAGGATTTCATCTTTTTAGGGCTGTTGGAGTATTTCATTGTGCATATGTACCACATCTTCTTCATCCACTTATCTGATGATGGGCACTTAAGTAACCTTCAGTTCTTGGCTGTTATAAATAATGCTGCAATAAACATGGGGGTACATATATCTCTATGAATTACCATTTTTGTGTTTTTTAGATAAATAACCAGAATTGGGATGATGAGATCATATAGAATTTCTGTTCCCAATTTTATTTTTGAAGAATCTCCTGCTTTCCATAATGGTTGTATTATTTTACACTTCTATCAACTGTGTAAAAGTGATATCTTTTCTCCAAATTTATGCCAACACTAGTTTCCAATCTTTTGAATAAAATTCATACTAATAGACATGAGGTGCTATCTTGTTTTTTTGGTTTGCATTTCCCTAATAAGAAATAAAGAATATCTTTCTGTTAGCCTGTTGGTCATGTGTTTGTCTTCTTTGGAGAAGTGTGTCAGGGCATTATTTTTTTCACTTTTGACATCTGCATAGAATGGTTACCATCCAAGATTCACCCAACAAATGTTTATTAAGCTGCTACTATGTGGCAGGCAGTGAGGATTCACTTGTGAAGTATACTCCAATAATGTTCTTTGCTTCCTTCTTATGTCAAAGACTCTGCATTTGGTTTTAAATAGTTTCTACCCAAGAACTGGTAGTTTCTCTCAGGTAGATGCACTATGTTTCTGTCTCCAAATAAGGATCTAGCATAGTGCTGCCACATGGTAGGTAATCAATAGATTCCAACAAAATGAGTAAAAATGAATCGTGACCTTTATGTGTTTGTATGAGCAATTGACTTTAGGTATGGTTCAGTCAATCTAGGCTGATTTTCTCCAAGTCCAACTTCCTCAAGCAGAACCATTGTCAAGACCCTGAAATAACAGCACAACATAAGAGCAGATTCCCTGGTTTGGGAAATGAAGATCATAACTACAACAACATCAAGAACTCAGTGATGGAAACTATAGGATGTGCATTGCCTGGAAATGCACCAGGAAAGCCTCCATTTTGAAGAAGAGAGAGAAAATTAGAAGATACGTCATTTACATCACCTTACCCCTTAGTTATAGCAGTGAATCTCTGAACTCAATGCCTCTGTCTCTTCTGCTCTATGAGTAGCAAACAAATAAAAGGATGGGAAGACCCCAAACTCTGAAGGTTGTTTAGTTTTGTTTTGTCTTGAATGAAAATACCAAAAAGAAAAACCACAACAAAAAAAAACCTCTCTGTTAGAGGTCACCCAGGGGGAGGGTTGATTCAAAGGAAAGATTTATCAAGATTGGATAAAAATCTGCTATTTGGTTATGTCTTTTTGTGCTGCTCTTTGTTGTCTGCTAAGGACCCTCCCAGACAGCATGGAGATTCTTTGTCAATATGGCACCGAGAGCAAAAGCCCAGAGAAACATCAATTTGTCCATTCTCTCAATCAGGGATGACTTTATCTCCTTCGGCCCTGGACATCTGGCCATGACAGGAGAGCGTTTTGGTTGTCACTTTGGGTGGGATTGTGAAGGTACTGGAATCTGGTTGTTAGAGGTCAGGGATGCTGTTAAACACTGCTACAAGGCATTGGACAGCCCCTATTACAAGAATTATCTGGCCCCAAATGTTAATCAAAGGTCACAAATCCTAGCCTAGGGCAATGGTTTCCAACTTTAATTTGTATCAGACTCACCCTGAAGGCTGATCTAACTCTGCTTTCTGTTTTCTTAACTCTAGTTGGACCCAAGAATTAAAATTTCTAACAACTTCTCTGGAGAGACTGATATTACTCCTGGGCCCACACATTGAGAACCACTGGTTCCAAGCTTTCCTTTCTGTGCAGCAGAGCATGGCTGTGACTCTCACTGAAGAGCAATGGGAAGATCAAAGAAGGAAACCTCCTTGCAGGCCTTTCTAGGGACCTCGCTAACTTCCAATAGAGCTTTTCCCTTTGGGTCAGTGAACTTCATTTTAGTTTAGTCCAAACAACGACTCTGAGTTGGAAATTAAAACAAAACAGCAACAACAAATAAAATATGCCTGAAAGAGTAAGTGCAACCTGAACAGGGCAGGGAAATCAGCTACAACTTGGGTCAATTTGGGGCCATATTCCATGGAAGGACTCATGGAGCAGATAACAATAGCTCCAGTTCTCTAACTGGGCAGCCAAACCAACAAAAGTTCAATTAGTAAGCCTTGGCAAATAAAGACAACAAACAGTTTGGCAATAATAAATTAAGGCCATGCTTGGCGGTCACCCAGTCTCGATACTGTATCCCTGCCAGGCTTTGTGAAAGGGAGGCTTTGAAGGCTTCTGAAAAGGGTCCATTTCTCAAACAATTCTGGCTTTTGTTTGTGGTCACTCTGTTCCGATATTCCCTTTACTCCTTTCTTCACTGATCATGAAGGCCATGTACAAGTGTATTAGGATTGTCTTCCCAAGAGTTTGCCAGTTCACTTGCACTTCTTCTGGAGAACGTATAACCCTCCTTAGAGAAGACGGTTGCCTAGAGAAGGCACCCATGGGGCCTAAGGGATGGGAGCCTCAAAGAAATAAACTTTCTAGCTTCAAATTTCCATTTCCAAGAAAACGGAGAACAAACACTGCCATTAGAGACACAGTTTTCATTTTGAATGTGTTTTTTAGGGTGAGGAAATGAAATCATTTGGTGAACTTGGTAAGAATCTCAGAATCTTGCAGAATATAGTGCGGACCACAGTCCTCAAAATTTTCTTCTTCTCCTAAGATGTTGTTAATAGCATTAATGATGATAATGACATTATCTAATATGTATAAGTTCTTCTTGTGTGTCAGACATAATTCTAAGTATTGTATATCTGCCATTTAATTTTTTGAAAATTCTTTAAGATTGACATGTTAATACCATTTTACAAATGAACACATAGAGGCAAAGAAAAATTAAGCCATAGAGCTAGAATATGAAGAATGTCTGAGAGATGGGGCTAAAGAGTTTATTCCCTTTGTGGAGAGATGCAGTCTGGCTCTAGCTGATTTTGTAACTATTGTATGCTAGGTGCATACTCTATAACTTATGGTGTGCCCTGACCCAACAGTGAACTCTCAAGAAGATATCTCTGCTTCAGGCAAATATGTTGCTGGAGACCAACCACTGGGTGAGGTCCTGCTGGCAGCAGCTTGGTGTTCCAACCCTATATGGCAATTGACATTGATGACTTAGGGCATGGTGTAATGTTGGGTTTTACTTAGAGATCACTGAATGCATAGGGAGAGAAAACAAAAGGGTGAAAGGAACTACCAACAATAAAGAAGCAACGGCCCTATTTACTATTTTGTGAAATTCAATCTCACTCAGTAATTTTAGTTTTAATTTTAGGGTTCACCCAGATCACTCCTCTTCCCAGTGTTTCAAAAGGGCAATAGAGGCTCACGTGATGAACCTACCAAAGGAGTCACAGTAAATAATTGAAGTGAGTTGAAAACTTTGAACAGCTAACTCATTTTTGTGCTCTTTCCATTATGCCACTTAGTTTTCTATTATTGTTACCTCAATGACATGAACCTGGTAGAATTTTGGACCCAATGGATTGGGTAAAATTTCTAGAATCACAGAATTATAGCATCTAGAGAAACCTCACCTGGTTTAATCTCCTGCCTCCTAGGAATCTAGAATGTGAGTGAAAGTGATATCATAGGTGAGTTCTTGGGTCTGGCTTTAGAGGTAAGAGCTTCCCATGATGTAGCTTCGACTAACTGGTTCAGCAAACACTTTCAATTCCCACTGTGGGTCAGGCAATGCCATGGGTTATAAAGTCCAGTAAAATGGTACTGTCTAGACAAAATAGAGATAAAGAGATCAAAGAGATTATCCCCCAGAGAGTATCAGGGTGGCTCAGGACACAAACATAGGGAAAGAAAGTTGAGATCAAGTTGTGGAGATTTTTGAATACCAAGCCAGGCAAGTTGAACTTTACTCAGAAGACAATAAGGGACCACTGGAGTAGATTTTTCTGCACATGGATGGTGTTCTACTTGGTGAAAAGGAACATGGCTTGATGACCATATCTGGGGCCTAACAGATGGCAAGTATGGAAGAACTAGAAGATGAAGAGTATCTGAGAGATGGGGCTAGAGAATTTATTCCCTAGGAGAATGCTTTCTGGTTAGCCCAATATTTTATGCCTAGGATGTTTTAAACAGAAATGAAAACACAGGTCAATAAAAAATCTACACATAAATGTTCCCAGAAATTTTATTTACAACAGTCCCAAATAAAAACAACTCAAATAAATATTGATAAGAGAATTAAAAAACAAATTATGGTTTATTATACATGGACTATTACTTGGCAATATTGAAAAGTGAACTACTGATGAATGAAATATGGAAGAATCTCATAGATGCTATTCTGAGTGAGAGAAGCTAAGCACAAATGTATAGATTTATAATTCCATTTATATAAACTTCAAGAACAGTCTAACTTATTCCAAGATTTTAAAAAATAGAATGATGGTTGCCTTCGGAGAGGGGAGAGAGAGGGAAGGGACACAAAGAAACTGGGAGATAAAGATGTTCTAGATCATGATAGAAGCATGGGTTAAATGGATGTCTCTATTTGTTATTTTTTGAAAACAAATATTTGTGCTTTCTAAGTTTGGTGTACATTTTTCCTTATTTGGAAAATAACTATATAATAATAATAACAATAACTGAGCAGGGAATAGAGGACGGCCTAATAGTTATCATTGTAGAAGTTGAGTGAGAGGTACAGAGAAGATCATTTTGCTGTTCTGTTTATTTTGCTTATGTGTAAGATCTTCCATAATAAAGCATTAAAAAGTAAATTCTTGAAAAAAATAAATGGATTAGGGTAGGGGGAAGGGAGAAGTCAGGAAAAATGAAAGACAGTATAGGGGTGAACTCAAAGTGTCTTGACATCTACTTGGATGAAGTTTTCAAAGGTGAAAAAGCTTGAAAATGATTAAGATTTTAGGAGCAGAGTTTTTTAAAAAGTGAGGAACAGGTTTCATAGGGAGGGTTCACTGTGAGGCTATACGGATTCTGAAAGCTCCTCCCTCGGCTACACTGAAGGAGGGTGGGGGCTACTTTACTTGCTACAAGAAACTGCCCCACAGGCAATGGCGGCATCAATTAGCTGTTCATCACTAAGCTAATCACAAGCAGCAAGTGAAGTCAGAAGTCCCCATAATGATCCACACAGGATGCTTACAATGTGCCAATCCCTGTATCCCACTGAGGCTACAGCCTCATGAGAGAGAGAAGCACATACACATAAATTTGATATAATATACTGTAATGATAAATACAGGAAAATCATGCTACTGAGGCCCAGAGCAGGGCCCTTGGCCTAATCTAGCTGACAAGAAATGGGCAGACCTAAACCACAGTTATTCTTGAAGAAAATTTGCATTCAGATAGGGATCATGGCCCACTGGGACTACTGGAGTTTGAGAATGAATTCCTCAGATAACAAGGAAACGCTATCATGTAAGCCTTATACTTTCGGGTAGCAGATCACCCTTGTGAGAATGCATACAATTCTGGAGGTAAAGTGAAACTTGCTTTAGAATCAGGAACTATGTAATGGGCATTCACTGTATCAGTGACAATGAGCTAGGTACTATGGAGGAATTAAACAGTGAAAAAAGATTGTCTCTACCTTTAAGGACTTCCCACCTAGGTGAAAGGCAGTTATGTAACTATCATCACAGAAGATTGTGTGTGACGAGAGTGGTACATTACTATGTGTTCAAACCATAACACAAAGAAGGGAGATAACTGACAACAAGGAGATCACTGAATATAGTTGATTCATTTTCTAGATAAGGAAAGCAAGCTTCAGAGAATTCATGTCACCTTGAAAAATGCATAACTTTTCAATAATTTCAATTGATTTCTTACACTATTGAACTATTTTGATGCCAATTCTGGCTTCGTAAAATCTAGACTTCGTCTCTTATTCAGTGCTATTTCCAACTCTTCCATATTTAGTGCAGTTAAAAATATTCACTCTCACCCTGCCCCTGTTTTTTCAAACCCCTTCAATGTTGAACTCTGTTACAAGGTACTTAGAGTGGATAGAAGTCATTCTTGTCAGAAGTCATTGAATGTCAGCCTAAAGCTATACACTATGAAATTCAACCATGAATATATGACACCCCTGACTTAGTCCCGTATAAAACCAATCTCAGCATCAATTAGGCCCTTTACATAATCTCTTATTTGTGATCAAACACATTAAAAATATAATTAGTTATGGATCAGAGCTACAGAAGCCTTTGACTCATAATTGACTGATTGTTTCCAGAAAATTAACCAAAGGAACTACAAAACCCATTTACAACTACAAGTCCCATTGTAAACACACACCTTAATTCCTGCAATTGCCCAGGGTTGAAGGGACTTCTTGCCAAGTGGGCCCTTGTCCATGCCACCAATCTCGGCTTTTCAAAATATATATGGGATTATGTTACTCCCTTGATCAAAAGCATTCAGGATTTCTTCCATTGTCCTTAGGACAATGTCCCAATTCCTTAGCATGAAATTATGTCTGACCTCTGCCTCCCTTCCAGTCTCATAAGAACTTGCTACTGACCTAGCAAACTTGACCTTTCAGATCATGGAAGCTCAATAGTAAAATCCACTGGCAAACTCATATTCCTTCATCTATTTTTTTCAATCATTCATTGATCTACTCAATACATATTTCAATTGGATTAGGTGTCAGCCCTGGTACAAAAAATTGGGGATTAAGTGATGAACGAGGGAGTCAAGGAGCCTTAATACTCAGAGGAAGACATCAATCCAACAATCACATATCTACATGGTTACAAATTGTGAGCCTGAGAAGAGCTGGAGAAAGGACATTTCAGTTAGAGGGAGCAGCAAGTGTAAAGGGAATGGGTAGAAGAGTCAGGCAGAGTTGAGGAATTAACAGTAGTATAGTTAAGGCAGAGGAACAGGAAATGAGTTGTTCGTGGACATTAGCAAAGAACCAAATTTTGCAGTATTTCATGAAGCCTAGGTAAGGAGTTTGAACTTCCTTCAGAATGTGGGATTTTAATTAAAGAAAAAGACTCAGTTATCTATGATGTTAAAGGATTGTTACAGGCTATCGGGTAGAGAAAGAATTTAAGTCAAACAAACCTGGGAAGTCAAAGTTCTGTTAGGAGAACACAATGGAAGATTAGGCCAGTGGAGTGTTTAATTGTTTTGCTTTGCCTACAATGTAGGGGCTCCCCAGGGCTGAAACTTGTCGTATTAAAAATTGGGGCCATACTAGGCAAATTGGGTGAAGTTAGTCACCCTCCAGACAAGACATGATGATGTTTTGAAATATAGGATCAGACTATATGGAGGGAAGTAGATGGTCTAGAGAGAGGTGGAGGACTTTGTTGATGGAGTGGACAAAAGGGCCAGAGAGAAACAAAGAACTTGCAAGTTCTAGCTTTTGCACCAATTGGTAGGGCCTTCAGTCATGAAACAAAAGATTCTTTCTCATGATCTGTCTGTCTCAGGGCTTTTTGAGCAGAAAGTAGATCAACCAAGAAGAACATACAAGAAGCTATCTGCTCATTATGTAGTAACTTGCAGAATTTTAGGTAAATAATGTCTTGCTCTAAGGTCAAAGCCATGGTCAGTAAAAAGTTTATTTTGTGTCTTGTTTTCAAGGCGGTCAAAGCAAGTTATAAACTTCAAGACTCTTGATAAAATCCCTATGTGGCATCAATAAAGAGGTAGACAAAGAGAAGATCAGATTATTACTATAGCTCACTATACTCACTGGATGACTGAAAGCAGACGAGAATGCATCTTCTTTCAGAGAGCTAGATCCTTCCCCAAGACAGGGTTGTATGAGGCAACGAGTACAAATGTGGGGCTCTAATCCTGACTCAGTCACTTCACAACTGCATGACCTTGGGCAAGTTATCTAACCCATGAGCCTCTGTGTCTTTGCCTGTAAAAAGAGGATAATAACCTACTTTACAGTGTGATAATGGAAATTTGAGATAAGATATGCACATACTGCATAATAGGCTTTTAATCATGGTCCTTCACCTCCGGGCCTCATTCTTCTCATGTGTAAAAGAAGAATGCTCTCCGTGGCATATTTGTGAGCATTTAAATGATATTATCTGTGTCCAGTGCTTAATATGGCTCCTGGCACACAGAGGACGTGAAATAAATGTTATCAACTATCTGCTATTATTAATAGTGGGGAAAGGTGACTACTAGCTCTCCATCTGCTCCCATTCACTTTCACTCATGACCAATACTGTACCTGTGTGGATCACCTTGAACTGAGGTCAAGTTTCCAAAGGCATCAAGTAAAAGCCATGGGTATTTAAAATTCCCTTTGAAAATACCTTCCAATCCCCAAAAGTTCAATTTTGTGTTTAGAATTGTGTATATTACTATGCACATATGAACGTCTAAAACATTCAGCAATTGATACCACATACTGAAATTCATATATGCAAAATTTGCTTTTATAACATCTCAGGATATTTTAATACTTTCATCAAGCGTGAGTAGCTGAACTTCCATGAATTAAATGCATGTGTGATGTGATTCCATGTAATTATGGTGAGAGTTTCTTTGCAAGGTTAGTCCTTTTCTGTCCAGCTAAAGGGACAATAAGCACAGTATTTCTTAATGCTGCCAGAGTTGAAATTAAAAATATAAATAAGCAAACACGCTATTCAGTTAACTAAGTACAACCACAGCTATATCCATGAGTATTTATTGAGTAACATGTTTTGATTTTTAATAAATCAGCCTGTAATAGATGCCAGACACTGTGCTAAGTGATTTACATGTATTTGTGAGATGCAGTGTAGTCCTGTGGGCTGCAGTGTAGTCCTGTGGGCTGCAGTGTGGTCCTGTGGGCTGCAGTGTGGTCCTGTGGGATGCAGTGTAGTCCTGTGGGATGCAGTGTAGTCCTGTGGGATGCAGTGTAGTCCTGTGGCTGATTGCTTGGGTTCTAATCCTGGCTCCATATGTATTAGCTGTGTGACCTTGAGCGGGTACTTATTCCATATGAACTTCAATCTTCTCATCTGTAGGATGAGGAAAACAGCAGTGTCTGATGCATTTGGTTGTTATACTAGATTAGTAAATTTACCTTGAATAATATTTTGCTGATAGGAGGCACTAGAATAGTAGTATCGCTTATCATTGCATCATATAGACATAAACCTATGTGGCAGGAACTATTTTTTTCACTATTTTACAGACAACGGTGTTAGAACAGAATTTTTATACAGTAATTCTTAGTACTTACTACAAACCCAACACATTGTTAGTGTTCTAGTTTTCCTAGATCCCCCCTTCAGATGAAGCCATCAAGACTTAGAGGGACCAACATTGAAGTCTAAAGTACTGGTTTGTGAAAAGGTCCACTTGAATTTCTAAACAAGGAGCCAGAACTAGTGCTTATTCCATAAATAGTCCTTTTCAGTTTATCTTTCTCCTCGATGAACAGAGATCATCTTCCTTTAAATTTGTTCTGTTCCCACACCTCTATTGTTCTTTGTTTGACTGTCATATGTGATAGTGTGGTGAAATCAGTGATTTAGTTATTCCTTCAACATTGTGTTTATTGAACACTTACCATGCTGGCTGCTGGGGACACTGCTGTCAGAGATCCTGTTCCCTGTCTTCACTCGGCTGTAGCACACAAGGGCACAGAGCGAACAAGGCTTTCCCATACAGCGTGTATCCACACTAATCACCCCTTGAGCTGCCTGCTGGGAGAAGTTCTCTGGTAACCATAATTCAGCCCACAATAGCTCTTCCTAACAACTAACTGATTCAGCTGGTCTCGACTAGCTCTTCAGCCAAGATAAAACTATCTTTGAAGCTAGGATATTTTCAGCAAGGGAAAACAGTGATAAACATGAGGAGTTAGAACTTGTGATAGAAGCTTAATCATTTGGTTTTTCTCTACTTATGAATGATTTTTTGATGTATACAGGTTAAACTGGTTCACCAGAGCTGTCCTGATTTGCATCTATGCCTCAACGTTATTGACTAACAAACAAGTCAGAGCAGCAGCACAGGGTTCTGGTCAACCTGGAAGTGCTGGGGAAATATCTGCATTTTTATAGGAGTGGTGTTAGTATTTCCCCCAGATCGAAATGCTGTGGTCGGAGCAAAACTTGGAGAGTTCAGCTGAGGTCTTGGTTTGCTTTGAAAGATCATGTGATCTCAGTGGACATTTCACTACCTGTAGCCTCAGCTTGGACTTTTCCCATTAA
The DNA here is from genome assembly GCA_004363575.1 of Solenodon paradoxus. Taxonomy (NCBI): domain Eukaryota; kingdom Metazoa; phylum Chordata; class Mammalia; order Eulipotyphla; family Solenodontidae; genus Solenodon; species Solenodon paradoxus. The sequence goes on along the minus strand of RJWH01000788.1, from coordinate 238,794 downwards.
TATCAGTAGGCTACTGGGTCCCTTTCAAGACAAACATTCTGGGTGTATCCTGGTGACTCAGGCACTCTAAGTTGATGGCTGTGGTGTGGACCAAGAATCTTGATTCTTGATGTGGACTCGGGGGACACAACCAAAAATACACACATACACACACACATGCACACATGTAAGTGTTCTTCCTTTTCTTTCTGCCTTCAAAATGCTTCTTTCTCCTCTCCTCTCCTCTCTTAAAAAAAAGACTAACATTCTCTGATTCTGAGATTTGACTTCCAAGAGTGTCCTAGTGCCTTGAAAATAAATAAATAAAATAGGAGACTTGACTTTGTATGTTACAGACCGAACTAGACCTCCATGACCCAAATAGTAAGAAGAGAAAGCTGGAAAGTGCTCTTTAGCTAAAATAAAAGTACACATGAGTTCCTCTTTGATCGCTAAACAAGAGGATTTTTTTTCCCCTTTACCTGGTTATGATGATGACTTTATTTTCCTCATTATATGATGTTCCAGGAATACCTTTGAGTCCAAACAAGCAGAAAGCTGGGGGCATTTTTTTTTAACATTGGCAACAAAACACACCCCTTGGTCCCAAAGAAGGCATGAACTTTCATAGGACCAAGAGGTGTGACTCTTAGCCAGGCAGCCAGGCCTCTTCCCATCAGGTTCTCTTCCTCCCTCTTTCATTATCCCAATCCTAATCAGGAACCACAGGGCCATGGCAAAGGTGTTAAGTAGGTGCTTTGGTGCCCAGGATTCTAAGAACTGTTCCAAGCTTCTGTCAGGACTGGTTTATAGACCCAAGGCAGCAGGAAATGACTTCCATTCCCACTTTGCCAAAAGGATCAAAGAAAAATTGCCAGAGCTGATTTGCCTTGTAACCACAGTAATATCAAAGCGAAGGGACATGACTGAAAGGAGAAGTCAATAAATCTGAAACCATCATTCCTACTGCTTAGAATACACACACACACACACACACACACCCACACACACTGTTGCATCCATTTTTTCTCCCAGTTTGGTCAATGGGTAGTTCGATCAGTATCAGTCTCAGCAAGGGTGAAATTAAGCACATTGAAAATTCTCAGAACTTTCCTCAGATATGACTGTAAAGCATAGGAGATGACTCAGTTGGACTCTGGAGGAGGACAATCTCTCTTAATTTCTGCCAAAGGAAACAACACAGCTCCAGTGTCAAACCTGTTTGTGATGGGGAAGTTAACAGTTTATAAACTTGATTTTAAGGTGGGTTATTCATGAATCAGAAATAAAACTTGATGAACTGAGTGTTCTGCTTCTACCTGATTGAGTACCTCAGTCTACTGGGATCTTACGATGTAAACTACACAGAGTGTAGCAATTAAGTAAAATTCCGATTATAACTATTAATGTCCCAACGCTTTCTTTTCCATATAGAGTTTCTTAAAACTAAAACAATGGTAGTCAACTATAAATATGTGTCAACAGAAAATTATTACAATTACATCAGTGATACCGTTTTCATAAGAAATAATAACTTGGGGACAGGAGGCAGGTCGTGTAGCTAAAAGATCAAAATCTTTCAAATCTTGGTACCAGGGCCAGCTCTGCAAAAATCAGTTGTGTGAGCTCCGTTAAACGTAACTTCTTGGATTTTTTGTTTTTTGCCCTTTTCTCATTTGCAAATAAAAGGTTTGGGCAGGATATTTTCCAAGTTTACTTTAAAAATTGAAGTTGGTGCACCCTGGTGGAATAGTGGTTACATTAATTGCCTCTGAAGGAACACAGGCCACATACTCCTGGGTGAGTCCCAGGTCTGGCAGGGAAGCAAGCAGTGTGAACAACACAATGAAGAGAAAATAAAATTCATCCTCCTCCCTCTTTCTGCCTGCCTACTCACCTCTATGCCTACCTGCACCATTCCTTTAACAAAAAAAAAACAAAAAAAAAAAAATCAAAGTTTTAATAGTTATGTTAATTAGAATTGGTGTTTTCCTCACTGCCTTTTTACTGTCAGTAATTACCCTTTAAGATGTCCCTGATCTTATCCCAATCACTGATAACAATTCTTTTTTGCTGAAAGATCATTTGATATGTTACATTGGTGGGATAAAGCCTGGGGACTTCAAGCCACTTTAATATCCAAATCCCTTCCTAATGGCACCCTTGCAAGATCTGACAGCTTCTAACAGCTGCTGGGTAGGGCACTTTTGTTTAAGCAATCTCCCCTACATCTGCTCTCTTTTGTGGGCTGTTAGAAACAGAGGAGTTTCAGCTTCTTCCTCGTTCCTCTGTCTTTCCATCTGCAGCACAGCAAGAGAGGGATATTCACCACACAGATGCAACAGACACATGAGAGATATTCATTAGCACTGCAAAACCCTATGACAAATTTTCCAATCATAAGCAGTAACTTTCCACTCCTTTTAATAAAGAAATATTGTCAGCTTTCCAACACATCTAATACCTGCTGGCAAGGTGTTCAACGACATAAGTAGATTGAATGTCTCCTAGAATATATATTTAATCTACAAACTTTAAAGACCATATGAATAAGCAGACTTCTCAGAAACTATTCTCAGCAGGTAATTGCCACGTCTGTGGCAATACATTTTTATGTGAACAAGCTTTTTTTCTAATTTTAAAAGTAGCTCATGCTCATTATTGAATATATATATATGGAGATGGAAAATTACCACGGACTCGGAATTCTGGGTTTTTTTTTTCCTTAACAACTTGGTGTGAATGCATGTACTATGTGCATATGTTCTGTTTGTTATGTATTTACATCTATTTTAACAGTTGAGGTCATACTGAGACTAGTGTCTTCCATGATTCAGTGGTCACACATCCTCCTCCTCTTCGAATGTCGCAGAAAGCAAGGCATGTTGCTGACACAGAAGGGCCGACGGGGGAAGGTGAGTGTTAGCTGGTCCTAGAGAATTTCCTTGTACCAGGTACTTTAGTAATTCTTGCCGTAATTAATGGGATTATACTTACTACGTATCATAACTTTCCCTGCTTCTAGGGCAGGCATGCTGCTCTCTTGACCCCTTCGAAGTCGCTTCCTAAACCAAAGTCACATTTATATTTGCTTAATCAAACACTACTTTTGCAAGTGCATTCAAATCTTTTTGGAGGTAGGCTCTTAACAACTTTGCAGGTAAAACAATATTGGAACAAATTATGTTTTTGCCAGTCCAAAGATTTTTCCAAACTTCTACTCAATGTCAGCGATGTAATTCAAAGTTACATAGGAATCAATATCACACAAAAGAGTAATCAATCCCGATGCAGCAGCAAGTGTCGGTCTGTGTCTTTACTGAATTGCTTGTTCATGGCTTGCTTTTCATTTTAAAGGAAATTTACATTCATTATAGAAAATTCCAAAAAATACCAAAAAAAAAAGTATGGAAATGGAAAACAAAAATGTCATGTACCGTGTACCCAGACTTCTGGGATATTTTTGTTAACAATTCAGTTGAGTGGGTACACACACCTCTGTAATGTTTGTATGTGGTCTGTCTACACACACATTAAACAACAGGGCAGGCAGGCAGAAAGGTGAGCAGGCAGGCAGGCAGAAAGAGAGAGGAGAAAGAAACATTTATTTATTTGATCTAGTTGTTCATTTTGGTTGCTTGTCGCAGTCTTACGTCTTGAACCCAGGTCCTTAGAATGTATGTGGACTACACCAGATGGGCTCATCAGTGTACACCGTGTATGTTAGATACATTTTTATTGTTGAGATCATGCTGGGCTACAGTTCTTTATTCCTTATTCTGGACTCCATTACTTACAAGAATACCAGCATTCCTTGTTACAAACTGCTAGAGGATGTGCTTCGTGCCTGGTTTGTGTCGGGATTTCCTTAGCACCCAGCCCACATTTCAGAAACGATGGTTGAAGAGATTTTCATGTCATCACGAGGAAAAGAACAACTGACTTTTATTACCAAATATTCCACAATTACTGATTGGCTCCACCTTGGAAATAAAAACAGGCCAAAGTAATAAGATAACATGAAATAGGTAAAAACAACAACAAACAACAACAAAACCCAACAACAACAAACAAGCCAAACCTTGGAGACAAAAGGATTTGCCCTAGATTCATGACTTGAGGTGAAGGGGAACAATGCAGAATTTGGGAATCAACAGTGAGCCCATTTTGTCACTACATCTCTTGCTCCATTTAACCCTTGGGGCCATCCTAAAGAGTTCTACTCCCTTCTCTTTTGTCTATAAATCTTTTAAATTTCGTTACACATTTTAAAAATAAATCTACTTATTAAAATCAATTTCAGAAACACTTATGAAGACCTAATATGTGCACAGTATATGAAAAGGCGTTTTTATAGTATATAGCTTTGAAATATATACTGTAAAAGTTGGAGAGAACTGAATTCAAACCTCAGCTCTATTTCGTATTAGTTCATTAATTTAGGCAAGAGAATTGGTCTCTCTGAACCTTGGTTTTCTCATCTGTAAAACAAGAATAGTGACAATGTATATCCCTCAGGATTACCAGAAGAGTAAGCTACTGTTGTCATTACCTGTATTATGGGAGAAAGTGTTAGACAACATGAAAGGACAAAAAAAAATTCAACTCTTAAACCCAGAGGATGGACACCCTATAAATGGAAAGACATTAAGCACCAAATGAGATAGTATGTGCTTTGTGAACTCAGAGAAGGGAGAGTCAGTGAGGATTCAGATGACCAAAACCAGGTCTCATGGAGAAGAGAAGACTTCAGCTGTGTACTAGAAAAAAATGCCCCTGAACACAGAGAAAATTTGGCTGAGGAAGTATGCTGGGAGGATGCACAAATGACAATAGCAACGGACACATTGGAGGCCAGTGTAGGGAAAGACTGACCATCTAACTAACAATTTTAGGTTCCATTAATTACTCATTCATCAAGTATTTATTGAGTAATACTATAGTTACAGGCATTGTTGCTTTGGTGATAGAATCATATGCAAGACACGGTCCATTTCTTTTTATAGTTTTGTGGAAATAAACACAGACCAACCAAATGAGAAAAGCAAAAGCTATTTATTCCGAGCTTGCAACAGCAAGGGAGTCAGCCACCACCACAAGCATTTTGGCAGAAACTCAAAGGCAGGCAGGGGAGTGTGAAAACTTTATGGTGGAAAAAAAGGAAGGCTTCAGGTATGCCCTGATTAGAGGCTGTTGTACAAGGAAGCTGTAGGCACACAAACGAGAAGTAAGGTGTTCCATGTGATTGGTTGGGGGGTGGTGCATCTTTGGCTTTCTGATTAGCCTTAAATTAGAAGCAGGGACAAAATTAGAGAAGCTATCAGTTATTAATCAAGTCTTGGCCATTTCGAGCCAATTGTTACAAAAGTTATTGTTTAGCTTCCTGGATGATCATTAGAGATAACAATCTGGCTTCTTGCAGGTATGGCTTATAGCAGGCTGACTCCCTGAGTTGTTTATTGTAGATAAAAGGGTTGGTTTACACTGAAAGTTGCTCCAGTTTGTAGGTCAAAGTTCTGTTTTTATATTTGTCCTGCCTATTGTCCATTTGTGGATTCACTCTCAGTCTAGTGGAAAATAGACAAAAAACGTCTGAGGAGAAGTGGAGCAAAACAAGAGATGACAGCAACGTGATGCCAGTGGGAGTTGGGTTAGGAAACTTACCTTAGCCGAAGGAGACAAGGGAGGCACCTCTGGGGAGGTGAAAACCATGCAGAGATCTTAAAGGTGAGAAGGGGCGGTCCTTTGAGAAACATCCCAGGCAAAGAACAGAGAAAATATCCTGAGCCAGAAAAAGCCTGGCATATTTAGAGAAAGGCGACATCAGTGCAGCTGGACAGGAGTAAGAGAGGGGAGAGGGAATGACACGAGATTCTAGAAGCAGGCAAGATGCAGGGCAGACAGAACTTGCACGCTATGGTAAGGAATCAACTCTATGGGTGCAGGAGGCATGAGCGGAGAGACTATAAGGGAAGACAGAGGTGGTTGTCTGGCTTACAGTGATGGGAAGCAGAGATGCAGAGAAGTGGTCAGTCCTTGACATGACTTGAAGAACAGATAAAGAGGACCTGCTGACAGCCTGAATATGGGGGAGGCGGGGCGGCAACAGGAGGCAACAACGGTAAATTCCAACAATTGTGGCTTTTACTGAAATAGAGATACTGGATAAAGAAGACAACTGGTTTGGGGAGAGAGAGAAATCATGCCTAATTTAGCTACTGAAAAGATATTAGTGCAAGAAAAAGACATCTGGGGACAGGAGTCAGACTGGGTCCAAAAGTCAGAGAGACCTCTGGGCTGGGCTTATATTGACAGTTCATATCTCATTTAGTTGAACCAACAGACACTGAAATAAAGAAAAGACAAGAAAAATAAGAGCTGCAAAATGGAAGCAGAAGTTAAACTCTGGCTGGGTCCCAAAGTGCCAGTGACTTCAGTATAAAAACAAAAACAAATACGGCAACAAGAAAATAAAATTACTTGCTATTGTGTGGCCCCAATTCCGTGGCCTGTCGCCTGCTGCTGAAGCACCCCTCGGTGATACAGTCCTATGCAAGCATATTGCTGTTTATAATCTAGCAATACTTCAGTGATTGGTTTACAGTCTAGTATATTCCTGCTTGTAATTTGCTTACAGTGCTTTGTGGATGAAGATATGTGGCCAGATTCGGGTGAACTAGTCTTCATTAAGAGTGAAGCCTTTGGCATTCGGCCCACAGAAGGCGGTTCAGAGCCAGCCACCGGGAGTAGGGCAGCGAAGTCAGTGTGAACGTTGGAGTTGCTCACAGAGAGTGATCCTGTTGCCTGGACCTTAACACATTAGAATGGAAATTGGTGTACCTCTTTGGAAAACAGTATGGCAATTCCTCAAACAAATAAAGATGGCTCTTCCATTTGATCCAGCAATCCCACTCTTGGACACATACCCAGAGGATACAAAATCTCTAATCAGAAAAAATACCTTATGTGTATAGCAGCACACTGCATAATAGTTAAGACATGGAAACAACCGAAATGCCCAGCAACGATGACGGGGTATAGAAGCTGCTGTCTATACACGCAAAGGAATTCTCTGCAGCTACTAAGGAAACTGAAATTGTGCCTTTTGCAACAATTTGGATGGAATTGGAAGAGATCATGTTACATGAAATAAGCCAAAGAGAAAAAGAGAAATATAAGATGGTTTCACTCATAAAAAGAAATGAAACAAATAAATAGATAAGCCCCAGCAAAAACTCCCAGGACACAGATGATGATGACCAGGGTGGGAAGGAGAGTGGGGAACAGGTAATGGTAAAGGACACTGGAACTCTGATGGAGGGTGTGGTGTGGAATATAGATGGAGATACAATATCAGTATTCAAAAATGAATGTGGCATTGTGGACAAAATAAATTATAGATATCAATAATTAAAAAATGATTATATACTAGAGCAAAAAATCCTCTTCTATATGGATTATCAGAAACTAAAACTGACTTAGTAGAATGATTATTCTTGGTATATATTGAGGTGCAATACTTACCTTCTTAGCTATATTTAAACACTATGTGAATGTTATTTTTCTGAATGATTTATTAAAATTTCTTTCATAAAATTACCTGAAATTCTAAAAGAAAAATATGTGGTAAAATACAACGGGACTCTGGTGGTGACCGTGGTGTGTGAAACACACACACACACACACACAATGGCAAAATAAAAATTTAAATTTCTTAATTTTAATTTATGTCCATTACCAGCAAATGTCTCATTTCATTGCTGTCATTTTCAGTAAAGTTCCTTGAGAGAATTATATCTTTCTGATGTCTATAAATCCTTTATTTTTCCTTTGCACAAGTATATTAATTTTTTCTATATGATCAAAGATAAAGATGAAGTTCAATGTTTTTCATATGGATGCCCAACAGTTCTATAAATATGTTGAAAGGCTATGATTTTCCACAAATTAAAATTTGATTAAAATAAATTTTCATAGACGAAGTATTCAATATTTTAAATTTCTTACTGAATATTGCTTCCACTGTATATCAAATTTTGATATAGTTTTTATTTCCTTCCATTAAAATTATGTTCTAATTTCTCTTGTTATTATTTTTATTTAGCCCATGAGTGTTTTGGAAGTATGTAATTTAATTTCCAAATAAGTCAGAAAGAAAAAGAGAAACACAGGATGATTTTGCCCATATGTGGAATATAATTAAAAGAAACAAATGAACATGTAAATTACAGCAAAATTAACAGGACAGAAGACTGGGTATGGGTTGGTGGGTGGTGGGAGGTGGGCAGAGGAGAAGGAAAGAAGGAAAAGGTGGGGGCAAAGAGACATTGGAACTCTGGTGGTGGGTCTGGTGTGAAATATAGACTGACATGCAATTTCAACATCCTAACATAAATATAGCATTGTGAACAAAGAAATAATAAATATCACTATTAAAAAAGATATTTCCAATATTATTCTCTTAAATATTTCCCTGCAATTTTGTTATAGTCAGAGAACATATTTTACATCATTTAAATTCTTTCCCATCTCTCAAGATTTATTTAGTAGTCCACAACACAGTCTGTTTTGGAGACTATTCTAGATATACTTGAAAAGAATATATATTCTGCTGCTGTTTGGGGGAATGTTCATTATGTCAGTATGTTGTTCAACTCTTGAATATCTTTGCCAAATCTTTGCCTACATTTCAGTCAGTTGTGAGAGCGGGGTTCAAGTTCCCAAATACAGCTGTATATTTGTTTATTTCTCCTCTTAGTTCTACGAGAACTATTTGGAAGTTCAGCTATTAAGAAATAAACATTTAGAATCATTTGCCATCTTGATTCCTTTACCATTAAGCAGTATTCCTATTTAATCCTGGTAATTTCCTTATTTTGAAATCTGCTAGTCTAATATGTATCTATCTGCTTTAACTTGCTTTTTTATTCATGTTTGTATGATATGTCTTTTGTCATTCTTTTATTTTACCTAATTTCTGTTTTTATGTTTAATGGCAATTCAATGGCATATGGCTCACATTTTGCTATTTTATCCAATCTGACAACCTGTGCCTCTTAAATGCAGTATTTAGGCTAGTCACTATGTTAATAAATACTTACTATATTACTTACTATATTATTATGAATGAATTTTTTTCATATAGTAAGATTAAATTTTACTAACTTGTTGTTTGTTTTCTAATTGTGACACTTGTTATTTTTTCTTGTCCTGCCTTCCTTTAAACTGTCTTCATGATTCTGTTTTATCTCCCCTAGTGTACTAGTTATTTGATTTTTAAGTGACTTCTATAGTTACTTGACAGACTGTGTGTGACAGTTCCAATATCTTGGTCTGGCTTCACTTACTGATGTCATTTAACATTGGGTTACCTTATTCTTAATCATTGACTGAATGCTGAACATTACATGTCAAAGAAGAATAGATACTAAAGTGAAAAATATTTATACCTCCTCTTTTCTTCATCTGTTGGTGTGGGAGATTGAGTCAATGTTGTTAGTAATTAGTCATGCCATTGGAAGGCAGTGGGATGATATATTCAAAGGGTTGAAGGAAAAAACTATCAACAAAGAAGTTCATATCTCATTAAAAATTAAGGAAACATGAGATTCTCAGATAAACAAAAACTGAGAGTACTCATTGTGAGAAGACCTACCTACAAGAAATACTAAACAGGCACGTCCTGGTGGAGTAGTGGTTAGGTCAGTTGCCTCCGAAGGAGCACAGACCACATATCTCTGGGCTCAAGTTCTGGATTCAGGAGGAAACAACTAAATAGAGACAAAAATAAAATGTTTCATCCTTCTCTCCCTGTCTACTTGCCTGATCACCTTCATTCCTGCCTGTAACTTTCCTTTAAAAAAATACTAGAGGGAGTCCTTCAGACTGAAAATATACTAGATAGTAACTTGAATCCCACAAAGAAATAAAGATCCACTAATAAAGTTAACTACCTAGATAAATATAAAACACAGTTTACATATATTTGTGTTTATAACTCTTTTCTTCTCCTATCTGATTTAGAAGATAAAGCAATAATTATAAAACATTGTTGATGGACTTTTAATCAATAAGTAGGTAATTTAAATGACAATAGTACGAAGTAGGGGGAGAGAGTGGAGGTGAATTGAAGAAAAGATTTATATTTAAATTAAGTCAGTATTACTCTGAACTAGATTAAATTCAGATGCTTATTATAATTTCTTGGGCAATCACTAAGAAAATGACTGTAAGAGCATATAGTAAAGAGACAGCAAGGAAATATAATAGTATATTAATAAATATTTATTTGATACAAAAATATGGTAATTGAAATATAGGGAGCAAATATATATATATATAAAGTATTTAAAATAGAAAAATGCATAAATAAACCTTACCTTATCAGTAATCTCATCAATACCATGGTTTAAATACTATAATCTATATACAGATATTGCAAAATAGATTTTTAATGATATGACTATAAGCTATCTATAAATAACCCACTATACATTAAATAATGCAAATAGAATAAAAGTAAAAAATCTTAAAACAGTAACCAAAAAAGATCTGGAATGGTTATACTACATCAGAAAAAACAGACATTAAGACAAAAAAATTGTTACCAAAGATCGAACAGAGGATATTTTGTCATAAACCTATCAATCCATTAAGAGATAAAAATTATAAACATGCATGCATTTAACAAGAGAGCCCCCAAAATACATGAAGCTAAAACAGAATTGAAGGAAGAAATAGCCAGTTCAACAACAGTAATTGAAAAAAATAATATTCTACTTCAGTAATAAATAGAACAACTAACCAGATCAACAAAGAAAAAGCCTTAAAAAAAACCAACTAGATCTAACAGACATCTAGCATATAGGAAATATTCTCCAGGACAGACCATAACTGACACCATAAAATAAATCTCAATAAATTTAAAAGAACTGTCCACACTGCAACAGGGGAACATTTAGGGAATTCACATACATGTGAAAATAAAGCATTATCTTAACCAATAAATCAAAGAAAAAATTACAAAGGAAATTGTAAAATACATTGAGATGAACTGAAGTAAAATATAACCTAACAGAACTATATTTAGACTAAATTTCAAATCGATAAATGAGCTTTCCTACGAAAGAAGAAAAAACAATAGAAAGGAATGAAGTACTCTCAAATGCTACAAATTGGATAAACCTTGAAAACATCCTAAGTGAATGAAGCCAGTCACAAAAAAGCAAATATTATATGATTTTGTTTATATGAAATATCCAGAATAGACAGATGATAAATGCAGAAAGTAGATTTATGGTTGCAGGGGATGGAAGGGGAGGATTGGCAAGAATGGGGAATGGCTACTAATAGGCACAGGGTTTTGTTTCAATGGAAATGTACTAAAATTAAATTATCGTGAGAGTTGAAGAACTCTGTGAATATACAAAAAACTACTGAGCTCTACACTTTAATGAATTATATAGCAGTGATTTTTACCTCAATAAAGCACTTAAAAATATTTGGAGTCATTTCAACTCCTCTCTATCTTTAAGTCCTATAAACTCCTCTCCGGTGTATAAGGAAATCCTGTTGGCTAATGTACCTTCAGAATATAATACTAAGGCTCCCACCTCTGGCCTCTTTCACCTCTGTCATTCTAGTCGAAGCCACATCTTCTCTTCTGAAGATGCCCCTAAGAGGTCTCTGCTTTTATCCTTGTCCCTTTACCATCTCGACACAGTAGTCTGTATGATCCTTTAAAATCTAAATTAGATTATGTCTCTCCTCTGCTGAAAACCATGCAATAGTTAAAAAATCCAGCACGGGAAGAGCTGAGGTCGAATTGACTGGGTCCCTCAACAGATTCATGGAAAGACAAAGAGAAGGATAGAGGGGACCTGACAACTAACAGCAACTTAAAAGACTGATCAAAATTAAACTGTGTTGACTAGAGATAAAATGAAAACTTGAGTGACATAGCATGGAGAAACCAAGCAAGCGATGAATAGAAAAGTTAGATGGTAGCTACATTTGGACAAAGGCAGAGACTCAGGTTGGGACGGAGTTCATGGAGGGTCACAGAGTCCAGGCATCATGATAATTCAGCAAGCTACACCTTTGTGTGAGGCTCTCTAGGTCTGTATCTTTTATTTTCCAATAAAAAGCTCAAAGCAAAAACTCTGCTATGGCTCCCCATATCCTTTGATGAAAGTCAGTCTTTCGAACACTTACAAGGCCTGTTGCTCCCTCTCTAATTTATTCCTCTCTTACTTTGCTCCTGTGCGCCCACATTTCCTCACTCTGCTCCAACCGCAGGTGTCTCCCTGCTTTTTCTGGAACATGCCAAGCATGTCTGCTCTTACCTAAACATCCCCTTGACGAGTCCCATCAACGCTTTCAAGTTTCTGCTCAAATCTCATGTTCTCGATAAGGCGTACATTGTCAAGTTTATGTTACAGCCATTTGCCTCCCTACTTAAAATGCAGATTTCCATAATCTTCTTATATCCTACTATAACATAGACTTCACTTATTTACTGTGCCCATATTTGTAGTCTGTCACTCCGCTAGAATGAGAGCTCCATGACTGTAGAGATGTATCTATTTTGTTCATGAATGCATGTTACAAAATAAGTCCAGGCTAAGGGTAAGAGCTGAGTGACGTGATGGGTGATAGAATGAGTCACTTTTAGTTTTAGACTATTTCTGAGATAGACAGAGCAAAGAAGAATATGCTAAAGATACAGCTCTCTGAGATTCTTGCCCCACACACCAAAAAAGGGCAATTCCAACGAGCTTGATGATTACAACAGGAGATATGGGACACCCAGTTGCTGTGGAGAAAATTCTAAACAGCAGCCAAGTGGTGGATTTTGCATCTCTTTTCTGAGCAGAGCAGGGCAGAAAGTCCCACACCTCAGCAAAACCCAGGAGATCATACGAAATGGTCTCAGACCGCCTCCCAAGGGAGATAGAAAGATGAAGGTCGAGTGTCTCAGAGCAGAATTTTGCAAGCCTTATGCTCTTGTGTTCTCAGAGGACCACAGGACATTCTGCCACAACTCAGATACGTTGCAATTAGAGTCTCTGTCTGCTGTGACCTATGTGGATATGGGCCAAGCTGCCGGACCTCTCTGGACAGAGCTGTTCTCCTGCAATAAATATTTATGTCATGAAGATATGAAGCCCATCCAGTTAGATTGACCTATGAGAAGAGAGAACTAGCGATATAAATACAGATTTGGAAGAAGCAATGTGGTTCAGAGTGGGAAGCTTGTGCTCTAAAGACGGGCTGCTCAGGGTTCTAAATGCAGCTCAACAGGACAGCTGGATAAGCGTGGCCAAATGGGCATTGTAGAAGTGATTGCTAGATTCTTTACTAAATTCCTACTTTAGATTTGAATATAACATTTATATTGGCAAAGATACCCTGGCTCATTTGCCTTCTTGCCACCCCTACCTGCTTAACCAATGCTTGCTTTTTGCATTGCAGTCAAAATTGGACTGTCATTACTCTTGATAAAGGAGAGAGATGATATAACTATCTTATGGGGCACACCCTGGGGGTCTAGTGGATTAGTACACTCTGGCGCAGTCCGCATACATCCCAGGATCCCTGGTTCAAGACCCTGGCCTAGGGGAAGCAACCAAGATGAGGAACTAAATAAAATAGATAAGATGCTTCTTCCTTCTTCCTCTCTCTTCTTGACTGTTGCCTCTGCTAGCCTGTTCCCTACCTGCATCTTTCCTTAAAAAACAAACTATATTATGGAGTGAATAAAAAGAAAAATTACTCACATATAACAAGCTTAACATAGTTGCTGTTAGCATTTTAATATAATTCTTTATAGTACTTTATACATATCTTTACATTAATATTTTAATATATATTAAATATAGGAAACATGTATGCTGTTTCTTGAGGGCCTAATATGTAGCATATCTTAACTCTTTTAATTTTCACAATAACTCAGCCAGGTGCTTATATTATTATCACCATTTTATTTTATTAGAACAATTTTTGGTATGGAGTTTTGTTTTGGGTAGGGTGTTCCAATTTCTTGAGGAACATTGTATTGTAACATTGTATAGATTTAAAATCTGCATCATCATGAATCAACATCTGTATATAATTGAGTTTACCACAAGCAGTCCCATCCTTTCACCATATAATTAACTCCTTTTACCCAATTTGCCCACCCTCCTGCCCCATTCCTTCTGGCAAACTCTAATTTTGTTCTACATCTAACAGCCTATTTTTCTTTGATTTGGTTAACTTGTTGGATTTTTCTCTATACCACCTATGAGTGAAATCATATGATGCTTGTCTTTCTCCTTCTGACTTGTCTCACGTAGCATAATTTCCTCTACTTTGTTCATGTTGCTGCAAATGGCAGGATTTCATGTTTTAACAGCTGAGTAGCGCTCCATTGTGCATATGTCCACAGCTTCTTGACTCGCTGATCTGTCATTGGGCAGGTATATTGCTTCCAATTCTTGGCTACTGCAAATAATGCTACAATAGATACAGAGTCGTATGTATTGCTTAGAATGTGTGCTTCGTGTTTCGGGGGATAAGTACCCAGAAGTAGGATGACTGGGTTATCCGGAAACTTATTTTCGGGTTTTTTTTGAGGAATCTCCACACTGCTTTCCAAAATGGCTACACCAAAATTACATAAGGATTTTCATTTCTCCATCTCCTCACATGATCTTTACTGGAAAGGTGAGGAAACAGAAGCAGAGAGATCTAGTGTCTTGCCCATGACCACATTCCTAGTCAAAGCTGTAATTTGAAACTGTGTAGTCAGCTTGCAGCATGCATTGTGAATGTAACCACTATCATACTTAACAATTTTGCATTTTAGCATAGTCTGCTTGGGTTACTATAACAAAATACCACAGGGTGACTAGCTTGTAAATAGCAGCAATTTACTGCTCACAATTCTGGAGGCTCCAGGCCCAAGATAAGGGTGCCAGCAGAGAACCGTTCCGGTAAGAGAGAGTCCTCTCTGGGTTGCAAACTGTGGACTTCTATCTTCATCAAGCAAAGGGGGGTTGAGTTAGGTCTCTGGGAGTCCTTGATGAAGGCACTAATACCACTCCAGATTTGTGATTTAATCACTTCCCAAAGGCCCCAATTCCTAATAACCTTGGAGGTTAGAATTCAACATATCAATTTGGGGAAGAGAGGACACAAGCATTCAGATTATGTAGCAAAATCAAAAGTATTTTTCCATGTAGAAACATACTCATAACTACTTTAATGTTTTCATTTTAATGTTCACCAAGTGTCAGCATCACAGTTTCTAAATCATTTCCTCTACTTGAAGACATTTATGCTGTTTTTCATTTTTCACCTTTATAAATAAGGTGAGATAAACATCTTTGTCTTTTCTGTGGTTACGATTATTTCTCAGAAGTGAAAATATAAGGTCAATAGTAAGAACACATGGCTCTGAATCCTATCACCCAGTAGCTTTCCAGACTGGCCCACTTTATTCTGTAGACAGCAACTCTCTGACGCAGACCTAGATGTTCTGATGCAATAGGTGCTGAGTGGTTCCCTAGAAGATCTATCTTTACCAACTCTGCTGGTGACCAATTTGAGGGTTGTTTGACCTATTCAAATATCTTCTTTTCCAAGAAAAGAGTCTAGGATTTTATGAGTTAAGTCTTGGTGATGACCTTTGGGAACAAACCCAAAATAATAATGACTCTAATTAAATAGAAGTGGCTGTAAACACTAATATATACGTATATATTTATATAGTGCTCTATAGAGAGAAAATTTGCACTTTCATAAGGCTTATACTAGGGTGTGATTTAGTAGATAACATACATGAAAGCAAATAAGTAAAGATTATTTCAGAGAATGATGTATGCTATGAAATTATCAAAATGAAGTAAAGTGATAGAGTGATGTGGGAACTTGGGAGGTACTTCTTTCTGCAAATAATTAGAGGTGACTCTATATGGAAAAAAAAAGGACGTCTAGATCTGCCAGAAAGCAATCCAGATGGAAGACACTGCAAACTTGAAATGTTTGAGGAACAAAAGAAAACGGACAGCATGGTAGGATAGAAAAGGGGTAGAGGAAGGGAGACAGGGGAAGGATCAGATGATGGAGGGTTCGTAGGCTTTGGTAAGCAGTGTGGTTATATCCAAGACACCACTGGTGGGGAGAATGACATGCTGTGGTGCACATTTGTTAAAAATCTCTCCAGTTCATGCATGTAGGATTGGCTAGGGGCAGGGGAGCTACTACTTTGAAAGACCACTTCGGAAACTTACAATTTCAGGCAAGATGAAGATGGTGTTTTGGGTTCAAGTATTGATAATAAAAATGCAGAGAAGTGAATAGATTCCATTTGTATTTGGAGGCAGAAGGATTAGGGTGCACCATAGAACAGCCAGTTCTTACATAGTTTGGGTTAAGAGCAGACACTAAAGGTAATCCCCTGCTCACGCGAATTGAAGCCAAGCGTCTTAGATTATAGTTCTAGTTCTCATCGCCCAGCCATGTGTCTTGAACAAGTCATTTTTATCACTCCTGGTTTCATAATCATGCAAGATCATTTCTGGTTCCAATATTTTTCTATTATTTTTCATGTAATATTCTCCGCATTCCTCCTCCTTTTTCAACAAATATTTATGGAATGTCTACTCAGCATGAACACTGTACTAGGTATTGATGAATCAGTTGGATACCAAGTCTCCTCTGTGGAGTGACAGCTTGGGAGAGGTGACTGTTATTAAACAAATATTTGTATGAAGAATTATTCAAGTCGTTATTTTGATGAGAGCTACTGGGGAGAATCACCTAGGCTCCACTAGAAGTTATAGGTAGGCTTCTCTGAAGAAAGAGCCTTTCAGTTGTGGTGTTTGAGGAGAACATAGTCTATTGAAGACAAGTCAAAACCCTCCTAATCTGTGTTTTGTGAATTTTGACTCTGAAAGCACCAACCACATTAAGCACCAGTCAACTAAGAGTCAAGTACTTGTGAGACTGAAGCAACTCCAGCTTGGTCCTGCCAGAAGGAGCCACGAGGTTCTGGTACATTCTCTCCTGAGGTCAGCTAGTTCTACTTTGACAAAGCCAAACAATTTTCCTAGAATTGAATGTCATCAGGAGCCATGTTTTATGACCCGATGTCATGATACCCTAAAGTGGAGGAGGCATTTGGCAACACACCAGATACCTTGGTCTCTTTCTCTGCTTCTGCCTAGGGTTCTGGGACAGGACACCAATTTTTGAGCCTCCTGGGACCAGATCTGGCCTATCCATTTGGAAAATAGCCACACTGTCCACTTTCCAAGCTGAAGATTAATTCAGGAATGAGTCTGTTGAGTCTGAGGTAAATTGTCAGAGACTGGTATCCTAGCCTATTGTCGGTGACCCCAACTTCTCCATCCATCCCTACCCCCCATCCCCAGCTAACTTTCACACAAAAACACTGAAAAGGGATTTTCACTGGGCAAGTGTTTCTAGGATCTTGGCTCTGAAGTCCTTTCTGCATTAGTAGCAGGAACCAGCAAGCAATCACACTATTTTCTTCCTCTTTGGAGGATTCTAGACAAATGGTCTCTCTGTAAGAATTCACCCGGTGGCCACACCAGGTGTCAGATGCCTGGCAATGCTGTAGAAGGAGAAAGTTTTTCTCAGGGCTGGAGAGCATAAGAGGAGGACAACTAAGACTCTGTCTCTAGGGTCTTGCCCCTGTGTTCCAAGATCAGCGCACACCCATCCCAATCCCCTCTGAGCATGAATTGAAGCCAAGAGTCTTGGATTATAGCTCTAGCTCTCATTACCCAGCCATGTGACCTTGAACAAGTTACTTTATCACTGCTGGCCTCTATTCTCAGCGTTTAAATAAACATCTAAGATCATTTCTAGTTCCTCCAATATTTTTCTATTATTTTTAATGTAATATTCTCTACATCCCTCCTCCTTTATTCAAGAAATATTTATGGAATGTCCACCAATGTCTACTTGTTCACCAGTTAATTTTCTAATCAGAGATGTTGAAGTCATTTTAAAAATCCATCTTCAAATTTGCTTTATTTTTTATATTTGATTTAAAAATAATCCACCCTGTGGAATATTTCCTTAACTCTGAATGAGAATGCATGGCCCCACAACCTCCCCCCATAATAAGGTAGGGGAATGCAATGGTTAGGTGAACAGATTCTTCAGTCAAACAGCTTGGGTTCAAATTTAAACCTTTTGACTTCAGACAAGTCATCCTCCAAGCTTTACTTTCCACATCTTTATATGGAAATGATAAGAACATACTTATTGTAGGCTATTGTTACTTAAATTGAGAAATAATTGATATATTTTATTCATTTCCAGTGTACTTACCATAGGTCTTTAGGTTTAAAAATAATGAGATGATATAGGTAATGTGTATAGCATAGAGCTGGAGCTCAGTTACTGATGTCATTTCATTACTCAGTGTCCATAGGAATCTGTAACTGCTATCCCAGGATGGTCTGGATGCTAGCTACAGAGCACAGCAGCCACAATATCAAACAGAAAAATAGCGTATCTGCCACCAATTTTCCTTGTGATCTTGGCCAGGTCACTAGATCCGAAGATAAAGGATCTACCAATGAAACAAACAAGATAAACTTTAAGATTCGCGGTGGCCCGGAAGTGATTGGGTAGGGGTCAGCATGATAGTGGTCCCTGAGTATGCAGCCATGGGGAGGTGGAGGTGGGTCTTTTTCCTGTGATGAGTGCAGAGGGCCTGCACTCCTTCAGAGGCTATTGACCTAAACGCTGCTCCACCAGGACACATGGAATTAATTTACTTTTGTTTCTCCAAACTCTGGCCTCCCACTGGATGGTTTCTTCTTCCCCCAAGGAAGGAATGAATGAACAGATGACTCCATGCAGACATGAATGAGAGACATTCACTGCAGTAACAGTGTTTTAAAATCTGGTCCTTTTTCTGTGTTCAACCACTTGCTGGTCTTAGGACCATGAGACTCAGAACCAGTCCCTACCCAGGAGCTTGTTCTTCATGAGGCAGAATCAAAGTGAAGTCCCTCTGGGTCGCAGTCCTCCCTCAAGCTTTGGGCACACTGTATTCGCACTGGCACCTTGTGACCTCCCCAAGGTCACCGGCTGATCCAGGACGCACAAGGGAGCGTCCTGTGTTTGCGGGTGGTTCTGCTGCGTCCACCGCTCTCCCTCACGGCCTCCATTCTCCTGGCCACCTGCTGGGGGGAAAGTCTTGCAAGTCACCTGGAGGAAAATGCCAGCAAGCCGGAGCTCAAAGCTCAAAGTGTGCTTTGATATGCTTTTCCAATAGTAAAAAAGAGGGAAGAAATTCTCAGTTAGCCTAACGAACTCAAAAGGTTGCTTCAGTTTGCGAAGAAAGAACAGTCAGCAAGGCAGGCTTTTCAAAGGGATTAAGTAGTTTTGGTTATGATTTTCATGACAATAAAGTGAAATCCTCTTAATTTTTTTTTTTCCTCTTAAAACTGTGCAGTTGGTCCCCGAGGTCCTACCCAGACTGCTGGGCCACACACCTGACCCACTGAGCCCCCCGTGGTGGGTGACCCACTGGTTGTGGGGAGCCACAGGAGTCCCGCTGCTTGCATGCCCCCGGGCCTGGCCTCTGTTTTGGGTTTTTTTTTTTTAAACTGGTAAGATATACATAAAATCAAACATAATCATTTTAACCACTTTTAAGTGTTCGGTGGCATCTATGGACATACAATTGTGCAACCATCACCATCCTCCACCTCCAGAACTTTCTCATCATCTCAAACTGAAATTCTGTTCTGACACAATATCTCCCCGACCCTCCAGGGCTTACAGCCATTGTGCCAGCCTCCACCTTGGATTTTGATTACTCTAGATTCCTCATTTACATGAATCACAATATTTGTCCCTTTTGTGACTGGCTCATCTCTCTGAGCATAAGGTCTTCAAGGCACATCCAGGCTGTCAGTGCATCAGAACATCCTTCCTTTTTAGGGCTGAATAATGTTTGTGTCTGCAGAGACCACATTTTGGGTATCCATTCATCTTCTGATGGACTCTGGGTTGCTTCCACCTTTGCTCTTGTGAGTAAAACTCTGAACACTGGTGTGCGGTGAAAAAAAAGATCCTCATTCACGTTATCATTTCTAAGGAGGGCTCTGATATGTTACTGGGAGGAAGGCAAAAATCCAAATAAGTGGTGTGATTTTCAGGGCTTACTTTTTTCCCTTTATTTACTTTTTTAAAATAACATTTATTATTTCTTTTGTTCGCAATTCCATATTCATTTTAGGATAATGAAATTTCATCTTCATCTGTATTTCATACCTTACCCACCTCCAGAGTTTCAGTGTCCTTTACCATCATCATTTCCCCTTTCCTCTTTCCCTCCACCTCCCAACTACAATCCTATATCTTGTTACTTCTGTTGGGATTTGTATGTTCATTTGTTTCATTTTATTATATTCCATATGTGAAGTGAAACCATCTGTATTTTTCTTTCTCTTTCTGACTTATTTCACTTAACATCGTCCCCTCCAGTTCCGTCTGGTTTGTTGCAAAGGGCACAATTTCATCTTTTTCAATAGCAGCATAGTATTCCATCAAGTATATGTATGACAGTTTCTTTATCTAGTCATCTGTTGATGGGCATTTAGATTGTTTCCATGTCTAAGTGTGGGATTGCCGGGTTGAATGGCAGATCCATCTTTACTTATTTGAGGAACTACCATACTGTTTTCCAAAGAGGTTGTACCAATTGACATTCCCACCATTCCTTTCTCTCCACACCCTCTACCCCAACCTCTGCTATTTCCAGTCTTTTTGCTACAGGTCATTCTCAGTGGTGTGAGGTGGTATCTCATTGTGGTTTTTATTTGTACTTCTGTGCTGATGAGTGATACAGAACGTTTTCAGGTGTCTGCAGGTCATCTGTATATCTGGTGTATGTTGTGTGAATATCTTCTCCAATTCACTGGGTTGTCTTTTTGTTTTGGTGGTGGTTTCTTTTGCTGTCCAGAGCTCTTCGGTTTGATGTTTAGTTGTTCAGTTTGATTGTATATTTTTGCTTTTGTTTCTTTTGCTGTTCCTGTTCCTTCCACAAAAATCTCTTTGAGGATAGAAAGTGTTTTTCCCACCTTTTCTTCTAAGTATTTCATGGTTTCAGGTCTTATGTTCAGGTCATTGAATCACTCTGAGTTAACTTTTGCTTATGGCAATAATGAGTAATCTACTTTCTCTCTTCCTTCTTCTCCTCCTCTTCCTCCTCTTCAGCCTCCTTCTCCTCTTTCTTAACAAATACATTTCCAGTTTTCCCAACACCCTTTGTTGAATAGACTTTCCTTCCTCTATTGTATGCTCTTGGCACCTTTATCAGAGATTAACTGCTCATGTACCTGTGACTTTATTTCTGGGCTCTCAATGTGATTCCAATGATTGCTATGTCTGTTTTTCTTCCAGCACCATATTTTGATGATGATGGCTCTATAATATAGTTTGAAGACATGAAGTGTGATTCCTCTGCTATTCTTTTTTTCTCTTAGGGTAACTTTGGCAATTTGAGACCTTTTTTTGGTTCCATACAAACTTCAGTGTTGTTTGCTTCATTTTCTTGAAAAATGTCCCTGGAATTTTGATGGGAATTGCATTAAACCTATATATTGCTTTGGGTAGAATGGTCATCATTACTATGTTAATTCCTCCAATCCATCAAGATGGAACTTTTTTTCCATCTCTTTGTGTCTTCTATTTCTTTTGTTATGTTCCTATAAATTACATTGTAGAGGTCTTTTACCTTCTTTGCTAAATTTATTCCCAGGTATTTGATCTTTCTTGGTGCTATTGTAAATGGAATTTCCTTCCTAATTTCTTTTTCCCCTATTTCATTGTTTGTATATCGGAATGCTACTGATATCTGTGTGTTGATTTTATATCCTGCCACTTTGCTGTATTCATTTATTATTTCTAGAAGTATTTTTTTTAATGGAAATAATGATAGTTTTATTCTTTTCTCTTCCAGTTGGAACTCCTTTACCGTGTTTTTGTTGTTGTTGTTACTCTGGCCAAGACTTCCAGAACTATTTTGAATAGCAGTGGTGATAGTGGGCAACTTTGTCTTGTTCCAGATCTTAGGGAAAGTTTTTCCCTATTGATTATGATGTTGGTTGTGGGTTTCTCAAATATTACTTTTGTTATGTTGAGGTATGTATCTTCTACTCCTATTTTGGCAAAGGTTTTTATCATGAATGGGTATTGAATCTTGTCAAATGCTTTTTCTGCATCTACTGAGCTGAACATGTGGTTTTTTATTTTTGTTTTGTTGATGTATTACATTGATTTGCATATGTCGAACAACCTTTGCATCCCTGGAATAAATCCCATTTGATTGTTATGTATAATTTTTTTGATGTGCTGTTTGCCACGATTTTGTTGAGGATTTTTTTATATCTATATTCATCCATGATATCATGCTGTAGTTTTCTTTTTGGGCCTGTCTTGGTCTAATTTTGGAATCAGGGTAATATTGGCCTCATAGAATGTATTTGGGAGTTTTCCCTTCTCTTCAACTTTATGGAAGAGTTTAAGGAGGATGGGGAATAGCTCTTTTTTGAATATTTGGTAGAATTCACTAGTGAAACCATCTGGACCTGGGCTCTTGTTTTTAGAGAGATTCTTTTATTACTGCTTCAATTTTTGTGATTGTGATTGATCTGTTTAAGTAGTCTGTGTCTTCTGGTTCAGTTTGGGGAGGGTGTAGGATTCTAGAAACCTGTCCATTTCTTCATGATTTACAAATTTTAGCTTATAAATGTTCATAATAGTTTTTAATGATATTTTGTATTTCTGTGATGTCTGTTGTAATCACATTTTTCATTCTTGATTTTTGTTATTAAGGTTTTCTCTTTTTCTTAGTGAGTCTAGCTAGGGGGTGTATCAATTTTGTTTATTTTTTCAAAGAAGTAGCTTTTGGATTCATTGATAACCTGAACGGTATTTTTGTTTTCAATTTCATTTGTTTCTGCTCTAATTTTTATTATTACTTTTCTCCTGTTGATTTTTGGTTTTGATTATTCCCCCTTTCTAGTTCCCTCGGGTGTGTGGGTAAATATTTAATTTGGGTTCTCTCTTGGTTTTTGATGTGTTTATGCATGACTATAAACTTTCCTCTCAGAACTGCTTTTGCTGCATCCCATATGTTCTGGTAGCACATCTCTGAGTTTTCGTTTGTTTCCAGATAAGTCTTAATTTTATCTTTAATTTCTTTGATGATCCAGAATTTGTTCAGAAGTCATGTTGTTCAATCTCCACATCTTTGCGGTTCTTTCAGTTTTGTTGTTTTGGTTCATTTTTAATTTTGCCTCCTTGTGGATTGAAGAAAAAACTTTCTATATTTTAATCTTATTAAATTTGCTGAAACTTGTTTTGTGTTCCAAGATATGCTTTATCTTTGAAAATGTTCCGTGTGTACTTGAGAAGAATACATATTCTTTATTTGTTGGGGTAGGACACCTTGTATATATGTCTGTTAGGTCCATGTAATCTCTTAATTCAGTTAGGGCCCCTATTTCTTTGTTGATTTTCTGCCTGTATGATCTATCAATGTAAGTGGAGTGTTGAAGTCCCCTATTATTATTTTGTTGCTGTCAATGTCTGCCTTTAACTCTGTCAGTATTTGTTATATATATTAGATGGCCCTGATTTGGGTGCATGTTATGTTGATGACAGTTATTTCTTCCTTTGATCATAATGTAGTATCCATTCTTGCCTGACAATATCATTTTAAGTTGAAAATTTGTCTTGTCTGATATTTGTATTGCAGTTTTTGATTTCCTTTCATGACTATTGCTTTGATATATTTTTCCATAGCCCTTGAATTTCAACCTATCTTTTTCTTTGAATCTGACATGAGTTTCTTGTAGGCATAATATTTATGAGTCCTGTTTTTTGATCCATGCAGTCATTCTTTGACTTTTGATTGACGAGTTCAGTCCATTCACATTTAGAGTGATGGCTGAAATGTAGAGCTTTCTTACCACCATTTGAGCCCTTTTTTTTTTCCTATGGAATTTTCTCTGCCTGCTGTTTCATTTTCTGTTTATTTAAGTTTGCTTTTTCCTTTTGGTGGATTTCAGTGTCTTTTCTGTCAATTTTGTCTACTTCCAAGCTACGTGTCTCTTCAGAATTGAGTTTTGGGGCTGTTTCGAATGCCTTTCTCTGATCTTCTTTCTGAGTTGATGCCACATATCATTTCTATATAATTGTACAGGCTACATGGCCTTCCTTTCCCCTTTAGTGTGCTTTTTTTCTCTCTCCGGTTGGTCTCTTATTTGTTTCTGCTTTTGCTTTCCTGTTTATCACCATTCTTAATATTTGCTGAATCTTTGCTTTGGTTTCCCTGTTGTAGGACCCCCTTTCAAGATTTCTTGAATGACAGGTGTGCTGATGAAAAAAAATATCCATTAACTTTTGTTTGTTATTAAAGACTTTTATTTCTGCATCACATTTGAATGACAATTTGGCACAGAAGAGTATTCTTGGTTGGAAGTTTTTGTCTTTTAGTATTTTGGAAATGTTGTTCCACTCTCTTCAGGCCTGTAGACTTTCTATTGAGAAGTCTGATGACAGCCTGATGGGTGTGACTTTGTGGGTAATGTTTTTTTCTCCAGCAGCTTTGAGTAGCTTGTCTCTGTTGCCAATTTTTGCTAGTTTACTATGATGTGTCTGGAGTAGGTCTACTTACATTTATTCATTTTGTTGTTCTCTGTCTCTTGAACCATTGTGGATACTTTCTGTAACAGATGTGGAAAATTCTCTATTACTTCTTTAAATAGGTTTTCTGCTCTTTTCTCCTTCTCCTCTTTTTCTGAGACACCTACTATCTGCATGTTTGTTCTTCTCATAGTGTCTGATATTTCACATAAGTTTTCTTCACTTTTCCTCAGTCTTGATTCTCTCCTCTTCATGATGGTCACTTCTGTTATCTTGTCTTCAATTTCTGATACTTGTTTCTCTGTAAAATTAAGGCTGTTTGTGGAGTTTTCCATGTTTATCTTCAATTTCTTAACTGCATCTTTCAACTCTAGCTTTTCTGCTATAACTTTCTTCATGGCCTCAATCTCCTTGGTGACATATTCCCTTTGATCTGTCACTTATTTTCTGAGGTCCTCAGAAATTTTTCTGAGGTCTGTGCCTCCTTCATCTCATTCATGTTTTTAATAGCTATTATTTTGAAGTCTTTATCTGTTAGGTTGTTTCAATCTATATCACTGGAGTTCTTCTCCGGTGAGTTCCTGGCGTCTTCCTGATTTGGGACCATTCATGTTTCTTTGGATAAATTATTTTTTGACATGACTTTCTTTTCTGTCCTGGATTAGGCACTGTGAAATTCCTTTTCTTTATTTCTATTGACAGGTGTGCTATGGTTTTATTTGCTATCTTTGTCCCTTGTAGACTTCTACTGTGATTCCTTAATTATGTTGGAGGGTGGATGTAGCTTCTGAGTGGGGAGAAGCTTGTGGACTGGCAGGTTGGGTGGGGAGGAGTGTTGCTGCTTTGTTCTAGTGGACCTGGGGGAGCCTGAATCTACCGGCATTAACTGGGCCAGCCCTCTTCCCTAAGCCTCCAAAATTGGTTCCAGCAGTCCATACGTGGGGTACTGGAATTTCTCTCCATTGGAGCTGGATCTGGAAGGGTCTGGAAGAGGAAAGGAGGGTATCACTCATCCCTGTTCTCTTTTCTGTGTTTCCAACCTATGTGGGGACTGGAATTTGAGGTCAGCCCTCTTTCTTTCAGATTTCCCCAACTCTTACGTATGAGTCTCCAGCAATCTCCTCCCTCTGTGGGTCATCCTATATCTCATAGGAGAGTATGTTGATTATGTCTTCCTAGGCCCCCACCACAAAAGAATATGCCATGCCCAAACCACTCAGTTTGGTGCCAGAGCAACTTAGCTCGCTTCAGAAACCACTCAGGGTACAAGATTCCAGCATTGCCTGCACCTGGCACCAGACTGCACTCAGGGAGTGCGGGGCTTCAAATGCTCCAGCAGCACAGCACTATTGGCTCCTCTCCATCCTACCACTTGCCCCAGACGGTGTCTGTTATTGTTCACCTCATCTGTACCCACCTCTGCCTCAGAGGTGTCCACATCCACTTCTGTGTGCCTCGAGATGCAGTCACATTGTTCCCAAGTGACTGGGGCGCTGATGGTCTTTCTGTCAGTGTCTTTGTTGCAAAGAAAGCTGACTTTGTCTCCCAGACTCAGATCAGAGATCTGCTTTCACTGTCATCTTCTAAATGGACCTTACAGTCTTTTTTCCTTTTCCCTTTTAGCAGCTGCATGCCTAGCACTGCCCTCCACTCCCTCCCCCACCTGTGCTTTTCCAGGTGCTATGGTGGAAGGAGAACACCTGCTTTTGGCAGAGTGCTATCTCCAGAGCTTTAGTGCCCTGGGGAGCGCTGGAAATGATCTCTTTTGCAGATGAGGAAACCGAGCTCCCTTCATACCACTATGGGTCCCCAGACACAGACGAGAACCTCCTTTCTCTTCTGCTAAGATTGTGACATCCACTGTTACTCCACTTCTGCCCAAGTGCGTGACCGGGGCGCCAAGAAGAAGCGATTCCTGGATTCTTGATGTGAGGAGACTTGCTTGGAAATGAATGACTCAGGAAAAGGTAGTTGTTCCATTGGTCTCCAAGGAGGCCAAACACAAGAACTAGGAGGACTGCTGTGCTTCCAGCTCAAGTCCAAGTTGGCGATTGCGTTTTTAGCAAACTACCCGATTCCTCTATGCTTTTTCCTCACCTCAACCCCAGCTACTCTTCAAGCATGACTTTCTCTCCACCTTACCAACCATTACCCCAAAAAGGCCTATGGTGATAAAACCTTGCTTTAGATAGGAAGACACCCGAAGGGATGATTAACTAGCCCCTGACTTGTACCCAGGGAAGTCCTTCAAGCTTTAAGTTCAGTTCTCAAGAGCTTTGCACTCACTTGGGAGTGCTTCCTTCCAGGTGAGTGAACAAAGTTCATGTAGAAACCTAAACCTGCTGGCCAGCCCCTGAGGTTTAGACTCAACTCCTGGATTGCAGCGGCCCAGAGAGAAAGGGCCTGGTGTGGGATTCAGTGAGCCCATTCTGCATGGCTAATTCCAGGGTAGAACACTGTGTCTCTGAGCCTGGCAGAAACTGGTCCTACCTGTTTGGGAGTGAGTACATGCTGTTTGCTGGAAGAATGGAGGGAGAGCGCACACACATCTCGTCATCGTAAATGCCTTTTCAGGTTAATGATTACCACGTACAGTAGTACTGTAGTCAAGCTCTGCACACACAAAGAGCCTTCCCAGGCAGTCTGGTGGGCAGTGCATGAAGGGGGCCATTGTGTGCCCTGGGTGAGGGAGGGCGAGGAGCCAAGTGTGGTCTCATGGCTCATCCGCTCAGCAGGGGGACGTTGGAACATGGCGCACATATTTTCTCATTTTATAAGACAATCTATTTACATTCACTGTTGACACTGGGGTACTGTTACTGAAGCTGGAATTTGTGTCATTCAATAAAATACCCTATCAACCTCATCTGATACTATAGAGCATCAACTAGATCCTACACAAAAAAAAAAATAGTTCTTATCTTTGGCCAGAACCAGTTCTTTTGTAGCCAGAGATACCCTTCTTCTAAGGGGGAGTGGTGTGGACCTGTCTGCAGACTGAGGGGTTTCTAACCACCTGAATGACTAAAGTTGATCGCTATCAGGCCCCAACCAGCTTTCTCTGTCTACCTGTCTGCCAGAGACAAAGCAAAAATGTTCCCCTCCTGAGCTCTTGATTTACAAGTTTTCATATTGATCATTAGGCAAGGTTTGTCACCTGCACTCCTAGCTAAGCTCCCTCCCAAGACAATTCCGACAACACCTCTAATCAGCCCAGCTGTGGCTCCGTCTGTTTCCACTGATGTCTGCAGACACAGAGGAATGCTCCAGGGCTAGAAGACTATCACCTCAGGCAGGACCAAGGAGACCCTCTTCTCCTGGGGAAGTAGTGGGGAATCTCCAAATGCATGAAATTCCATCTTTGGTGCACAATTCCTTCGCGTCAAGCATTGCCCTCTGTTGAAACTCTCCAAGTCCCAATAGTTCTGGAAGAGGTAGGAATAACACCTTTTCTCATTGAAATATATTTGCCCTGTTGGGGAAGGCAGCATGAAATTTTGAATGTTGGAGGTAGGGGCTGTGCTGAAATGGGGGAGGGGAGTCCAAGGGGATGGGAACCACGTTTCGTAGCAGAGAGGACTTGTGACATCAAAGGCACGATTCGAGTATTTCCTGGGCGGCCAGAGTTAGAGGTTTTATTTCCTTTTCCCCCTTAAAAAAATGCAACAAAAACTTAGCCTTTTATGCACGTGAATTCATCATGATGTAGTGAACATGGCTGGCGGCCATTCCAGCAAACTCTACTGCCCCTTCTTTCAGGAACCTCTTCTTCTATACTTTAAGTCCACGGGTTCAGGTGAAGTTGGCTTCACCCCCGGACTCTGAGCATCACCCAGGCCTGATCTACCAGATTTCTGCATCCCTCAGTACCACTGCTCACAGTCGCAGTTATGTGGATAAGCGTATGACCTGAGATAGGCCAATGCAACTCAAATATGGAGCTTCTACTGAAACTATTGGGAAAGGGAAGCTGTTTTGCTGCTGGTGGCGGTGCTAAGTCAATGACTGCATTCCTAGACCAGCGGGCGGTCTTCTGACCTGGCAGGGGAAGAGTCTGCCTGGATGAGAAACCAATTCAGAGGATAGAAACCAAAGCTTTCAGAAAGTCATATTCCTGACAATTTTATCTCAATGCCTAGATCTGACTACATTCAGTACAACCTCCGATGTTTTAGTTACATGGGCTGAAGTCCCCTATTCCTTACACCACTTGGAGTTTCTGATGCCACAGAACAAATTCTCAGTGTGACACTGAGAAGCTAGACTTTAGAGTTTTCCATGGGACTGGTGCCCAGCCATTGGCAGCGTTCTTAGCCACTTGATTGTCTCATCCCGGTAAACTTGTTCAAACCTGGGCCTTGGTGCACCCACCTAGCAACGGGGGAAAATAAGGAGTCAGAGAGAAAGAAGGAGAATACGGAGACGGGTAGAGAGAAGAAAAATGTGTCTCTACTGATGTGAAAGATATTTACTCTCCTGGGAATACACCCCTTCTAGAAGTCCAGAGTCTTATGTTGACAAAGGCAGATTTCACGCTTTGACCTTGAGAGCAGTCTGGAGTGCTCTGTCACTCAAAATGAGACCCCTGAACTAGTAGTGTGCATCGCCTGGAGCTTGCTAGAACTGAAGAGCCTTAAATGTCCCCCAGATCTACAATTCAGAATCTGCATTTTCACATGGCCCTAGAGGGATTCATGAATACATGAAAGGCCGGGAAGCACTTACTCAAGAGACCCCATGGGGGCAAGGCCCCAGGAACACTTACATCTGTTTTTAAATGCTGGGGTACCTACAGGGTCTCAATTAAAAGTCAGTTCCCTTGCTTTCAAAATGTTTGACAGATACTTATCACTTCCACCTCCACATTCACAGAGGGGTAAATTACGGCTGAGAAAAAAATTAATGACTTGTCTAGGATCAGCGTTAGCTGCTTAGTCAGGTTGAATAGCAGATAGTCTGAATATGCGACCCTGCGCAAAGATATCTTAGCTCTGATACCCAAAGCATGATCCATTTTTAAAATTTGATAAATGGACTACATCAAAATGTTAAGCTCCTGTTCTTCAAAAGATCCTGATAAGAAAATAAAAAGGCAAGCCATAGGCTGGTAGAAAATATTCGCAAAATCCTTTTGGATAAAGAGCATTTATCCTCTCAAAGTCAATGATAACAAAGCAAACAACCCAGTTGAAAACAGGGTAAATATTTGAATATTTACAAAATAAGTTATGTAGATGACAAATAACACATTTTTAGTTACCAGGAAAATGCAAATAAAGCCACAATGAAATATTCATTCTATTTTCCTATAGGTTGTACTACTGGGTTGGCAAAAACAAAATTCAGACAATACCAATTATTGTGTGGAGGATGTAAAACACCTAAAATGTTCATGCAGTGCTGGCTAGATGCAAACATGGGCTCTATTTGGCATGTCCTAGTGGCCTAGCAGTTTAGTTCACACAGCAGAGTCCATGTTACATCCCAAGGTCCCTGGTTCAAGACCCAGGCCCCCAGGAACCAACCAAGATGAACAACTATGTAAAAGACTTCCTCCTCTCTTTTCCTGCCTGCCTACCTTCTTTCCTGCATGCACTTTTCCTTAAAAAAAAAAAAATGCAAACATGGAGCAGCCACTTTGGAAACAATTTGGTAGTTTCTTAGCAATGCAAACATGTGCTTACCATGTGACCAAGAATCCTAACCCTAGGTATTTACCTAAGAGAAACGAAAACTTTGGTTTATATATATAAAAAGTGTCTATGAAAACGTTTAGAGAGACTTTCGCTTTCATAACCAAAACCTGGAAATGACCCAAATATCCTTCCACTGGTGAATGGATAAGTCAGTTGTGGTAATTCCATATAATGGAATGCTGCTGAGCAATAAAAAGGAATAATAATAATAATAAAGGCAAAAAGTAACATTGATGTGTGACAAAAGCATTGTACCGACCGACACCAAGAAAATAGACACAAAAGGCTGCATTTACTGTGTGATTCCACTCAGAGGGTGTTCTGGGAAAAGGAATACTGAGGCCGCAAAATCCAGAGCAGTGATCTCGGGGGTGGGATTCACTGAGAAGAGAGTATGGTAGTTCACTTGCGTTACCACGACAACGTGCCTCAAACTAGGGGGCTTAAATGACCGTGCTGTAGCGTAATTCTGGGCCTGAAGTTGAAAATCAGGATGTTGATAGAGCGGGGTCCTCCTGAAGGCCCGAGTGGAAGGACCTGTGTTTTCATGGTCACCTGTCATTCTCGGCATGTACCTGTCTCCAAATGTCCCTATTTGTATAAGAACATCCGTCATATTCATTCAGGACTCATCCTAATAACCTCATTTGAATTTGATTACCTCTGTAAAGACGCTATCTCCGAATAAGGTACTGGGGGATTGGGAATTCGCCATATAAATTTTTGGGGGACACAATTGGACCCCTAACAGAAGCACAAAGAAATATGTTGGGGTTAAGGAACTGTTCCATATCTTAACTGTGGTGGGAGTTGCATGTATGTACTCATGCGTCAAACTCATAAAACTCTACCCCTCAAAGGGTGAACTATATTGCACATAACATCATGTCTTTAACTCTGAAATTTAAGGTAGTTATCTTCAATTTTTCTCTAAAAGATGATTACTCTTTCCCATCTGCTCTGTCCTGGCTACACCCTGGGCCTCCATAAGCACAAAGGGTTGATTTGTTTGTTTTTAAGAACCCCAAATAGGTCAGTTTCACAGAAAAGGGCTATTTTTCTGCTGTGTGACTTTCGCTATAAGCAACATTCCTCCAGAGCATAAAGATTCCAGCACATCCAGTGACATCTTGAATGAATGGTCTTTTGTGAGAAGGATGAGGTAATAAGAAGCGCAGGACATCTGGGGCGGCCCGGCTGGGCCACTGCGCTTCGCAGCCAGTGCCGAGAAGCTGCACGTTTTACCCACAAACCCCAGCTGTCTCAGCCCCCACCTGAGGCCACTCAGAGGACACCTGCAGGGAGGGAGACAGGAGATCAAACGGCCTGCCAGGCACAGGAACGACCAGGAGGTGACCTCATCTCCAGGAGAGGGGAACAGGTGGGTGGACTTGTCCCACACACTTTGTGGGATGGCAGACATCCCACATACAGAAAAAGTTGCTTCATGAGGGAGAAAAATGTCTGAAGGGGTCAGAGATAACAAACCTTGGAGGCCCTCTTCCCCAATTCCTGGCAACTTCTACTCCGCGCTTTCTTACCTTATTCTGCCACCATCTGACTTTGAGACACTCTGCAGGTCAGCGACTGTACACGCTCAGGCCAAATGGAATCACTTGATGACTGGTAGAAGCAGAAAGTCTTCTGGAAGGATCCTAAGTGGCTACAGCAAAAGCTGCTTCCCTGGCCCCCAGCTTTCCAGGAAAGTGATCAGGGAGGGCAAAGCTGATCTTCACAGGGGAAATGATCAGAACGTTTCATATGAGACTGGGCTGGGCTTATAGAAGGGCTGTCTGGACACAGGGCAAAGGGGCAGTCGAGTTGCTTGCCCCATCTGTTGAGGGAGCCTCCAAGCCCTGTCCTGTTTTTGTCTCAAGGAAATATGGTCGCCTATGCAGAAATATGCTCACTGTTTTGCTAACCTTCTCAGCCTTCACAGTTTGGTGGACACTCTGTCTAGCTTCTCTTCAGTCTGCCCTGTAGCTCTGTCTCTTTGTGTTTTTATTTCAGGTACTTCTATTTTTTTTAATCTCCTCCCCTGGTTTAGTTTCCTAAACTGAAACAAAACACTTTTCATTTCCATGGGTTTAGTTTTCTCAACTGTAAGATGGGGATAGAGGAAGGATGCTTCTTTCCATCAATTCTGTGTCCAAACAGTAGAAGATTTGGACTCAGAAAGTCTGAGCTCTCCATTTTTTCCTACACATGTGTGAAGACTACAAAGGGACTATGTCTCTGTTTCTATGTCTGTCTCTCTCTCTTTGTCTCTGTCTCTGCCTCTCTTTTTTCTGTGTCTCTGTTTCTCTCTGTGCCTCTCTGTCTCTCTCTTTCCCTCATTCTCATTTAATCTTCACAATAACCCTATTGGCTACTATTATTATCCCCACTTTACACATATGAGATACTGAGACAAACAACTTAATAGATTCTCCCAAATCACATTTCTGGTCCAAGGTAGAGGGCAGGCAAATTTGACCTCAGTATCAGGGTTGATACTGTTTCCCCTCCCGTTTTATTTATGACTTACATAAATATTGTGTAAGTTTAAGGTGTACAATGTGATGGTTTGATATAGGTATAGATTGCAAAATGATTACCACACTCAGATTAGTTAACACATCCATCACCTCACGTAGTTACTTTTTTTTTCTTTGGTGGGGAGAAATTTTAAAATCTACTCTCTTAGCAACTTTAAAATATACAATAGAGCATTGTTAACTATAGTCATGGGTTGCTTTTGATGAGGATATGTTCTGAGAAATGCATCATTAGATGTTTTTGTTGTGCACACATCATAGAATGTAATTACAAGACCTAAATGATATAACCTACTATACACCTAGGTTATATATAGGGACCACTGTCCATTGTTAACCAAAATGATGTTATGTGGCACATGACTGTGTAGTCACCAAGCTGTCCATTGAAGTGATCCATGCTCATTGAAGCGTTATTCACAATAGCCAAGAAATGGAGACAATCCAAGTGTTCATCTATGGAAGAATAATGAAAATATCAATATATGTGTGTGTGCACACAGATATATGTGCATGTGTGCATCTCACACAGACACATGTATATATACATATATGTGTATATAATGGAATATTATTTGACCATTAAAAAGAAGTAAATTCTGCCATTTGTGACAACATGGATGACCCCTGAGGCCATTATGCTAAACGAAAGGAGTCAGAGGAGGACAAATATTGTGTAATCTCACTTATATGTGGAATCTAATAAAACTGAATTCATGGAAACAGAAAAGCTTGGTGGTTGCCAGAGGAAGGGTAGAAGGTTGGGAAATGGGTAAAGATGGTTTAGAGGTACAGACTGACAGGCAGGGTTTATACTCTTAACTACTCCACTCACTATTTCAAGATCAGTTTTATACCTTTATTTTTAACCTCAGTTTAATACCTGAAGGACTAAGTCAGCTTGCAACTTAATGAAAATATGTTAGTATTTCATTAATCATATAGATTTTAAAAAAAACAAAAACAAAGTGTAACCTCAGAGGCAAGCATCGATTTCTCATTGCTTCCTCTGACACTGACATGACAAAGACTCTGCTGCCCAGGGGTCTGAATTGACAAAGATATTTAAAGGAACAGTTGACTCCCTTAGATAACAGTGGAATAGACAGGTCTAAAAGCCAACAGTCCAGCATGATATAGCAGGGTTTTCAGTTCAAGGCTGAAATCAAGGTACAGACTGTGTTGCGCTGTCATTTGCAGGTCTGGGCAAAAGTCTGCCCCTCGAGTTCATTTTCATTGCTGGCAAAATTCAGTTCCTTGTGGTCATAGGACTGTGGTTCCTGATTCTTTGCTGATTGTCCACCAAGGACTGCTCTGTGCATCTACAGAATGACTGCATCCTTGACACATGGCCTCTTCCTGCAAGCCAGAAGTAGAATATTGGAATCGTTTCCATCTAGAGATTAGAAAATCTCTAACTTCTGCCTACAACCTCCTGTTTTGCATATACAACGTTTACCGGGGATTGTGAGCATGCCAAAAAGTCCTAAAATTTATTATACAGTTCAGAGTCAGTCATCTGAGATGGTGTAGCTCTTCATACATTTATTCTTGTTGTGTCATCAGTGGTGCATCATTTAGAATCTCTGCGTTTAACTTTTCTCATTTGACAAATGAAAACAGTTACCTGGTTCTTGTTAGAAATATGCAAAATCTCTTTTGCTAGTTGAAGCTCCAATAAGATCCCTTTCACAAGAGATCTTGTGATCCATTCGTATCCATGTTCTTCCTGCCATTTGGATTATGATTATGTTGCCTTTCCCTGAGAAGTCTATACAACAATAGCTAGAATTTTGGAGCATTTCTTATATACTGAGAACAACACTAAGCACTTTGCATGTTTCCTTTGCCTTTTATTTAACCTCCCAAGAAGCCTGGAAGGCAGATGCTACAATTATCCCCACTTTACAGGTGAAGCTGAAGCCAAAGAGGCTGAGTAACTTGCCTTGGGTTCCACAGCCAGTTAGTGGTGGTGCCAGTCCTCCAAATGAGGTCTGTTAGACCCATTCTATTACACAATTGGGCTGCAGTACCAAGAAAGGCACTAGGGTGAGGGCAGGGGGAAATTGCG
Organism: Solenodon paradoxus; assembly: GCA_004363575.1. Taxonomy (NCBI): domain Eukaryota; kingdom Metazoa; phylum Chordata; class Mammalia; order Eulipotyphla; family Solenodontidae; genus Solenodon; species Solenodon paradoxus. The sequence goes on along the minus strand of RJWH01000788.1, from coordinate 203,827 downwards.
TGACCAACTTGGAGGTGTCTTAAAAGCTCTACCCACAAAAAACAGGATTCTAAGTTAGACAAACATTCTCATTTATTGACTTTTAATCTGCCCTGTTATTTTTTTCTGATCATCCAAACTATTGACCAGTAAATGATTTCTCTAAATATCCAGTATAAGACAAGCAACTCTAACATAAAATTTTGGATGTACGCATTCAGATATGTAAAATTACGGAGAAAAAAAAATAATCTCATTGATTGCTTATAGCCTGTAATCTAGTTCTGTGTCAAAACAAAATTAAACATTTTACTGCTGCTATATTTAGTTGTCAGCTTGTTACTGTAAAGTCCTACTTAGCACTGTAATGTCCTACTTAGCATTGACCTGGGCAAAGAGAAGTCCTTTAACAAATTATTTTGGGTGGGTGAGCTTTTTCTAGACTTTGTTTCCCATGTACCACCAAGGATCTGAGTTACCAACCTTCTGGAAAGGGAGAGAACAGAGCCAAGTAAATGAACCAAGACAGCAAACTCTGTTCAACTTGTAGACTATTCGTGTGAGGGGGTGTTCTGGGCAGGGGGAGGTATTACATAGCTGAGCAATGGGATTACCTGAAGACATAAGATTAAAACCTAGCCAGTCTTCATTTAGAGATGCCTCTCCATCTCCCTGTCACCTTCTTACCTCCAGGTCCTACTTCATAAACTGTTTCCACGAGTCTTTCCTCCCTATCAAATAAGTTCTGCCAAGATGCTTAACCGTGAGTTCATTTACATGGACTCTACCATGTGATAATATCTGAAATTTAACAGAGGGGCTTTGGAGACCCAGAAGAACTAATCACCAAATTATAGTCTCAGAGAGGAAGGCATTGCCCTATCAGCAAATCTAGGGTCACAGATTCAAATGTCCCCAGGGCCAGGCAGGTAAGGGCATAAGACAATAGGGAGTAGTAGAAGACTACAGCAGAATGGAGAACTATGCTCCCTAAAGGCAATGGAATTCCAGCTTTTAAAAATGCTCTCTAGCAAAATAACAGAAACACAAACAAAGCCAAAGAAATAAATAAAAAGAGCTACACCCTTAGCTGCTTGGGCAGTAAAAGGACATTAGTGGAAAAATAAGTGAATAGATTCTAAAATTTAGATAGTAGTAATGTACCAGTGTTAATTGGAAAATGAAAATGAAAATATAACATGATTGTGTAAGATCAAGGGATTTGGGTAAAGGATACATGGGAACTCTGTCCTATATTTGCGACCTTTCAGTAATTTTTAAATTATTCTAAAATGATCAATTTATTTTTTAAAACTACATTCATAGGTGAGATCTATAATAACAGCTCAAATATGAGACAAACTATCTAAGAGTTTTATGTATACTAATCTACTTAAAGCTATAATAATTCTATTAGGCAAATAAAACCTTTAACCTCCTTTTATCAATGAGGAAACTGAAGCACACACAGGTTAAATATCTTGTCTAAGATCACATAGCGGCTACCTGGTGGAGTCAGGCTTTTAATCCAATGCACAGTATTTTTTCTTGGGATATCGATCACATCTGTCAGGATAAGTAGCTCACTAGACATGACTTGTAACTAAGGGGCAGGGTGGGACTACAGTGAGGTGAATGAAACAACCTTCTCTGGTATAAAGGACAAACCACCTCAAATGCATTAAAATGGCTACTATCAAAATAAAGAAAGAAGGGAGGAAGAGTGGGAGGGAGGGAGGGAAGAAAGGAAGGAAGGAATGGAGAAAGGAAGGAAGGAAGGAAAGAAGGTGAGAGTAGGTGGGTGGAATGGGTAAGAGTGTCTATTGGATGGTGGTAGATGGAAACTAGATCTTTGGTGGTGGGTATGGTGTGGTATGTGCAGATGTTATGGTATGAAGCTGTATACCTGAAACATACAGTATTGTAAATCAATGGCTCCTCAATTAAAAAAATATTGACAATGGTGCTCACCTTACACCTACATGACGTTATGATGCAATGTTCCTTCAATTCAATTTTTTAAAAAGATTGTATCATGTCCAATGATATTGGAGACTGAGATGAGAGTTAAAATTGGCAACACGAATCCTGAGAATGTATGGAAATATAAGAGGGTAGCCAGGACACAGAATACACACTGCAAAGCTCTGGATTCTCATATTCAGCTTTCCCTGCCAGATCCCGCTAAACCCCAGATTATTTCAACACCTGTTGGAGGAAACTGAGATCCAAAATGTCTCATGGCACCTGCTAGAGGTCGTCTCTGCTGGAAATGAACTCATGGTGGAATGTCTGGGGGCTCAATGGCCAGAGAAGAAGGATGACTTTGGGGTCTAGATGTCCTTGGGACCAGGGGCCCTGTGACACAGGTTTTCCAGTGCTGATTAGGATGCCATGTCTGCACATCTGTGGCAGACTCTTTTGGGCATTTTATCCACCAGTTCAAGGCTGACTGTCAAATGTGTTGGAGACCTAAGCACCCAGCACCCTGCTGCCCTTTGCCAAGTGCTTTGGGAAGCTGCACTTGGGGAAACAGCAGGAGGACAAGTTTCTGCAGTAGCACCTGGGGTTTAGCAAGGCAAATGCAGGGGAGTGCCAGCTGATTTATTGAACGCTGGGGCCCTTGGCACGTCCTCACATCCCACTTGGGTTCATCTGTCATCCCCTCGTCAGCCCCGGGAGCCAGGGTGGATGGACTACTTGTGCTAACCCAGCTCCATTAACATTGTCTCAGGGTTCCGGATTCATGGAGGCTTATTTCTTAATTTTGGGATCCCCAAAACTAGAGTCATGAGGTCCTGTCACTGGTCCAGGAGGCTCCCACCCCTCTGCTTGCTTCTATTTTCTTTACCAGCGAGCAGACAACTGTTTCCTCCCTTCTCAGCCTGATTGCCTCCCGAACTGTATGTCAACCCTTCCGGCCACACTCAGGGTCTTTGCAGATGCTGTTCCTCTGGTGGACATACTATCCCCTTCCCGCCTTCATTCCTCAACAACTGGACCTTTTCTGTCTCCAGGGGGCCTCACCTGTGAGCGAGATGACCTGCAGGGGACATTTTGGTTGCCACAACTGAGGTGTAGGGTGTGATGCCGCAGGCATCTGAGGGCAGAAGACAGTACTGCATGAGACCCTCCGGTGCACAGGACTGGCCCTTGGTGATGAAGAATTATCTGGCCTAAAATGTCAAGAGGGAAGCGGCTGAGAAATGCCACCCTGTTTGACCAGCTCCATCTGCTATAGCTCAAGCGTCATTCTTTCCCCCCATGAAAGCCATCTCTGATGGACCTTTCCTGCCATGCTCATCCCCCGCATTGTCTCAAGGGTACCAAATGGCAGTATGTTCAGGGCATGCTCCTTTGCTGTAAAGGACTGACTTTAGTTTGTCCGTATCTTTCTATTGTCTTGTTCAATTCATGTCTGTCCACGGACTCCAAGCTGCACAAAAGCAGGCACCTGTCTGTTCTCATTCACCTAGTATCTCCAGAGCAGAGCAGGTGCCTTGATGTGTGGTAAGTCCCTTGAGATCTGCTGCATGAACCAATAGATATATCTCTATAGAGGGTTCCTATACCAGATTCAAGGCAGTCTCTTGGAAATATTAGGCTGGAAATGGAGAATGAGGGGTGGACAGAGCCTGATTAAGCCTCTCCACCCACCTCTTCCCTCCTCCCTCTCACTCACATCCTCATCCTTCTCCCCACAGCCCCTCTCCCTTGCTCCCCATCCTTCACCCTACTTCCTCTCCCTCTCTCTCCAGCCCTCCCTCTTTCTCTCCCAATAAACAAATATTTATTGAGCACGTACTCACTGTCAGGAACTATCAGGTATCAAGTATATAACAATGAACTCGATTCCACTGGTCATCAGTCTTTTGGAACAGAGAGTAATTACATAACTTAGCACAAGTATGACAAATGTCCCCAAGGGGAAAGAAATGGGGGTATGAGCACCTGTGCCAGGGAAGCCTAAACAGGATAGAAAGGGTCAAAGAAGGACTCACTTTTGTTCTTCCTCCTCCTCCAGGTTGTCCTCCAGGTCATCGTCCTCCTTCAGGTTGTCCTCCCTATCTCTGTTCCCACCCCTGGGCTAGGATTAATATGAATAACTACTACAGTCTATGCCTTTCATAATCATCTCCAAAGCGGGCAGGCACAGCTCAGGGAGGCACAAGACCACCCTCAGAGTATAAATAGAAATGTTAGGGCTCTTTGTATTTATTGTCACTTCACTTTGGTTTGAATTATTTGGGGGTACATTAGAAAATATACATTTGTCTTTGATTAGGTCCCCTGGAGACAGACTCTGTGTAGCTGTATGCTTGCATATTGGGGTGATCTCAGGTGATACACCTGTAAGAATTCATTCCAGATTCTGTGCCACCTGAGGGGCACTGGAGAATTACAGTGCCAGTGGCAGGATTGGGCAGAGGGGGAAGTTGACCTGAATGCACATGCAACAGGGACACTACAGGGGGCTGTGGAGCCAGAATGGCTCTCAGAGAGACCCAGAATTGAGCCTTTGAACTTTGTCAGTCACTGGCTGCTGGCCATCCCCTAGGGAGGCATGACCTTTGAGAGGAGTGCAGCTGTTAGGCTTCAGAAACTGGTATTCCCAGCTGCTCAGAGACAAGGCAGCAACTCTAATGGGGACACATGAGCAGATCACCTCAGTATCCAACACAAGAATCTCTTCATACAGAACTGTGAATTTCACACACACACACACACACACACACACAACACACACACACACACACACACTCATGCTTTGGGGATTGTATGCTTTCAAATTATATGTTGTGCTGGTAACATCATGTCATCCAGAAAGTTCAGAGACCTCCATTGTAGAGTAGGGACACTCAGTTGATAAAAGGACACTTTTTATTACTTTGTCCCATACCTCCATTTATATCATGGGTCCCAGGTTCAGAAAAAGTCCACTCAAACTGCTATATTAAGTAATGCATCTATTTCCCCCTTTTGAAATTACTAAAAGGCAAAAGCAAATCTGAGTGATAGAAAGTCAAGAGCAACCAAAACTAATCTGACTTAGACTTCTGATGTGATTCAAGTTTAGTTAATACAGTGGTTAAGGGTCTGGGTTTGGAGTCTGGCTATCTGGGTTCAAGCACCAGTTCTACTACTTACTATGTAGAATTGAGCAAGCTAATTTACCTCATTCCTGTTTCCTTATCTATAAAGTAAGAATAACGTATCACTTACTTGATGGGATTACTGCGACAAGTAAATACATTAATGCATGTAAAGTGCTTAGGACAGTGACTGAGAAAGGCCTAACAGATGTTACTCAATATATTAGCCCACAATATCATTTTTCCCCTCCAGACAAATGGAGGGTTTGGGTTTTTGACACTGCGGTGGAGCCCTGTATAGGAGTTAAATAAATGAAATAATTTATCTTGAGTTTTGTTTGTTTTGTGACCAGAAAAACAAAGAAACAGAGTAAGAGGTAGCTTATTTCCCTATTCATTGCCAGCCACTCTTGCAAATCTTCAAAAACAAAGAACTATCTAGTTTGTTATTTGCTATTTGTTATTATCTTCAACACGAAGATCCTGCCTCATGGTCTAGTATGATTGCTGCAGCTCCAGCCATCATACCTGTATTCTAAACTAATTGGAAGTGGGAAGACATGCCCCCTATCTTTAAGAATGTGTCATGAAAATTGTACAATGACTTCAGCATCCAACCTTTGGGCCCAAACTTAAGTCTCATGGCCAAGCTGAGTTATAAGAGAAGCTAGAATTATAGTCTTTGTTCTGGGTAGTGATATGTTCCATTAGCATGCTGAGGTGGGGGTCACCTACTGCTTAGGGAAAAGGAGAGAAGAGATATCAGGGAGCCATTAGCAGCCCCTACTATGTATCCTGACTTTGCTCTTAACATCGGAAGGTCAGGAAGACACAATTCATTACCAAAACAACTTCACTATAACTAATGATGAATCCAGAAGAATATAGAGAACTGTTCTTTCCTTCACTCTGAAGCTGACCCCTGTAACCATTGGAGTCCATCTCTGTCATGGAATCTGGATGGATTCTCACTGAGTCACCAGTTGAACGGCTCTCCTCTCTCAACCACTCAAGGAACCTCCATATTCTGAGAAGCCATTCTAAGCACACAGCCCCCATGAACTCGTAAGCCCCCTAAATCTTTCTAGTTTCTTCCTTTTGGATCCCTTCCTTGACTTTTTTTCAGCCATTTCTTTCCATCAGTTTTCAGTGTTCAGATCAGTTTTCCTGGCTGGAATGGGGAGACTCGGGTAGGCTGTGCTCCAGGAGAGAAGGCAATGAAATCATCCTGACCAGTGGGCCAATCCCACCAGACTTCCGTGGCACAGAGCCAGTTTCAGCTGCCTGGGGGCTGCCTCCCACAGCCACTCCTATCCTTGTGCAGCACCGTCAGTCTTTTCTTCACTTTGAGGTCTTTTTTTTTTTTTTTAATACACAAATCTCCTATGTCTGCCTTGAAGTGTGCCTGCCCAAATGGAGGTAGTGCTAGGTTCTCAGTTGTGTCCTGGGACAGGACCGCCATTACTCCTTCATGGGCCACTAAGAATATCAGCTGAAAGTTGAACTTACCACACGAGTGAAGACCAAGCTTCTCCTGAAACCCCGAGGGCAGTAGGCTTTATTTCCTATCAAGGCCCAAACAATTGCCTCCGCCTGACAACCTTTGTGTGACCTTTCACCATAATTTATTACTAAAACGAACTAATACTTACTGGGAATCCACAACGTGCCAGGAACTGTGCCAGGGACTTAAATTGGTTCATTAAATCCCTACAAGAGTTCTTTGAGATGGGGGAATTTTAGCTCCATTTGTAAGATGAGGAAACTCGAGCTCAGAGAGGTTGAGGAACTCTCCCAAGTGTATAGATCTTGAAAGTGGTGCGGCCAGAACTTGAACTCAGGTCCCAGACGTATTCTTTAGAAATATGATTTATTTCTCACTTAAACACATTTGATTAGTCCATGGTGAGGAGAGAGGGGAGGTGGAGAATCTACAATATTAATGCAACAAATATTAACTGAGCCTCTACTAGATGCCAGGCATTGGGAATTCAAAAAGGAATAAAACACACCCGCTCAAGGGATGTCAGTTAAACCAGGAAAAGCATCATAGAGGCATATTATTACCAGTTAGTTCATTAAAGACAAAGACAAAGACATAAAATATTATGGGTACCCAGCTAATGTGGTGAGGACATAAGGGACAGAGGAAGCAGTTCTGCTTGGAAGGGGTTTCGCTGAGATGTCGGGTGAATAAAAGCTGCCATCTTGAGTATATGTACACACACACGTACATGTATGTATGCATATATGTATATGTGTGTGTGTGAGACTTCCATTAAAGAGCATTTTAGTGTAAAACTCTCAAAGTATAGTCCAAAGATCCACTGGGAGTCTTTGAGGCTCTTGGGGGTCCACAGAATCAGAATTCTTTTCGCAACAATGCCAAGTCATTATTTATTTTCTCCATGCTTTGTCTCATTAATGTACCATATGGCTTTCCAGTAGCTACATCATTGCTCTAATAATTTGCTCACTAATGCATTTCTGTGTTTTAAAGTGCTCTAATTTCAATTTTGAATATAATAACTATCCACAGACAAAACAAACACGAACAAAATTTCTTTGTGATTCTCAGAAAATCTTCCAGATCATAAAGGGGACCCTAAGAGAAAAATGTGGCTTAGTGTACAGTATAATTGTTTTCAGTCTTTGGCAGATCAGTGTGTCTAATCATACAAAATTAGCCATATTACCTGTTTACTTTGTGTCCTTTGTTTTCACTTAGTTAATATATATATAAATATCTATATTAGACATTAATATATCTCTGTATTATATCTCCTAAAAAAATGTAAACACAATGTACTCAACATGGCACTTCTATGAGCCAGGCGTGGTTCTACGTACCTCACATAGCAACCTTTGGATATAGGAACTGTTGTAATTTGCATTTTAAAACAATGTTAATGAACTCACCTAGAGTTATAGAGCTAGGGAAAGACAGAAAGAGAATTCAAACCTAGGCATTCCCAAAGCACAGTATTTCATCATCTGAATGTACTAGAATTTATATACTCATAAATATGAACTTGAAGTTTTTAGTTGTTTTAAATCTTTCACTACCATAAAATAACACTACACGAATGTCTTGAATATATACCTCTGTTGGGATAACTAATCATTTCCTTGTAATCAATTCTTAGTCATGGCACTATTGGTTCAGAGATGCATCAATATTTTCAGAATTTTGATAAATACTGTCAAATTATTTTACAAAAATTTATACCCAATCCTGCTTCCTCCTCAGATACTTGAAAAGTTCTAATCTCATTTCATCCTCACTGATAGTTTTGCAAATATGGCAGATAAAGAAAAGATAGATCCTTCCTTTATTATATTTCTTTGATCTCTTAGCAAGCTAAATACCACTTAAAATATCTTTTTGCCATATCATAGTTCTCTAATACAAAATGTTCATTTTTATTATCTATTTGTTTCTAATTAGATTGTTGTGACTTTCAGTCACACATTCCTGAGCTTATGCCTCAAAGGGAGAGTTGCCAACAGTGAGCCATCACCTCATACCCTGGAGAAAAGAGAACCCTTTACACTAATGAGTGTGTAAATTGGTGCAGCCATTAAGGAGCAGTATGGCGATACCTCAAAATCATGAGAATAGAAATTCCATTTGATCCCATTATCTTTACCCAAAACACACAAAAACACTGACTGATTATGCATCCCTATGTTCCTTGCAGCATTATTTATAATACCCAACATCTGAAAACAACTTTGGTATCCATCAAACAGATGAGTGGATAAAGAAGATGTGGTACATATACTCAGTGGAATACTAGTCAGCTACTAAAAAAATTAAATTCTGTCATTTGTTAAAGCATGAAGGACATAGAGGGAATTGTGCTTAGGAAGACTAAGTCAAATGATGAAAGCAAACATCATGCGATTTTACTCATAGGTTTTATAGAGAGAGAAACCAAATGAAGAAATGAACCAGATAAGGCAAAAACAGACCTTCAGTCTATAAAATCAGAATTTACCAGAAGGGAAGGGAAAGGGGATAGACAGATCTGATCAGAGGGATCAATTATATGGTTGTGGGAGTTTTCGGGTCGCTCAAAGAACCCTCAGCAGAGTTAGGCGAGTGAGCAAGCAGAGGTTTAATCAGAGGGTAAAGGGATGGGGCTGACCAAGGGAGGTCCAGATTCCGTGAGTTCAGGGTCGCTCCACATACTAGACAGGTGCAGCAAGTAAGCAAGGTGGGAGCCCATTAGTGGGGAGTAGAGAGACAGAGAAGATGGAGCCAGCCAAGGGAAGTTGAGACCCTCATTAGTGGGGAACAGAGGGAGAGAGAGGATGGAGCCAGCCAGGAGGCTAAGACCCCACTAGTGGGGAACAGAGGGAGAGAGAGGATAGAGCCAGCCAGAAGGCTAAAACCCCATTAGTGGGGAGGCTGACCAGAGAGGCCTTGCCAGCGGCCTGAGTTTTTGAGGGAAAATCCCACATGGTGAGGAAGGGGATGGAGAGAGGAGTCTGCAGACCTGGTTTTAGTTCCTGATTGGCCAAGGTGACATTGTCCTTTGAAGTTATTGGTGGTCGTCTTCAACGGATGTCATTCTTTTGTTTCTTGGTAAGAGTCTGTACTGGTCACTACTACATGCCCCACATGTGGAGCTCGTCCATCAGCTTGCCTTATGGATCCGGATGCATCCACGACTGGGTGCTGGAGCCAGAGGCAATTCACTGTCCTGAGAGTTAAACTTTAATCCCTGGTCTAAGGCTTGCTCTTGTGGGGTTCTGACAATGGTAAAGGATAGAATTGACTTGTTTGTGGTAAACTTAATGTATTATGTGTAGATGTTGATTTATAATGATACGTACCTGAAACCTCTGTTATGAAGCAAAGTTCCTTCAATAAAAATTTTAAAAATAGTTGAAACTCCTTATGGGACTTCCATGCAAAGTAGTTCACAAACCACAGAGGAAAGGAGGAAAACCTTTGGATAAAGGATTATTATTACCTTTTAGAAAGCAAAACATAAAGTGGTAGAAGACCTTTTCCCTGACCCCAATGTAAAAGTTAGTCTGCCAGAAATTTCCTATGGTACTAGGAGGCTGTAGCTATGTCCAAGGATACACAGCATCCCTCCCTACTCTGCAGCTGTACTTAGCTGATACAAGTTGCCAGTGGAAACCACACATAGCCAAGGAGGTGAATCTTTACCTCAGAGTATAAAAGGAGCTCCCCTAAACCCCCTGTTGCTCAGCTTTGGGTAACAATACCCCTGGGCCAGTACCAGTACAATAAAGTGCTTTGCTCTACTTGAGTGCCAGCTGTTGGTCTTCTGTCTGGAGGCTCTGCCACAACAATAACATTATAATGCTTATTTGCCAGACTGGATTCAGATAACTCTTTGACTCTCTTCTGATATCAAGTCTACTTACAGGAGCCTAGGAGAAAATGCAGAAGTTATCACCAATGAGCACTAGGGTGCCCTGCCTGTTTCCCTTCCATCTAGCTGGGCAGTATCCTCCAGGCACTGTGAAGTAGTTCCCGCTTCTTCATAACATTTTATGCTGAAAAAGAGTGATCTACCCTGTGGGTTAGGACCCCCTCACACCCTGAGGGCAGTCAGTAGCCATTGCCGGGGATACAAAAGACTGACATTCTTCCTTCAACTACGTGTACAATTTGTGCTCCAGAGCTCTCTGTGGAAATTGTGACGATGGTCTTTAGCCAAGACCACATCACAGTTAGTTTTTTCCTCTTCCCTATTCTGCTACTCTCACTTCCTCCCTTCTCCTGAGAGCACTTTTTCAATAAATTACTTTCGTGAGAATCCCCACTTCGGCCCCTGCTTTTAGGGAGCTCTACCGAGAGTTGGTACGAATAGTGGTCATAGGGAATAGATTCTAAAGATGGTATCTCAGAGGTGGCGCACTCACTGGTTGGATAGCATTGGGACCCTCCTGAGCAGTAGGAGTACTGATAGACTCTGGCATTCTACAACAATGCAATGATGAAGAATTTCACCTGCGGCAAACTGGAGGCTACATTAGTTTGTGCCTTGTCAGAAGTTCGAGCAAATAGAAAACCTAAGACTATGGAATTGAGAGACTGTTACTGAGTGCCATTGGTTCATTAAAGAGGAAAAAAATGCAAGGCTCAAATGTATTAATTAGAAATTTAATACACTTAAAGACACTCATCTGCAGCCTGAGGACAGATGGGTCTGAAGAGCAAGCTCAGAACCGAATTTCAAAGCAGAACTTCAAAGTAGGCTGAATTATTATCTTAGGCAAATATCCTATGCAAAGACAGTACCCTGAGAGTAAAAAAGTAGGGCCCCACAACTTGGAATACGATGGAGATGTACTTGAGAACCATGAACCTCCAGATTTCAGGTTTCCCTGGATCAGCATAAATGGCCCAGTTCCCTTTGTTGCAAGGCAGATCCCCCTCCCATTTCTTGAAGATAATATGGAGTCTCAACGAGGCTGGTTTGGCCCTTATTGGAATCAGCTATCATCTTCTTCCTGGTCACTAATCTATAATACAGGTCAAATCTTCACATAGCACTGCTGGGGAAGTGCCAGTCCTGCAAAGGGTGGAGAGAAATTATCTGCCAAAATAGGTACAGGAACTGACTAATATGGACCAGTGGGAACTGGGTAAGTATAACTTAAGAGTGGATCATGAGGATGCTGGGAATTTTTGTTGATATAGAGCTAAGGACCTCCAGAGACATGTCTAATATACTGCTGGGCGAGTGTTCCTATTTTAGAAAAAGTGATAGGCTGCATTCTATGTGATAGAGATGTCAGACTGCCTGGTAGACTGTAGGGAAGGAATTCAAAGTCTCAGAACTAAGCATGCTTGAATGGATCAACTACATAAGACTAAAAAGCTCAAGAGCTAGCTATTCCTCCATTTACCAAGGTGAAAAGAAATGTACTTGTAGGGGCTCATGGAGGGTACAGAACTATTGAGAAGCCCTCAATATTATGTTCTCTTTAGACTGGGGCTTACAGCAGAAGGGGCTATTCCAGAACTAGCCTCCCTAATACTAATGAAAATAGAAATCTCAGAAGAACAGAGACCAAGTGGTAACTCTTAACTATCAGAAGCAAGGTGGATGTAATTACCATAATGGGCAGCTATGGAGGAATGGAACTCAGAGTGGTCTTAACTGAATCAACCAATAAAGGTAGGTAACAGGTCATGTTGTTCCTAGGAGTCAACACAGACTGCAGTCAATAAGAATGTTTTTTTTAATATATAATAAAATACGTAATATATATATAATATTATACATATACTATATCTTAATATATAATATATAATAATAAAGGAGATAAATAATAGATGAAAAAAAGACCGAGGTCAGTCATCCAAATAGGAAATCAGGATTTCTTTCCAGACCTTAGTCAATGCTCACATTCAGAACCCATTGACTGAAAAAGGAGCCGAGTGGCCATATAAGAAGATACGTCATAACAAATATACACGGTAGTGATTCACCCAGTCCCTATCCAAAGGAACGTATGGCTATTTTTTGCAGGAAACTCTACACTAGGGGAAGGGAAATGCTCAGTTCATTCAAGTGCTTTTGGATACAAGGTCACAGGTGATCCTGACACCTCAAAGCTCAAAGTGTCATCATGACCTCTTTTATAGCAGAGCACATGCAAATCAAGTGATAATGGAAGCCTGAGCTTGGTCTGTCTTACAGTTAATAAACTGATTCCACATATCCACCCAGGAGTCATTTCCCTCGCTCACAAACATATACAAGGAATGGACATTCTTAGATGTTTGCAGAACTCTTAGTTTGTTTCTTTGACTTGCAGAGTAAAAGCAATTATACTAGAAGTGCCACGTGTAAGTCCCCAAAACTGCACCCTTTGATCAAGATAGTATATCAAAACACTCTACAGCCTAGGGAGAATGGTATATTGATGCCACCCTGGAAGATACAGAGGATGCAGTGTTTCCATCACGTCCCCGTTTAGTTTATCAATCCAAGTGCTGAAACACTGGATTATGGAGGAAGACAGTGTACTACTGCAAACATAGCTAAGCAGCACCCCCAACTGCACTCATTGTTCACCGGCGTATATTAACATGTGGTATTCAGCTGTTACCTGGTTGAATGTAGCTTCACCTATCAGAAAGGATGATCAGAAACAATCGACACCACATAGGCAATGAACAATATAATATATGATCACAACTGTTTTTTGTCTCAGGGCTACTTACACTTTCCCCCTGTCACAAGTAACCCAAAGGGAGGTTGTCCAAATGGTGATAATACAGAGCAGTCTCGTGGTCCACTATATTGATGCCATCAAGTTCATCAAACCTGAGGAGAGAGGACAAATTTTCTGGTTGCCTTGGCAAATGTATGTACCTCAAGGAGTAAGAGGTAAAGACAACAAGGATTCTGGGGTTTTCTGCATAGTGACCTTTTGTAGGGCTTGGTGATCTGTGCTATGATGTGTTATCCTATCTGAAGTCAAGGTCAAATTTTTGTATGTTGTTTCATACAGAAGTAAGAAAGAAGCATAGTGCTCATTAGTCTTCTTCAGAGTTAGAATGTATTCTTTTCCACAGGGGACTACTGATCTGTATATTGGGTGACACAGAAGGACCTTTCATTGAGCAAAATCTAGCACTCTCCTCAATAAATCTCTTCTACTAATTCTCAGGTTCTATTTCTAGAGAACTCAACCTGAGACAGTTGCTTTAGATGATGACAAGTTGTTCGGAGTCAGAAGACAGATATCTGCGTCTTATTTCTACTGAGTTTTCTTCTGACTGAATTATCTAAACACATTATTCTGTCTCTTTGGGACTCTATATTCTCATCTGTAAAATGTGGGGTTTGTGTTGGTTCAGCATTTCTTCACCTTTCTCCATCAGATAATAGAGATGACCGATAAGATTTACATGCCTGATATCCATGGCACACCCAAGGGTGTGCCCCTCAGCACCCATAAGAGAGGCTGTGGCTTATGTGCAATTCCCAGCAGGCTGATTGCAATGACACCCCTCCCTCCCACTCAAGAAAGGACATTGGAATGCATTAGGGTCAAAGTAGGGTAATATATAGGAGGGATAGCCTTGATTCTGTTCTAATTCATTTTTTTAACATTCATAATCTCTAGTACTTTAATGCATTAAAAAAATCACTTTCAACAAATTTCACAGTGTCAATATGATTCAGAACAAGTAGTTAAAAATGCTCTCTTCAAGGTTACTTCCCACTTTCAATGTTTTAGAATCTGAAAATTAGTCCCCCATAAAGAGTTCCCCAAATCTTTCTAGAATGTCAGTGCCACTATGATACTTGAAATAAGAGCAATGCTTGGTATATACAAATTTGAATATAACTTCAATATATACTTGATAGGAGCTTCATTTAACATGGTCCCTATGTAGTCATTTGTTCCCTATTTACTGATAGCATACTCTTGTGCTATTTATAAGATTCTAGAAGTCTAAGTTGCGATGAGTTGATGAAAATTTAATGTCCTTACTTTATAGAAGAATTTCCTAAAGTACGGGTTAAGAAATGTTAAGAGAGGAGGGGGTTCTGTGATAGATAATTTGGAGTATATTAAGATTAGATTTCTTTACTGTGGAGCACTGCAAATCCTTGAATCCGTTATATGCCTTGAGAATCTCCAGGAGAGAAATTCAATCTGCAGTTCTTTCCAAAGATTTTGAACATGGAATTCCATAGGACAAATGTTTCCAGGAACACACTTTAGAAAAGTGTGCTTTACCATAGTATCAGGTTTCAATGGTTTCTGAGCAATCTGAGATAATTCTGCAGTGAAGCCATGCTGGTTTATCCACCACCAATAGAATCCAACTCCTGAGCGATATATATAGTGCTGTCTAACAAATATACTTGACTCCTTTCCCCATTACTTACTGTTCCATCTATAATTCAGATTCCACAAAAGCAAACTAACTGTGACTTCACCCTTGAGAAGTATATTGCTACCCTTCTCAAGCACATACTGACCTTTTGTGAGGTAATGCATCAAAAGTCAAACACCCAACTCTGGACTTGCTCTGGCACCCATTGGAAAGGTGACCAGAAGTAGGTGACTAATAATTGATGAGCTGCAATAATGAAAATAAGAGTGGTCGTATTTGTAAAATGATCTGATATTTAAAAATAGTTCAGAGATTTTATATTTTTAAATAAAGCACTGGCCCTGTTTCCAGACACATAGTCTGTAAAGTATCTTGAAGATGAGAACCTGAAAGTAATATTATTAATGGTCCCATGTATTGAGCACTCTCTGCGTGAATTATGCTAAATATCTTACATTTAGATCTTCACAATTCCTCAAAGAGGCCTTCCCTGTTTATCCTCTCAACTAGCCTCCCTGCCACTCTTCCTACCCTAATCAGACTTTATGCTTTATAGAATTTACCACTGTCCAACATTAGATTGTATTACTTTCCTGCTTATTACTCTTCTTCTCAACTGGAATTTAAGCTCCATGAGGACAGAGGTTTTGTGTATTTTGTTCTGTGGTGTATTCCTAACATCTAGAACATTGCTTAGCACATCACAAGCCTTCAATATATTCATGCAATTCATCATAAGTGAATGATCTCGTGGAATTCTAACCACAGCCCTATGAGCTAACTCCCATTATAATCTCCATTTGGTAATTGGAGAGACTGGATCACAAAGAGATTAAGTCACTTGTCTGAGGACAAAGTAAATGGCAGAGCCTGTATTCAGCTCTCAGTGTGATTTACAGTTTTAGCCACCAGGCTATGCAGTCTTTCAATGAACAGAGGGTTGCTTTTCAGAAAGTGAACGTTAGCTTTCATGGAGACTCATTAAAATGTGTATTATTGGGATTCGCTCTGGTATATCAAAACAGAATGCGTGGAAAGAAGACTGGGAGAAAACAGGGTAGGAAGAGGTATGACGTAGAGCAAAAACACTCCATTCTGTCTCAGATCTCAGCTCCCAAAAGATTTTATTATCCCTTGGGACTCCTGTTTGGATCCTTCCAGAAAAGAGAATGTTGGCGAAACAGAAGTGTCTATTTTCACAGAGGGCTCTGTGAGACCTGAGATGCTTGGATGCCCAGGTTAAAAGATACCAGTTTGACCCCTCTCAGGTGAGCAGCTCTGGCAGCATAAGACAGCCTTGGCCAGACACCAGGATTGACATGGAGACCATGGAGGGGATTTGCCAAGAACCACTGACAACTTCCTATGAGGCAAAACCTCACCTGGGGAATCCCAGAAAGCTTGGAAGGTGGACAGAATTGCTAGGTTCTGAGGTCCCCTGCTTAAGCACATGTGGACCGAGGCTAGCTACTGATATTTGAAGTGTTATGATCATAACATCCCATTGGTACTTATAAATATTATTTTTCCTCTTTTTGTTTTCTTTTGTCTAGTTGGGCTGGGGTGCTCTGCTCCCTCGGGTCCTGCCCATCTGTTGGGCTCTCCCCCTGATGTGAGCCAAAGGGCAGGATGAAAGTGCAGCATTGATCTTTTTTCTTCTGGGATTGTCTTTAATTCTCTGGTGGTTTTGGACAGGAAAAATAAAATCTAGACTAGAAACTACTTGGGAGGATTTAGTATCAACTCTGAAATCCCACCTCCTGGTGCCCCATCTCTGTGGACATGGGTGAGCTCCAGAAAGAAAAGAGCCTTTTGTCTTCAACTTGGTCCTTACCCAACTGCCTTGTTGTGCCTAAATTCCACAGTCACAGGATCTGAGTGAAATTGCCCTTTATTTCTAGTAGCTGAGCTTTCTTGAGAGCCCCTCTAGTATTGAGCTGTTAACTCACCACACCTTTATTTACATATTAGTTAGATGAAGTACACCCACTCGGATTGTGAAACACCATTCATTGTTTTTGGCAAGTTGCTCCTTAGGTGTAATCAAGAAGTCTTAGTCTAAGGCGTTTAAAAGAGTTCCATAGCAATGTCAACTCTATAGTGATGGCCCTGAGTTAAAAAACGATGACCCAAGAAATGAGAAAAACTCTCATTAAGTGAGGTGAGTAATTAAGTAAGGGAGTGCATTTAATAATATAAATTAGACCACATTTACTGTGAAGCTAAACTTCCAATAACCCTTACAAAAGTCCTCACAAATAATGACTTCACCATGAACAGGGAGATCGGGGACTACAGAACAGAACACGTTTGTGCTTTAAATGCTATTGGGAAAGAGAAACTAGATTAAAACTGGTAAAAGCAAGTTTCCCAGTCACCAGTCATTGAATATTTGGCTTAAGTTCAGGAGCAGAATCCTGGTTTTCCCCCCAAACCTCCCCAGGACTGAGTTATGCAAATCTCAGGTGTAGCAACAGCAGGGCATGAAAATGACTGCAGGTTTGGAATGCTGGAAACATACATGCAACTTGGTAGAGCAGTGTCTCTCTCTTCTCCCAGGCCAGTTTGCTCCTTGTTTCCCTGGTGATGAGAAGCAGATGACTATGACTTTCAGGCCCACAAGGTTGTATAACTCCAGGGAGCATTGTGATCTCTTGTGAATGTTGCCCCATTGAGGTGTGCAAAACACCAATCCTAATTCCTTTACAATGGGATCATTCCTACAAGTGCCTGCCAAAAACAATGCCAATGTCCAGTTGGACATTCCATTCTAGCATTCTTTTCCACTACCCGGTTCAGGCCAAACAATGTCTTTAACTTTAGTCTATTTCTACCTTTTCCTTTTCATCAGGAAGAGATGGGACCTGTCATCCAGTATCGAGGGGAATGAAATCACATATCTGGCACAGGAGAGACTGAGGTGTTAGAAAAGGTTTTCAGTTGCTCCCAAGAAGCTGGGACATTTGTTTCTGGAAAAGGTGTCAGGACTGAATTTTTGATAGGAAATAGTATTTTGGATCCTAGATCTTCTGTCAAATGTTGAGTGTTAATAGACATTGAGATAAAATGAGAGCATGGTGCTCCCGGCAGATGATGTTCCCTACAACCTCCCAATGAAACAGGGTTCTCTGTGCTGTCATCCTTTCTGGTAACAGCACTTTACTTAGAAAAATAGCTGCTTGGTTCCCTTAGGAAGTATGTATCCAGACTAATCCTGAACATAAATACTTAGCCTCAACAGAGAAAATATGTTTGCCATATTCAGCATAAAACTTGATTGTACTTGCCTCCAGGCCTTTGAATAAGCAGGACTGCTTTGCCCATTAGACAGTATAGACATAGAGCTTTGGCTCTACCCAAGAACATTTCAAGAGCTGATTAAAATACCCGAAACCTGGAAAAGAAAGGGGAAAAAAGTGTTTTGCTTCCAAACTAAGAAAAATTGTTATCAACATTTTTGAGCATTTACTGACATAGCTGCAAAGTATACCATCTGTCCACTTCATCAAATCTTAAATTTGATATTCGTAAGCATCTCATTAGAGTTACAAAATTTGTCTACTAGATTTTGTCACTTAAAATTTCTCATGGGTACCCATCCCATGGTTGCTGAGAATCATCATCAAGGGTGAAGCAAAGGAGTTATTCATAGAAAATAATTTAGAAAGCCAAATTAGAAAATCCCTTTCAAAACATTTTTCCCCTCATATTATGGTGGATGTAGGTGTATTTGAATGTGGTTGAAAAGATATAGATTTAGATTTAGAAGAATCCTCAAGTAGCCCCTTGTTTGGGTCACTTCTCTTCCCAAGAACACTCTTGAATTGTGTGTACAATTCCTGTTCTGGTTTAAACCTTTAAAGGAAACTACCCCCCACCCCACCCCCAATTTTTCTTTCTGCTCCTCTACTTGCCTATATCTTTAAGCATCACCCAGAGAAGGACTTTGTATTTGTTTGTCTTGGGGACAACTAACATGCCTCAATTTTATTTTGAGGGCTTTCTTAAATGTATGTATTTATGCTATTGCCAAGAAAGTGAGAACCTTGGTGGGAAAGCATTCATTCATTCATTCATTCATTCAACAAAACTAGCTTGTGTTGGGTACATAGGCTAGAAAGTTGAGTGAAGCTTATCGTCTAGTCTATTCGTCAAGAAGTTCACAGTCTAGAAAAGAAGAAAAAAATTGTTTAATATTTTAAATCTTTAGAAGACAAACAGGAAAGCAGATACATTAATGCATGGCTGTCTTCTAGAGGGTGACTCTCGGTTCCGTGAACTGGCATTGGGTTCACTATGCTTTTATCTATTTAACACACATTTTCTGCATGTCAGATATTGTTCTTAACACCGGGACTAACATTTTTGAAAACAGTAATTTAATATTTGCATTTAATTCTCAAAGCAGGTCTATGAGGCATTATTATCCCCATCTTATAGAAGAAGACACTGAACCATAGAGATGTTGTTTGCTCAATGTCAGTCATGTAGAAAATAAGTAGTAAGGCCAGGATTTGAACACAGACAATGTGCCTTCCCGAAGAACCCATAATAATGGCATCTCAGGTCTGAACTGAATCACCTGGTCAGTACCAGCAGGCATCAGAGAAAATACTAGATAACTAACTATGCACAATTAGATGAAACAGGAAGAGAAGGCTTCACAAGGAGGTATTTGAATTGCTTTATATGAGGCAGGAATCTCCGCAACAGATGAGTGTGGGCAGGATAGAGAAAAGCATTTCTTAGAAAGAACAGTCTATGCCATAGTCTAAATGTGAAAACAATTTGATTTCATTTGGGGAGATGCAAATAGTTCCAATGACTGGAACTTAATGTGATTAGAGATCATTTACAGAGACTGGAAAACATGAACTTGGTGGTCATTTTGAGGAGTTTGGCGTTTTGGTCACTTTTAACTTTGGTAGGTTAAATGCTGATGACTTCCTTCCCACACCCCAACACCACCTGCACCCCTATAGAGCTACAAAAGAAAAGCTTGATACCTTCAATTATGCAAAAGAAATGGTGCTCATATGTGTGGAAGAAAATGACCAAAGTCAACAAAATAGGATAAAATATTTGTACTGGGCAGCAGAATCCAACTTTTTTAATGCACTAAGTGTGTTTCTAAATAAATAAGGGAACTGTGTGCAGTAGATGTTAACTTACTGTGGTGAATTATTTCATAATATATACAAATATCAAATTAGTATGTTGCATACCTGAAACTAGTGTCACATGTCCACTGTAGCTCAATTGAAAAATAAAGGAAAAAGACCAACAGAGAGAAAAAGAAAAGACATTTAAACACTTGTCAAGCTGCTCTGCCTACTTCTAAGAGAAATGCAAATGTAAACAAGAGGAAGCGACAATTGTTGATGTTGGATTGGCAAAGATGGACAGGTTTGGTGACACACTGGCCTTGCTACGTTCATATACTGCTGGAAGGGGGCAGTTGGGTAATAAAACCCAACAATTCCACTCCTAGGAATTTATTCTGCAGGTATAGTCACAGGTATAGTCGATGTTTGACATACAAGAAATATGTATAGCTCAACAATGCTTATGATCGTGAAGAGTGGGGAAAACTATCTAAATGTCCTTCACTAAGGAACTGGTTAAGCCCATGATAACACATCCATGCTATAGAATTCTTTGCTATCTTTACAAAGTAAGTGTGTCCTGTATATATTCACGTTGTGGAATCTCCAACATATACTGAAAAAAGTAAGGTACGGAACAGTGGATCCATTCTGCTACCACTTACATATGCATGTGTGTTGAAAGAAACATATACAGAAAGACTTGAATATGCATTAAACACACCCCTGGAAGAATCATTAGAAATTGGTAACACTGCTTGCCTGTGGGAAAGAAAACCGGGCAGCTGGGGAAAGACGGATTATAAAGACCTACTTGTAATTGTCTCATGTTAGTTTCTGGGGATATTTTTTTCCTATTTGATTGACTCTCTTCTGTATTATCTGATTTTTAATTGTTCCATTTTAGAATGTTGATTCACACCCCCTTTTACACTACCGCATTGGTAAGTGTTGCCTTTGGTAAGAAGATCCACCAATAGATGTTTTACAGATTTCATTTTTCATAAAAGTCTGAACTGTGTTATTTTCTCATGGGAGAGAGTAGAGGGAAGAGCCTGATAACTCAAAGTTGGAGTTGCAGGTTGATGATGACTTGCTGGCAGGCTGCTTACCGCCTCCTGTTTTGAGGCCCGATCACAGGCCTCTCTCCAGGATAGGAAGGTGAGAGAGATCGTGTGTCCAGGAGAAGGCGAGCAACAGCAGAACTGTTTGGAAGACTTTTGTTTAAACACCTTTCCAAATGCTGGCTTTCTGGTTCCTTCAACCCAGAGATAAAGGTTGCGAAACTCTTGTCTGACCTCAGTGTTGGTCACAACTCTCAGTGTGTGCTCACCAACACATTCCTGCTTGAATGCAATCTTCGCAGACCCTTGCTGGAGCAAAGCCCTGTTTTGCTGAAAGGAATACATTTATATACCTATTTTTAGTGATGTATCTGGTATTCATCGACTCAGCTTTCATATGCTTATGTAATCTCACTGAAGATTTCCTCAGCTAATCAGATGCTTGCAGAAGACCCGAGTGTCCATGTCAGAGACTGTGTTTAGGCCTCTCAAGGTACAGTTAATAAAGAGCATAAGGGATCAACGATGATTTCACCTGACAAGGCCAGGCCCTTCTAATTAGTGAAAACTGCCCAGTTGCCTTCCATTATTTTCTTTGCCAGGAGACAACTCCTGTTCTAAATGTTTAAACGACTTCTTGTTGAGCTGGTTTCGGAGGATTAAGCTCAGTGTAATTTCATCCTTCCCAGCTGTGAGACACTTGTGTGCGCAGTAATATGATTCTGTTCTGTCAGGGAAAACAGTGTGTCTTTGTCAGCACTGTTTGACAGTCAAACCCCTGAATCATGACCTCACAGGCCTAATTCCTGTGTGGTTACCACTTGCCCTTCTGCTGAGAGATGTGAGGGTTCAGCCGCTGGCACACAGTCACCCCAATCGGCAGGGTGGAAATGATGGTGTCAACAGCCATGCTGGACTCTGAAAGCATTTCCTTTCTGCTTCCTTTGGAGTCAGCTTCTGAAAGCTGAGCAATACTAACTCTATTTTTCATCCCCAACTCAAAAACCTAGCTAGTTGTTGTTATTTTCCTATAGGTGATGTCCTCAATAATGGTTTCAAGTTGTGTTTGCATTTTTGAAATACGAGATACACTCTAATATATAAAGTCGCAGCAACCACTTACTCACAACACTAGCTGGCTTTTATTGAGTTCTCACTAAACACCATGTCCAGTTTTAAGTGCTTTCCTCAGTGATTGCATTTTACCTGTACCACTAGAATTGGCACGTCCATTTTATAGACTGGAAACTGAAATGCAGGGGAAGTTAAGTAACCTGACCAAGGGCACTTGTGGACAGGCAATTCAAGCCTGGCTGAGTCTGGCATTGTAACACATAACCACGAAGTTAACTACCCCGAGTTAGCATATGTCAGACATATAATGACCCTGAAAGGTGATGACTGTCACCCCTTTTTATTTGTTTTGTTTGAGAGAAAAGCCCAAAATGAAAACATAGGTATAAGGAATTTATGTGGTGATAAATTCTGAGGTAAACTGGGGAAGACAAACAGACTTATGTCCTGTGCCTCAGCATGAGGAAGGGGACCTGGGGTATCAAGGACAGACTTCAAGATGGACTTCATGTAGCAAGGAGAATGACTCATCTTTACTCTGAAAGCAAAGATAGGTCTCTGAGGTAGAAAGGATAAGTTCACAAATAAACTAACTTCTGGATGAAGACTTCCCTGGCTCACCTTGGTGGAGCAGATCCACTGCCTTTGGCTAAGCGCAGTCCACATGCACCCCAAGCCTGCGATTCACATCCCAGGCCTCAGAGGAGCAACCCAGGTGTACACCTAAAATCAAAATAAAAATAAATAAAAATGCTCTAAAAAAGAAAAAAAAAGCCCTCAAACTCCATTCTTCTAGGAGATAAGGGAACAATGACAAATTGATGAAGGAAAAGATAGATGCTTAGGGCGTATGATGGCTTCTTGATTAAGGGAAAGGAAAATGGGTTTGGAGAAAGTGGAAGCTCTCCTCCTCCAGGGTTCTCCTCTATGGTCCTTGGCTCACATCAGAGTGGGACATCGACAGGAGTTCAATTCTGAGAGACTTGTGTCGCCCCCATCTTAGATGGGCCAGCTGAGTCTCAGGGAATTGAAATAAGTTCCTTGGTCACACAGGGAGTGAATGGTTGATTAGCTCCAATCCAAAGCTGAGCTCTTAATACACATCATCTGACCAAGAAGAGTGACTATATTTCTTCCTTGGTCCATGTGAAGTCAACGCCTGCAGTGGACAGAGACGGGTAGTATTGCCAGTGGTCTGTGTCCTACAGAGAGACATCAGAAAGGAGAGCTGTTGTATTCTGAGTTGGGGGGTGATGGAAATCTGTTCCTTGCTGTCTTAGAAGGAGCAAGAAAAGTCTCGAAGGGATGAAATCTTAAATATCAGAGGTCAGTTTCCACAGATGAGAAATGATTGCTTCAGACAAAAGCAGCATATATAAAATCACAGAAACAGTGATTAGTGGCCTTGCTGGGGTTAGAGCCAAAGTCATCTGACATTGAGTCCAGTGGTCTTTCTTTAACACCTTTTTATGACAGCATTTGGCTGACCTCCCTCATTATTGCAAAAATACTGTTTGGATAGGATTCCTCCTTGTGTCATTTGAGAAGAACAGTTTTATTCTTCCAAATCAGCACTTCTGCATGGAAAACCACTAAAAAGTCCAAACTCTGATTTTTCACCAGTTGATATTTCAAAAAAATTGAATATAATCAACTTCTTAAATTTTTACCTGATAGCTCTTTTTACGCTTAGGAGGTAATCATTAGCACAGTTTGACTAAATCCAGAAATCATACTCTCTAATTGGATATTTTTAACCATACATATCCTTAAGCCTATGGTGGATATTTTCTTCATTTCTCTTTGCATTCAGAATTTTAAAAAATGTAAGAACATGAGAAGAATAAAGAAAGGACATGATAACTAAGACTTTCCCAAGCTACTAAGTCTGATGAGCTAATTAATGTCCAGTCTTCTTGGTAATTATTCTTTAAGCTATTCCTGAACTCCACCATCAGGAGCATCAAAAATTGGTCAAACTTCTTTATCATACATTCTCATAGCACTCAGAACTCTCTTTGGTCGCACATGTACTTTTCTACTTACTTGTAAGACGATTTGACTAATTTCTCCTAGTTCCATGAGGATAGGAACCTGTTTTTGCTCATACTGCAACTCTAGCACATAGCACGGTACCCAACACAAGTAGGTACTCAGTAAACTGGTTGAACGAATGAATAAAACTAGATAGAATGCTTAGTTTGATTCCTATTTTTACTATCTAATACACCTAATGTCAGGTTTTATATTTAGAGAAATGCAAATCAAAACAACATTGAGATATCACCTTACACCCAAGAGATTAGCTATAATTCAAAAGTTTAGAAACAGCAAGTGTTATCAAGGATGTAGAGAAAAGGGAACACTTTTACACTGTTGGTGGCAGTGTAAATTGATGCAACCCCTGTGAAAAACAGTATGGACATTCCTCAGAAAGTTGAAGATGGAAATTCCATATGATCCCATATTCCACTTCTGGGCATCTACCCAGAAGATACAAAAGCACCATCCGCAGAGATGTCTGCATCCCCATGTTTATTGCCATCCTATTCACAAAGTTAAGAACTTGAAACTACCTAAGTGCCCAACATCAGATGAATGAATAAAGATGTGGTGCATATATACAATGGAATACTACGCAGCCCTTAGAAGAGATGAAGCCCTGTCATTTGAATCAACATGGATGGATCTAGAATCAAGTAAGTAAAATAAGTCAAAAGAAGAAAGGTGGATACCAGATGATCTCACTCATAGGTGAAATGTGAATAGACAAAACAAAGGAACACATGAAATAAAACCAACTCTTGGAAACTTGGAATAGAACTGAGGTGACCAATAGAAAATGAGACGGGGAAGGAGCGGGGTGTGTGTGGGAAGTGGTGGTGGAGCCTGCTGGACACTGTGAAGACCACTTGGTGATTTGGTGGAGGGCAGGGTATGTTGACATGTATCTGAGGAAGGGGAAACTGCACATATGTGTTTACTTTATTTATGAAACAAAGTTACTGCAATAAAGTACTGAAAACAATAAAAAATATTAAAGAAATTTTTTCATGTTATATTTGGAAACCATAATGTAAATTTTTACTGAGATATAATTGACTATTAGTATTAGTTGTACAACACAATGATTTGACATCTGTATGAAGTAATCACCATAGTAAGTCTAGTTAACAACCATCACTATACATAGTTATAATTTTTTTTCTTGTGATAAGAACTATTAAGATCTACTATTTTAGCAACAGGTACAAACTTCAGGTTATAAGTAAGTCTTGGAGATATAACCTACAGTATTGTGACTATAGTTAACATTATATACTTGAATTTTTATTTAAATTTAAATACAACAATGGGAAACCACAGAAAAATCCCACTTTCTTTCTTTGAGAGATTCACCCATTCCAAGGCTCACCTGGCAAGGACTCCAATTAAAATTCATTTATATGGTCATGAAGCTAGTGCGCAGATTAACTTAAAATTCATGTCTCAATATTTTGGGGGCTTTAAAACCCATCAGCCAGACATCACCTCAATCATGTGGTGATCATAATTTCTGACCATGAAGCGAAATTTGTCTTTCACTAGGGTCAGATTTAGGAGTAATTCTGGCACCACAGAAAATGTTCTGGACTAGATTTGTGATGGGAGGGAGGTCTTAACATTTTGGAGACAAATTAGAGCCTTCATCACCCATTACTGATAAATCCCCCTTTGAGACAACTATTTGAATGTCGAATTAATCCACAGCCTGTCCATGATTTGGAAGACCAACTTCACACAACTAATCTAGATGTTTCTCTGCCTGCATCCTGGAGTGGGTCCTGGTGTAAAACCTGGTGTCACTGCAGAGAATGAAACTTTTAGTGATTATTTTGTTTACCTAACTCCTAAGTCAGAGAAAGAGTGATCTTTCCCACTTGGAATAAGGACAGTGTGATCTGACACCCTAACTGCTCTTAACTGCTTCTCAGTCTTAGTCCAGATCATTATCTGTTCTAGTACGCCCAGTCTACAGATATTAGAGTCTTCTCTACAGGTCACTCGGCAGGGATGATACTTTCCACATATGGAACATGAGAAAGCCAGGCCCTGGGAAACAGCTGAGACAGATTGCTTGCTTGAGAAATCAACTCATCAAACAGGACATAGTTTAAATAATTGGTCCAAGCTTCGGTTCAGTCTCATGGCAGCACAGCCAGAATTCTGTTTATCTTTTCATGACCCGACTTCCCCAATGAGTGGACTAAGCATGCTTCTCAAGGTCTTTTCCTTGACCTTTCAACATCTGGCTTCCATTTTCAGTGCTCATTATGTCCAGCCAGCAACCTTTTGGAAGCTGGGTTTGTTCGTGCTTTCTCCATTTGCCCCTTCTGTTTCTCTCAATGGTTCCTTTCTACTAACCCTGCCTCCAAAGTCCAAGTAAGGGCAAGAGAAAGATTGTAACCTTCTAACATGTGGTGGGTCTGATGTTTACTTATTTATATGCTACCTGGGTTATAGTAAACAGTCCAATTCAGCCCTAAGTGCTGAGCTGTGAGACCCTGCTATGTACTTTGCTTAAATATCCAGCTGTGCGACTGACCACATCCTCTCAACTAAAGGTTGAAGCATCTGGGCACCAAGTGGTATTCCTAAATGGTTATCACAAACATTCCCTTTTATTGAAAGGTGCTCTTTATATGTCCAATCAGGGCGGGTGCATAGTAGGGAACTGTTGGTTTAAGATTTTTTGAGGAAGAGCACATTGGACTTCAAAGTTTAAGAACTTTAGGAAAGTTACCTAGAATGAGCCAATTCTCCTTTTTGCCAAATGCAAAAGTGACAAAAAGCATAGAAAAATACAAAACCAAATTACTATGTATTAAGCAGTATACTTGACACTTTGCATATATTATCTCATTTTAGAACTCTGAAAGGAGGCATTTTCATCCCCACTAAAGGAAATTTCTCCAAAGTCAGATTACCAATAAATAGAAAAGGTAGAACTTTAAAAAGTTTTGCTATTTAGAAGCTAGAGTCCATGTTCTTAACAATATTACACTGCTAAAGTTTTTGGGAGAAACCAAACGAGCACTCTCTGGAAGTATTTTAGGCAGATTTATTACATGCATGATCTCAGCTGGGATTTCTTCCTCAAAGAGCTGAGCCCTGGTTTCTAGTTAGAACATGCTTATATAGGCTAGATCAACGCTGGAAGAGAGGAATGTAAATTAGGGAAGGGGTTTCAAGCGTAGGAAGTTCTTTGCTGGCGACATTCCAGCAAGCTCAGGTTACAGGAGGTGTCATGGCTTTTCTTTATAGTTGCTGGAGGTGGTAGGCAGGCCCCTCCACAACACTACACTGTTTTTTCAATCTTACTGTTTTGGGGGTCTTTTTTTTAGCAGTAAATGATATTTCACCTTCTCCCTTTTGGAAATCTCACATCTTAAATAGCTATGGTCTTCTGGTTTTTTGCCTGCTTCCTCTTTCTTTTCTTTGCTAGTTTCTCTTCTCTTTTGCACTATAGAATATGCCCCCAAAGTTTAGTAATTTCCTCACACTCTTGGAAAGATCAACTTATCTACTCTTGGCTTCAATGAACACTTTCACAATCCCACCAGATTCTAAATATGAGGACAAAAGAGGTAAGATCGGTTGTATTCACTGGAAAAATCTCAGCCATCTTTCATAGTACCTGGTACACACTAAGTGTTCAGTAAATATTATTGAATACGTGAATGGATCAATGGATTGGAGAATAATTGATATGCTGAGATTTCCATGCTGAGACTTTCCCCAAATCTAGATCCATATTTCCAGTGATCTGCTGGATGTGTCCACCTTTTGTTTTGCCACTGCCTTGTAACGATAGCAAGAGTTTGGCGGAACCAATGAGAGTTTCAACAACTTTGTGGGAAAGCCACACCATGGAATCTGTCATGTCTTCCCATGGGAGGCAGCTGTATTTCCAAGGCAGATCCTAAACTGTTACAGGAGAGAACAGAAGCCGGGTTCCTTCTAATAACATGGATCTAAGCATCTCTGAAAGGGTTCCAGTGCAGCCACTAGTAGAGTTCTTGCTGAGTAGACATAGACAGAGATTGCTGCATATGAAGTGACTGGGACTCCATTTGAGGGTATCACTGGACACACTCATTGGGTAAATGTATCCTACTGTTGAGAGATCAGGGTGACTTCATTCCAGGTCAAGTCTAAACTTGGAAGAATAATGAGCTCATAGAGAATCACAATCCCATCAGAGACTCCAGATCTGTTTCTAGGTTGCCTCCTCCTGTAAGTCCTCAGATATTCCCATAAAACTTGGCTGTGAAGGCTGGAAGTTGGTAACTATCCTTAGTAGGGGTGTGGTCCACTAAGGAGTTTAGTCTGAAATAATCAAAGAGAGAAACTTAAAAGCAGGACATCTACTGGCTGCGTTTTCCTGTTTCACACCTGTTTCACGTCTTCTATAGCAGGTCCTCTTGGGTGGGCATTAAGATGTGATTCAAAAATCTTCACACTTGGCACCCAGTGTAATATGTCTGTCCTTGTGCTTCCAGCCAGACCAATTTGAACCTCACTTTTCAATCTATCTTCTTCCAGGCACCTGATCAGCTAGTCAGTTCATTTGCCATCATCAATGAGTTTATTTCTACTTTAACCTTGAACCACAACTTTGGTCCATACGCAGTAGATGATGAGCTTTATCCCGATACTCTGCCCATTGTAAGAATTTTTGTCTCACCACTATCTTTCAAGGCTACTGCTGGGTGGGGATATAGTGCAGCTGGTGGCCATTTTTAGCTTTCACTTACTAAGTCAATCCATTCACAAATCAAGCCCAAGCTGGTCACTATAAGGCATTCACCAGACCAGAGGTCGGCAGTAAGGGAGAAGTACTTGCACAATAATAATTCTGTGGTCAGGGCTGAAGGAAGGGGGTCCGCCAAGGATTGAGAAATAGAAAGAAAGAAAAATACCAAAATAGAAAGAAAGCGGGGTCAGGGAATGAACTTTGGGGAACTGTTACCCCAAATAGCCACCCCAGTCGCTGACTCCTGGAGTATTTATTGTCATTACACAAGGAAGTCATTCACAGAAAAAATACAAGAAGTAAATCGGTCATTCTAACAATCATTGTTTACAAAGTGATTTTACATTTAAAAAGTTTTAGTTAACTAGCTTCTAGGCTTCTTCCTGGGCCTCAGCAGGGAACAAAAACCTCCCCGCCTAGGTTTTCCATGCAGGGGTGGGTCCCTGCTTTTCCAGGCACCTGGGTTATTGTCGTTCCCCTCTGAGGCATTGATCATCTAACCTCGGCTTCCTCTTTACTGACCCGGCAAATGAATGGTGTGGAACTGAACTATCTGCTTTTGCACCTTGTAACCTCTGACCCAGATCATGCTTGATCCTAGATGTACTTTTTCCCTCTTATAAATTGTGGCTGGGGCTGTCTGAATGATGATGCGGTTTATCTGATAAAACCCAAACCCAGTCCATGATGGTGATGGGTGTTTTGGATGCATGGTCATTTGGTGTATTAGCATTCTCCAGAGAAACAGAACCAATAGGACACACACACACACAAATATTCATATATGACACACACATATATATATACACACACATAGATGCACATATATACATACACACAGGAGAGATTTATTTTAAGGAATTGGTTCACACAATTGTAGGGCTGGTATTTCCAAAATTTTCCAAGCAAGCCAACAAGCTGGAGACACAGGGAAAAGTTAATGCTGCAGTCTTAAGCCTAAAATGATCTTGAGGCAGAATTTCTCCTCAAAGCACCTCAGTCTTTTTTCCTTTAAGATCTTCAACTAATTGGCTAAGGCCCACCATATTATGGTGGATAATTTGCTTGACTCAAAGTCTACTGATTTAAAATGTGAATCACATTTCAAATATACTTTCAGAGCAGCATTTAGACTGGTGGTTGATCAGACATCTGGGCACCATAGCCCAGTTGACACATAAAATTAACTATCGTTTGATATTTCATAAGCAATTCCATCTCCACCAGGGGCAGGACTACACTAGGGGTTTTAAAAAGAAAAATAATCCTTCCTTACAGAATCTCATGATCCACATAGTAATTCTTCCACAGGGACTTGCCATGAACCATACATCTTTTTCCAGCACAGATTCTCACATAGCATAGTCTTCTGTCATATGGCCCAAGTGGTAGGGTTGTTTGTACAAGCTGAAGCTGTTGCAGAATTCTTTTCTGCCCTGGGGCCCTCTCCGAACTGGTAGACACCCAGTGTACAGATTGGAGTATTCCAAACATGCTTCCTCTAGACGTCAAATAATTTGTCTTTCACTTTGGACAGGTTATCCTCACATGCCCTTGGAAAACTTTTCCTCATGTGTCAAATCTCTGAATTTTCACAGATTTTATCTCACATCTCCCAGAGCAGAGCTAGCTACTTTTTTGCTCATTCAGTTTCTTTAGCATAATGTCATCAATGTGGGGATCAAAATAACATTCTGCGAGCTATAGAGAAAGTTCAAATCTCTTTGGATCATAAGGAAGCTAACACAGCCCTAGTGAAAACTATGACTATTGCCTATTTCACATGAAGACAAGTGGTTTCTGGTCTTTCCTGCTCATATAAAAATCAGTGGCTCTGAATCCATGTCAATATACTCTAGCAAAGATGACGCAGCTGCAGTTGGGTTAGTGGAAGTCAACTGTCATCCTCCAGGAGATCTGACTTCTCTAAGTGTCCAAATTGGTGAATTAATTGTAGATAAATTGGGAGATTTCTACCCCTGACTCTATTAGATTTTTAATTATAGCATTCATTTCTGTCACCCCTCTATTGCTGTTTCATATACAGTACTGTATTTCACATACAGTATCTCAGGGCAGCACAGGAGCAGGAAGCAACTTGAAGTCTTCTACTTCGACTTTTCTACTATGATAGCTGAAAGGTTTTTTCTCTGGGCTCCGCGAGGAAAGAAAGCCAATCAAACAAAAAGTCGAATAGCCAGGGCTTTATTGGGGTTTGCGCACCCGGGCGAGGTTCTCAGGTCCGCAGAATGGGGGCCGGGGAAGTCGCGCCCGGACAAAGGGAAGCGTGCTCTTTAAGCAAAAGAATTTCGCGGGCTTCCTACATCGCGATTGGGGATTGGTCCTGTGATTCCAGGTGTGGGCTTCAATCCCTCAGTCTGACGTCAGCCACAATTTCATGGGGACGGGCGCCGTTTTGTTCCTCTGGGCCAGCCTAACAATAGCTTTCTCCCCACAGACCAAGGATCCAATGACGGGGTTATACTGTTGACCAATGTCTATTCCAAGTATACATTTTGAAATGACCAGTATATGGGTCCATACTAAATGGATTCATTGTAAATCAGATCTTAGTCAACTATTCATTATAGTTGGTCCCATATGACCCCAGTCTAACATGGAGGCCATGATGGCCCTGTAGGTCTCCAGCTAGCTAGGTCACTTCAGACTTTGTGTCTAACAGTGGTTAAGTGTTTGGTACTCTGTTTTCCCAAAGAAAATAAACCAGCTTTCCATAACCAGTCGTAGTCCCAACTTTCTTGGTCAAGGACCCTTGGAATTTATTTCCAAAGAACTCCCCTGATGCTTGCCAGCACCTGTAGCTAGCTGTTGCTGCTCTCTGGGAGTCCCCTTTCTCTCTTATGGGACTAGCACAATCCTCACTGGGTTAGTGACTTGGCCCTAGTTATGTACCTAGTGATCAGGAGGGAGGTAGGAAGAGATGGTAGGTGTGATGCCTTGAGGTAGAAGCAACGGAGGGGTGCTAGCTTCTACTTGGGAGGGAATTCACTTGTACAGGCTCAGAACATTCAGAGGATTGAATAATGAAAAGATTTGGAGGTATGCCAACGCTGATTTCTCCACATGGGGTCCTAGTCTTTCCTAACAAAAGCCTTGACCACTTGTTATGGCAGACCAGCCTTAGGTGACTATTCTTTGAATTTTGGATATGCTGATAATAAAAACTCTGGTAATTTAAAACTTGGTTAAGACAGGGTACTTCTCTGTCTAGGCAAATCTGTATTCCTAACACTTGGTCTGGAACTAGTAAAAAATGTTAATAAATTACTAATTTATTAATTGAAAATAAACTTGAGCCTGTTCTTTAGTTTTGTGCTCCTACTGTAGAGGAGAGGGCCTCGGCTACCAAGGAAGCCCTCTGGCTTTCATTGTTGACTTTCAATTATTTATTAATCACTTTCAGCCTTTTATTACCTTTACTTGAACAATAATCACAGTAATCTTCCAATCCCAGTATCATCAGTGACTATTTCCTACTATAGTGACTATAACTGTCAAATGGTTGATGCACTGTGTATTCTAATATTTTCCCTTACTTGGTATATTACACCACTTGACATTTGGTGAAAGTTTTAACTGAACCATTTTCTTGTACAAGGGGCCATCTGTTCTACGAGATGGGCTCTCAATGGTGGTAAGAGACTGTTTCAAAAGTCTCTTATACCCACTTTCTCAGACCACTCTTGCTACTGGCGTGGGATGAGAACTTCAGAAGGTGACTCTGTGACTAAGTTTAGTGTACGGGATGTTTGTTAAGTGGTATCCTTGGAATCAACACGTGTGACCAATTCATCTGGGTCTTCCTGGAACATTTTTGGTTTTAATACTGAAAATAGAACATTCTGGGAACCCCTCAGGTGTAGGAAAACCTGGACTGTTACTGTCTCTACCTGTAAAAGAAGGGAATGGAAGCAGGACTGAGCAAAAGAGGTAAAGTTGCAATGTAGGCCTTATGGCATCAGCTGACCCCATAGAGAAGCCAGTCTGGAATTAAGTTGGCCCATCAAGACTGCCCAGCATCAAGCTGAATTGGCCAGGCCTTTACACTTCTGCTTCCTCAGTCATTGAATGTCGGCTTCTCTGGGAAGGGGATGGCGTTGCATGAACAACTCTACGGCTGAGACAATCTGAATGGCACTGAGAGCTAAAGGCTCAGTGCTGACAGTGTTCCCAGGAGATAGGGCAATAAATCCTTCCATGGAAAAGAATTTGGATGGCACATTCCCATGTTCATTATGAATAAACATAGACATAACCTTATATTTACATAGTCATCTGCAGAGGGTGCAAAAGAAATTGGTACCAGTGGTTGCCCACACTGAGAGAAGGCAGGAGACAGAGTAGGGGAAAGAAATCATCTATGGATACACTCCTTTGAACACTGAGTTTTCCTATGATGTTAAATGTATCTGCACACTGCAAATGTGAAGTCAAGTTGAAGTCTACTGAATAAATAAACATGGGAATAAATTAAGAAATAATGCAGAACCTAAACAATCTGTTTTTAAAAGTACTTGAATCTGACAAAAATTTATTGAGCACCCAATAAATGCCAGGATTGTGGAAATCAAAAAGTGAAAAATAGACAAAATCCATTTTCCTATTGATCTAAAAGTCTATCACATCCCTTGTTAACTAAATGGGTAAAAATATTTCAAGTCTACCAATCCTATTTTTCAGTCTAAACCAATACAGTCAACTGAGTAGGATGAGATAAATAGTGAATTGCTTTGTTATGAAATTAGCAACCTGATTTCACACAAAATCCTAACAGTATACCGGCCACACAGATATACTGTTATAACATTTTACCTTAAGTTTCTTCTTCAGTGTTAATGCCTCTATTTCTATGTCTTCCTTTCTACCCTCTCTCCGAATCATCTTTTGTAAAATTTATATGACCCTCAATCCTTGTCATGAGGATATATAAATTTGAAATATAAATGATCTAACACCATATATATGTTCCTGAAGAATCCATGCTGTGCTAAAAATAAGGCTTAAGGGATGGACAAGGCTGAATCAAACCACTAAACATTTATGGGATGATGTAAGCAGACTACCAGTAAAAGTAACGATCTTAGTAATATAAAATTGCTAGCACAGTTAGTTCTTCCAGTATTATGCCTCGCATCACTGATAGTTAATCATTTACTCTTTATAATTCTATGAGGTGCTGCTTCCTCCTTTAAAATTTAGGTCTTAGAAGGCATTTGCTACTGAAAGCCTATTTTCAACAAGTGTAGAAACGAGATCCAGTCTGAAGCCATCTTCATTATTCCATTGTTTTATACCAAGGGAAAGGCCTTCTTAATGTCTTATCCATGCCTGCCTTAACATCTAATTTACCTCTGAAGGCTCGTGAAGCTATTATAGCAGTCTTTTTCTTTTTTTGCGATAAAGAATGAATTCCTATCAGTTTTTATCAGCTTCTTCCAAGGTTTTCATTTATTTCTAAAAGTTTTCTCATTAATTGTGAATTTTCTGACTTTACCACAATAATGTGCTGAGAAAAACTGTGTTTGAACCAACACTTGTTATACCAACATACCAACATCAATTCTTTACTTACTAATTCTATATGAAGTAATGTACATAAAAGCATGTCGTCACCTCAACATTAATGTAAGCTTTTTATTTTATTCATTAGTCAGTCATCCTCAATTAAGACTCTTACAAATGAACCCCTCTCAAAATAAGCTAAAAAAATAAAAGTAAATTTGTTCAGTCCTTCTGACTCAAAAGGCTGAAGGTAAATCTGAAACCATTGCTGAATTCACAGACCAAAACAATGTTGTGAGAACACTCTAGTTCTGTCTTGGTTCTGCTTTTTTAGGCAGCTCTCTTGGAGTGCTGAACGTCATACTTGGAACAATACTTGTGGCTAGGGAATAGTATACCATGATTGGCATAGGTCCTGTGCTTAGACCTACAGCTGGAGGATGGGTACAGCATTGTGACTGATAGGCATTCTAGACCTTTCTAGGGAAGGGGATGGGGTGAAAGACGGTCCATTGAATGAGGGGATCTGGGCAGACTCCAACAACAGCTTACCACTCCATACTTATCTGAGCACTGAAGAATTGCTGAGTTTGAAACAGTAGTGGAAATTAGGAGTTAAAAGAACACTAGGCAATTTCAGCCAAAAAAATGGAAGAAAGCGAAGTGATTCTGCTCTAGATGAATGTAAAAATATTAAAAGTGCTAACATACATCCTGAGAGTATAGGAGAGGAAGAATGAGTCAGAAGAGTAGATTAAAAGAAACAAAAGATATTTAAGAATCAAGAGAAGAAAGTAAAACAAAAAAATAAAGCAAATGAGTAAAAAAAGTAATAAAGCAATGAATAAAATGTCCCTAATTAAGAATGGATGGGGCAGAAGGAATTAAAGAGAAAGAAACCTCATTCCTAGGGTGTGAAAGCATTAAGAAAGATTACAAGTGATAATAGATACTTCAATATATTGTGGATTTGGCTTACTGTAAAGTTTTTATTTCATATGGGAACTATATGTGGTGATTTGTTTCTTAAGTAAATAGGAAAAATGTTTGAAGACTATGTGAATGGCTTGGAATGACTGAAGATTAACAGCTAAAAGTAGTTAAAGCCTAGGTTAAAATCACACTTACTTGTAAGCTTGGTGAGTGAGAATCATTGTAAAATGCTAAGTGGTGATTCTTATGAAGTTACCTGGGGCAAAAGCAGTATCCTTCACAAAGCCAGCTTTCACACTACAGCAAAGTTTTTTTTCACAATATCTTGACTGGGAAAGGAAATGGGCAATTTGAAGTGAAAGTTCAACTTTATTTTCTGGATAAAAAGAGGCAAAGGAGAAATTATACTAGGTCCAGAAATCTAGGAATAGAAAAGAAATAGGTGTTTTTCAGAGAAGTGCTATTAAAAGCGAACATTAATTGTTGACATGACATTGATGAATGAGACTGAAATGAGTTAATTCATTGCCCTGTGTGATAAGATCACTCATTAGAGATGCTATGCAATTAAATTAACTGTAATAATGGCTGAAAACAAGGGAACTTAAAGGGTAGAATTGTACCTGACATCCTGCAAAACAAATGGCTTTGAAAATGCCTTTCGAAACTGTCACTTAGTTTTGTACGAAGCCCCTAGAATATTTTAATTTAAAATAGAATCAACACATTTTTAAATTCTGAGACAGAGGTTCTCAGAAATCTCAGATCCTTGAAAAACTACTAGAACAAAGAGGAAGGGGCAGAAAGGTGCAGGTTTATCACTTTGTGTGAGTTCATTCTGAAAAACTGTAGCACTGTCTTCAATAACTGCTTCTTTAATAACATCCTCATAGTCTGTGACCTGAATCACCTCTATGAATATTGTTAAAATGTTTATTAAACATATTTCAACTGTACTAAAATGTCAGAGATGTGAAATGTATATAAAGAATGAAAACAGATAAATCAAACTGAAAATGCTCCTACAGACATTATGTTAAACGATATAAAATGCACAGATCTGCATAGGCTGAGATACCTGTTCATCAGGCAGAACAAATGTCAGAATTTAATAGTTAAAAATATTAAATGTTCAGCAATGCCAAAGGCCCAGGACAAATTCCTCCTTGTAGTGTTCATAGGCTGTGGGCAAGTTAATCTTTCCTGTTTTCATTGGTAACATGGAAATTCATTTTTTAAAAAAAGTTTCTGATTGTCACTAAGTGGGCACAGAGTTATAGAAATCGATGGGATGGTGGCCCTGGTTTGAGAGGGTATGTTTTTTGGCAGATGGTGGTAATACTGAAATTACAGGATTTCTGAGACGGCTCGAAGAGTAAAAGTGTTGGCTAAACTCTGATTTTATGCAATTATTACTATTAATATAGTTAGTGAATAAAGTGATTCATATTGCTAAAGGGAAAAGCCATCAAATTAAAGATATTCAAGAGAGATATCAGGTAAGCTTCACTGGCTCCACAAGGTTTTGTAATCCTCTTCTTCACAATACCTTCCTTTGCAATGTAATACATTACTGATTTATTTCTAACTCTGTCCCAATTCTGTCCCAAATAAGGATTTAAGACTTTCACAGTCTTACTCCATTAACCACAATGACCAATTATGTCTGTAACACATAAGCTAACATGACATTCATTCTCCGCAGGCTCAGTTCTCTACTGGTCGAACCGGAAGCAGGATGTGAGGCAGACATTTTACTTTTTCTCTTACTCCCAATTGCTTTAATATTGTTGTGAGAGCCTGTAAGCCCTAAAGCCAATTATCAGAAGGTACATGTGCTTGAAGAGGAAAACTCTTTAATGTTACTTTGATGAGATGAAAGTTGAGTTAATGCAGCAAAGTGTAAAGGGCTTACAGGGTGATCTTGGCACACTACACGTTTTATTTGGATAAATAACAGCTGAATTTCATTTTCTTCATCAGCAAAATTAGCATAATAATGCCTTCAAGGGTTACAAGAATCAGATATAGTTAAGGTCCTTCCAGTATGTGTAGGCCCCTAAAAAACTGGCTATTATTATTGCGATTATGCCTGGTCTATGCTGGGTGCTCTTCTAATGACATGGATGAGTAAATTCACTTTATTTTTCCAACTTCTGACTCTAGATCAGTTTCAACAACAGTGAGAGGAAACTAATACAGCATTTATAAGAATTGCCTTGCTTCTTTTTCTCTAGTTTCTAAATGTCCAGTAGTTAAGAACATGTACAACTTTAAACAAGAGATAGTAAATGAAGAAAAGCTGTATTTTGTAAGTCAAGGCTATTTTTCAGAAAGTAAGACTTTTAAATGATAAAAAAAAATACAATTAGGAAGACCTGGCAGGAAAAGAGATGAACACGGCTTATAATTTATAACTAGAAAAGGATACTTATTTCAGTGATTATCAACCAAATCTTAATGATACCATGATTATTGATTACAGATCAATATCATGAAAACCAGGTCCCTTTCCCTGGTAGTCTGGTTTGAGAATCTTGGTGGGAGAATTCTAATTACTTCCTGAAAAGTATAATCATTGTTGTGAGTCCCATATCTGACCA
Source organism: Solenodon paradoxus (assembly GCA_004363575.1). NCBI lineage: Eukaryota > Metazoa > Chordata > Mammalia > Eulipotyphla > Solenodontidae > Solenodon > Solenodon paradoxus. The sequence goes on along the minus strand of RJWH01000788.1, from coordinate 165,807 downwards.
TCTAGATTAGAATTGTTAATGAGACACCACAGTTTGCATCATCAAAGGAGAAGTATTTGAACAAATTGAAATGTATGATGAAACTCATCCTAAGGTTATGACTTTAACTTTCTGATTATTTGGGACATTCTCTGGGAAATTATACTATTTTGAGGTACTATTCACAAGAGAGCTGGGTGGGACCAAAGGACTCTAAAATCATTTGAGAAACAAATGACATACTCTTAAAATATGTTAATCCCTTTTTCAATGAGAGTAAATGGAATGTTCTGTACTTAATCAAAAAAATGTGTTTGATCTAGATCGCTTACCAGTTTAATCCTTCATTTACAATCAATCTTTTCCCTCTTTATTTAAAGTAGGAGTAATTGGAAGGAGGACATTCACAAGTGAAGGGGGCAAGTGAAGAAAGCCTGCTGCCCCTTCCACAAATATTCACTGAACACCATGTGCCAGACACTAAGAATAAGCAGTGCCAGACACTAAGAATAAGCCCTCCCAGTGCTGGACCTCTAGACCTTAACTCCTGGCAGTCATACTGCAAGGATCACAGACCTTCCAAAGAAACAAAACCAAACTAGGAGACACAGACTTCCACCACCATCTATTTCCTCACCCCATTTCTAAATCAGGTTTTGCAAATCTTTTCTCATTTCTCATGGAAATGCAGCCGGGGGTCTTCCCTTGTCCCATTCAAGCACAGTATCCCAAAGAGAATTCTCAGTTTCCTGGAGTCTCTCCCAACTTAGCTAATGGTAAGCCCATCCTTCCTAGCTGCTCAGGCTGACAACTGAGTGGAGCTGTCTGCAGCTCAGCTGAAATGAGCTACTTACATTACCAACTATCTTGATGATTTCTAAGTGAGAAGTGCTTGGGAAAGGAAATTTATCGTTTAAGTGCATTTCGACTATATGACAGGACCTGTAGCGAGAAGTTTACAGACTTTCCCTTATTTAAATTCTGCACATTATCTCTGAGCTTCAATCTCATCTAAAAAATGAGGCAATACTATCTCTAAGCACTCTTAGAAGGATTAGAAGGAACTTAAAGAGAGTCACATACATTTCCTGAATACCTACTATGAGTCAAGCACTGTGCTTTTTCACATACTTATATCTCACTCATTAGCTCCGTTTGGAAAATGAGGTTACATAGAGTGACCGAATCTGTTTCTTCCCAGTGGAAGGGACTCCACCAAGAACTCAGAAAACAGTAAATTCACTGAGAGCTTACAACATGCCAGGCATTTTCCTGGGCTGCAGCAAGCAAGATAATGGTCAGTCTCAAAGAAATACGTGGTATAAGCATCCAGACAATGTTTGGAGGAGGGAGGGTAATGGCGTATGGGGAGGAAAATCACTAGCACTGCCTGTTTGGGGCCAGAGTAGGATAAGGCATCTGTTATCTATTAGATGTCCAAGGGGTAATGAGTAGGAGGTGGAGAGAAGACTAGAATGTAAAGAGGCCTGGGCTAGAGAGAAAACGCTGAGTCCTCAGCATATAGCTAACAGGTAAAGCTATGGCACGGAATAGGTTTCCTAGGGAAAAAGGAAGAGACCGCTAACAACAGAGCCCTGAGGCCTGCCAATATTTAAAAGGCCCACAGAGGTGAACAATGAGGCAACTGGACAGCTGCATGCGTCTGGGCTCATGAAATTCTAGAGAAAAAAGTTGACTAGATAGTAAGTGAATGTAGTGAGTTTAGATGTCAAATATACTCCGAATATAAAGCTGATAGCATTTGCTGGTTAGCTGAATATAGCATTTGCTGGTTAGCTGAATATAGCATGGGAACAGAAACCCCCAAGTACACCACTAAGATTGTCAGCCTGAGCAACTAGGAAGGATGGGGTTACCATTAGCTAAGTTGGGGGAGACTAGTAATGCTGCTGAGAAGTCAAGTAAAATAGAAACTGACCACAAGTTTTGGCAAAATGTTTTTTATTCAACAAACATGTACTGAGTACCATGAACCAAGACCTGCTCAATGCACTAGAGAGAAATCAGTGAATAGAACATATGAAAGTGCCTGTCCTCACGCTATCAAAGGGGAAAAGAAAAAACAATTAAATCACAGTATGTTAGCTGGTTATCAGCACTTTACAGAAAACTAAACCGGGGAAGGAAAGATTTCTGTGTGTTGGGCAGGTCTGTCATTTAAAAGAGGGTAATAACGGAGGGCCACATGGGAGGTGACGGCTGAAGACCTGAATGGGTAGAGGAAGAGAACCGTGGGTGTCTGGAAGAGCATGTAAAAGGGAAGAACATTTGCAAAAGTGCCCAGTCAGTTTAGACTCATGAGGATACCAGTAGCTGGAGTGAGATTATGGGGGTAACCGGGGGAGAGTCTGCAGAACTTTCACTGAGATAGTATACCAGGGTTCTGAGCGGAGAACAGACACTGACTTTCATTTTAAGTGATCACACAGGCTTCTGCTGAGAACAGACGGTTGGGAGCAGGGGTGGGTGTGGGTGTGAACAAAGGTCAAAGCCAGGAAACTAGATAAGTGAGAACTGCAATGCGGTTGGTGAGCAGTGGACCAGATGGTAAGTGAATGCAGTGAGTTTAGATGTCAAATATACTCCGAATGTAAAGCTGATAGCATTTGCAGGTAGGCTGAATATAACATGGGAACAGAAACCCCCAAGTACACCACGAAGATTGTCAGCCTGAGCAGCTAGGAAGCATGGGGTTACCATCAGCTAAGTTGGGGGAGACTCCAGGAAACTGAGAATTCTGTCTGGGATACTGTGCTTGAATGGGACGAGGGACGACCTCCTGCTGCAGTTGAGCAATGAGCCTTAGCAGGAAGTAGGGACGATTATCTGTACTAGAGTGGGCAAGTGGGAAGCCTGTCCCAGGTCTCTAATGATGGCTTCTATTTGTTTTAGTGAAATAGCAATCAAGATCGTCAGCCAAGACTCAGTATTCAGGGAGGTGTTTGAGAAGAGAGAACAGTGGGGGAATGAATGGGTGAGGGTAATAAAGTATAAGCACTGGATGGCATTAAAAAGTCCACCCGGCTGGCACGCCCCAGCGGCTCATGCAGTTAAGTGTGCGGCTTTGACACAGCAGTTCATGTCGGGACTCGGGGTGGAGGTGTGGGGTGGGGGGAGGGATGGGGACAGCCAAGATGTACAACTAAATAAAACAAGTACTTCCTACTCTCTCTTCCTGCCTGCCAACTTGCCTTCATTCCTGCCTATACCTTTTCTTTGGGGAAAAAAACAAAAGCCTACTTGACTTTAACCTTTGGTTGTTTTCCTTCAGTCACATTAAGTGTACAGATGCTAGTGCAGTCAGAAGAGCCCTGGAGTTAACTATGGTTGAAAGTTTGCTGAATACAGTGGAACAAGGGACGGGGAAAGAATGATGTAACTGACTCACCCTACCTCCATGCCTACAGATAGGAAGTGAGAACCACCAGCATGTGAGAGCTTCAGGGGAGAGACAGGTTTCACTTACATCAAAGGCGTAAAGGGAGCATTCAAAGCGGTTGAAGATAACGGGGCATTTTGTGATTCTTGGGGGATTTTGTGATTCTCATAAAGCTGTTTTGGTAAAATGGAGCAGCCTGACTGCAGTGGCTCAAGGAACAAGCGAGAGAGCAGAAACTGACAGACAAGTGGATAATTCTTCAAAATCGTTCTCTAGAGGTGGGGTGAGCTGGGGCTTCAAGGTTTGTGTTTGCGGTGTAAGACAGAAGACATGGGAGCATCTTTTTACACCAATGGAAAAGATACAGTTAAGAGGGTACAAAATGGACAATAAAAGAGTAATGGATTAAATGTGAAGATGACCACAAAAGCCAAACCTCTGAGAAGGTAGGAGGATATCAGATTGAGGGTACACATTGAAGATCTGGTCTTAGAACCAACTCTAAAAAGAATGTGGCAAAGAAGGCTGCAGGCAGGAAGGTTGGTGGAAATGAATGGAAGATAGTTTTCTTTGCAAGGATCTATTTTCTCTCTTCTGTATGAGCAGATTATCATCTGAGCTGGTAAGGGAAGAGAATGTTGGAGATTTGATGCAAAGTAAGGAAGGATTAGGAGAAATAATCACCAGGTTGGGAAAATGATAGTACTAGGGAACTGTGACAGGTTTGTTTGGCGGTGCCGAGTGCCCACCTGAGAACTGTCATAAATCTGAAGCGACCCAGTCAACATAGTTGTGTAATTTTTCCCAGCAGGCCTGGCTGCTTGGGTGCAGTTGCCAAGTAAGTGGTTTAGTAAAGACTGAAGGCTTGTGCCAGCTGAATATGACAAAAGAAGCAAAGATACAAGGGGGTTAGGATGTTTGCAGTGAAGCAATGCAAATATGGGCCATAATCTATATTTCATGAAAAAGGAAGCTAGGACATGAGTCATGGATCATGACAAATGTTAAGATCTAAGAACTGGAAGTCTGAATGGGGTTAAAGAATTGTTGGAAGTGAGAGAACTGGTTCAATGACTTCAAAAATTAGAAGAGGAAAAATGGATAGGGTGATATGGAACATTAAGATTTGGGAGATGGGCATTATTTTCTTCCCCAATTAAAAAAAAATTAAACAAATAAACCTTTATGATCAAGTGGATATTGCTTTTGGCAACCTTAAAAATAATAGTGGTTTACTGGTCAAGGTTATTGGTCAAGCTTTACTTGGCAAGGAGAGTTTAAGTTGATATCACCTGATTTGAATTTCACAACTGGGTCCAATACAAAATGTGTGTCCTGTGTTATAAATGAGCACAACAAGCATCTAGGGGCAAATCTTGAAACTGCTTTGACACCAACAATGAGGTATAAAAATATTGAACTTTCCACATCAATTTTATGATCCCAATAGACTAGAAAATGCTCATTCCATAATGAAGTAGGAAATTTGCCAGTTCGTTCTATAATTACATTCTATAATCTATATTTTTAAAAATATAGGAGGAATTCTCTGGGAGTGTAAAAAAGGAATTTAAGGGAACATACTTGGAATAGGCTCTAAAAATAAGCACAATAACAAATATTATAAAATTTTTATTCCACATCATTATCATTTAAAATTATAAGAGAATAATCTCAGAAGATATTCAGGGTGATAAGCTGTAGTATTAAATGACAAATTAACAGCTTCATGGAAATTTTCAATTCGTTTTAAAAAGTCAAGTTTCACTTAAGTAATAATTAACATAAGCATCGTCTCTCTATATAATTAAACTCACATTTGGTTTAAACAATGCCATTTTCTCCCACTGGAAGCTCTGTCGGATCCAGCCCTACTTTCTTCATTGATACAGCAATATCAAACAAATAGTCATAGCACTCACACCTATACAAGAGAAAGCAGAGAGAACTGAAAATCTTAGTAAAACAGCATTCCCCAATACTGATAATCACATTTCTCTCTTCAAGTATGTCTGTTCCTAGTACATTTTATGTTTCTAATTTGATACTAAATTTTTATTTTGCCCACTATCCCCCATGTTATTAAAACATGAAAGGAATTATACTGAATCATGCAACTGTATTACATACTTCTCAGGAAATAAAAGGGAGTTTAAAATATAGTATTTACATAAATATAATTTAAAAAAAATTTCTGTGCCACTTTTTTGAAGTAAATATATCAAATCATTAAATAATTTAAGTTAGCTTTATTCTCCCATATAGCTTCAACTCGGTGAATAAGACCTCTGTTTCCTTATTTGCATTAAAAATAAACAGGTGCATCCTGGCAGCCAACTGTCTAAGGTCACAGGATGCAGTCCACATATATCCCAAGGACTGAGGTTGGAAACCTGGGGCCGGGTGGGGGGATACAACCAAGATGAACATCTATGTTCAAACAATAAATGTTTCTTCCTCTTCTCTCTTTCTGCCTGTCTGTCTACTTGCCCTCATTCCTACCTGCACACCTTTCCTTTAAAAAATAAGTAAAAGAAAGCAAGCCATGCTAAATAACAGCTTACCCAATAAATAATTCTCAGTAAATACCCAACACAATTAAATTGATACTCCTTAATTTAACCCAATTCAAGCAAGAAAACAAATACAAAATCATACTTCCTTTTAAATTACAAAACTATTTCATTCCCTTTCACGTTTTGAGTGTGATGACTTGTTTCATCTTTCTTTTGACTTATGCTTACATGGTTTTAGCCTTTTCCCAAGTTTCTCCCCAAACGTACACTCCATGACGTCTAACTAGCACAGCACAGGAATCTGGGTATTCGTTCATTGCACGAGCCATCCGTTCTTTGAGGTCTTTCTCCTCAGGTGTATTCTCAATAATGGGTACCACTAACATATCATCATATCTGTAAAACATTTTTTTATTCATACATAAAATTTATAATTTTTTCAAGGACCAGTTAAGACATTCCCTTTATATCTGAAAAGCCTCTTCAAATTATGAACGAGATACTGCATGTTATTCTGTATATCTTGCATAAATATCTGTATCAAAAGATGTGCTGGGAATTTGGCAGGCATTGTTCTAATCCTGAAGATAAGTGGCAGAAATTTGTGCTGGATACTAAAGCCTAACAAAGAAATATCAAGACCATACAAGTATTTCCTTGAAGCAGAGGAAAACCATATTTCTTACAGGAGATGGAAACACTAGAGCTTAGAATCAGAAGAGTAGAAAGATTAACAATTAAAATTTTAAGCAGAAATTTCCCAGTGATTCAAAATCATTTTATTTTATCACAGTAGGACCTTAAAGTGCTCGGGTAACCAAATAAGTAAATACAGCCTTGTGGTACTCGGATAGCAAAAACCTTCTGGAGATAATATTAAAGGTAAGATAATGTCTTCAGAACGTTCTCTAACCTGTGGCATTAGAACTTCTTTTACTGCCATCTTGTTTTCAGGAAATACATGTAATAAATCAGAATATATTTTTCTTTCTGTCCAAGCAATATTTAAGCAAGTAAGTTAGTGACTGGTAAAATTAAGTTTATCCCTGAGGTCATTTAGAACCAATCAAAACTCAGACATGCTTTCTTTTTACATACATTTTTTTCTTGCCTTGTTAATGTAACACCTGCTTTTTTCCCTACCTCTGTAATAGATAAACTAAAACTAAAAAAAACTTCTAGCTACATAATTATCAGAAATTACTACTTTGGGGCAAGTAAAGATTAAGTAGCTGTTAGGTGATAAAAACCTAGCCAACCATTAACAGCATGAAGTTGCTATCTCACTTAAGCAAAATAGAATTATAAAACATTCTTAAGTAAGGAAAAATGAATTGCTAGTCCCAAATCTTTCCTATTACTGGCCAGAAGAACCATACATTTATATTCTCCTCTGGCATATAAATAGAAGTGAAAAATATTTTCTGGGGCAAAATAATTTCATAGCAAATTAAGTCCTGAAAGCTAACTCAGTCCAAGTCACTAATTTGACAGATAATTTTATACACTAATGCTTATAAGTTGAATAACAAACAAGAGCCAGGGCAGCTCTTGGACTATCAACAGTATTGATTTTACTCTACTATAGGCATGTTGTTTGCAAAAGGGAGAACTATGATAACCTCCTGTAATAAGAACTAGATTATTTCAAAGTTTGCATTTTTTTAAAGTTGGACTTGTTAAAAAGACAAAGTAGAGAATATAAAATCCCTCCTTTCTTATCTCACCCAGCCTTCCACTGAAAACTGAACTCAGAATTCTCCCCAAAATTCTAACAAAATATCACCATTTGTCCCCTACTCTCTGATAATGACCCTATTACTGATTTCCCAGCCAGGCTCAAATTAGAATTGCCAGGGACATCCTTTAAATGTTTAAACTGTGAAACGTTCAAAATCATAAAACAGGGGATATGACGATGCTTATTAACAACTGTCATCTTTTCATCCATGTCATCTATTTTCCACAAAATTCCAATGGCCTCTACTGTGCTGTTCCTGCACCTACCCTTTCACACGATCTTCTGACCCATTTTTCATTTCTTCACCAAAGCAATCAAGTGCTGATGGAACTGATAGCCCACATAATGCCTCTCCTGTAGCACCCAGATATGGAGAAGGTAAGACGGGCTATACTTCTAGTATGTACACTCTCATAATTTAAATATTTAACTTCTGTAAATAGGTGTTTCACAGCGCTGAGGAATGCTTCAGGCATGTAATAATTATTAACTAAAATCAATTCAAATTAATTTCTCAGCACACTAGCTTAAACATGTACATTCTACGACATGCAGCGACAGTAAGAAATTGCTGTAAAAACACTTCGGAAAAACTGGCACCTCTTCCTCTAAATAAGGCAACGGAGAATCAGCCTTTTGGAAATTAAGGAGGATGAAAGCTTAGGAATAAGAATGCCAATATATCTAAGTGTAGGCTTGTGCCCAAGCACCAAGAACATGTTTCTTCACATCACAAATTTTAGATTTATGAATAATGACTACAGTTTTGTGGGCTGGTAGATTTATTTGATTTTTATCCAGAAGGCCTCTCTGGTTCTATGCTATCGAGGCTGCTTTCCTTACTGTAAAAGTACAAAAAATATAGGTATCTACTTAATTAAAATGATTGTACGACTTTAATAAATATGACAGTACTCTGGAAATCCTAAATGCAATCAAAATACACACTTTAGTCAGGGCTGAAACTTGCTGAAGACAAAGTGAAGGTGAGGAGATCTTGCTTTTTTTGTGTGCTTCGATATAAGAACTTAATCTTTCCATCTCTCTAGAAATCTCAGCCTGTTTTTTCATTTTACTCGGACACACATTTCATTATTCAAGTTGCTAATAATTTACCAAGGCCAGGGGCGAGGTGGAGGAAGAGGAGGGGAGGTACCTGATTTGGGTCACGGAGAATAGATCTGGAAGTAAAATATTAAATGGGGAATTATGTAACACAGATTCCACATTTCATAAAAATGCACAAAACTATCAGTATCCTGTTTCATCAAAAGGAAAACTACAAATTATTTAAGAAAAAAAAAATACCTATAATACCCTCCTGAAGTACATTTCTTTATTCCTTTTATCATCTCTTGATGTGTAATTTTAAACTCTCGTCCTGGAAAGAGAAGGGTGGCCATGACAGCAGCTTTAGAGTGGGTGTGAATCACTGCGCCTGCTCCTGAAGGAGGAATAAAGCTCAGTGAGCACCAAGTTATACCTTTTAAAGGAAAAAATACATACACGCGCGCGCATGCGCACTTATGGACTTGTTTTTCTGGGTATGAAATAAGAAGTTGGTAGATAGGTCAGTAAGGAGGCAGGAAGAAATACTAACAGAGCATAACTTTTAGATAGTGTGAAGTATAACTATCATGAGGTGATCATATTCACATTACTACTACTACTACTATTACGATCGAATGAGGGGGAGCCCCATGTGCCAGGTACCAGGCAAACTCCTTCCACGTGTGCTATCTCTCTGTACCATTCCCCCACCAAGGAAATGGAGGTTAAGCAATAGATAGTAAATAATTTTTCCATAGCTCAAAAAGAGCAGTAGGAGAATGTGGATTTGAACCTAAATCAGTCTGGCCTTAATCACCAAGGTAAGCTTCAGAGTTCAATCACGTCTTGGTAACATTAAGGGATGGCAAGGATTTTAAGGTACAGATGAAATGGAGTTACCTAAAAAGATCTGTGGGCAATAACGTTCAATAATGGGCTACTTTTGCAATTTGAAGTTTACTTAGCTTTATAGAATCTGTTCCTGAAGTTACATCCTTTCAGTAGTAGCTGAAAATGTCTAGGAACAGAACATAAGATGATTCCTTACTCAATACTGATTTCAATCACTGGCCATATTAAATGGTTCTAATGACTCCCACCAGTTATAACTTTCTATTTTTCATATTATTCTCTATGTTTCACCTTTCCAGACTGGCTTCCCACTGCAACTTTCGGAAATAAAATAAAACTCCTACTTTCATCATATAATAAATTTTTCCAAAAGACCAATTCCACTAAAATAAAGGCCTAATTTTCTCTCATTTATTTGATTTACTTCTACAACAACTTCCTAGAAATTCAACTCTAAGACTGGGAATCAAATGGTATAATATTTAGTCAGTCACTTTGATAATCTAGTGGAGTCAGATTGACTTAGGCTGGAATTCTCACCCTAATACTCACAAGTTATTTAATTTGGAAAAAATCTCCTGAGAGCCTCTGTCTTCTCATATATAAAATGGAGCAGTGACAGACCTTTCTGAAGGGCTGATGTAAGAAATGAATGAGTAAACGCATTCAAAGTTCTCGCACACTGAAAGTTTTAAAGAAATGTTAGCTACAATAATAATTACCATTCATTATAGGAGTCACACTCTGAAAATATTCTTTATGTTGAATACAATTTTTGCTTACCTCTCATTGTATAAGCATTCATGAAAAGCGGAGTACATTGACTTTTTTTAAGTTTCCTATGTGGGGGAGGTCCACTTATGTCCTGTTCATTTATGTCATAAATAAACATGTCTTCAGGCTATTTATAGAGGGAGAAAGAGAAAAACAGGAAAGTTTAGACAATCAATTAGAAATGTCCCCTTAGAATGCTAATATATTTAAATATTTAACTCATATTTAGTCACGTAAGTATAGTTTCTCAAATTCTTTATAGTCAGTTAGAGAAATTAAAAAAAAACATTTTCCACTAGTAAGATATATATTCCAAAGAGTGTCAACTTCCTTTTGAATTTGGAGAACAAACTGATATGGCAAATTTAAAATGTATATAATAATGTTGCTATCATTTCATCAATTTAGCTCCTTAACTTAGCCACACAGTTTCACAACTGTGTATTTCAGAGAAATTACATTAAAAAAATCATTCCAATATAGGTATTGCAATTTTTTTCAAATTCTATAAAGAAAATCATAGGGTACAATTTTCTTATCTCCTATTAATTCCCTATTAACTGTTAATCACAATAAAGTATATTTTTCTTAAAGTTCTAAGAAATTATGCAAATCTACAGAATTTTATCTATTTCTGACTTGTAACTTTCATTTACTAGGATTCATTACAAACTATAGTAAAAATGTTTTATTAATTAAGCATTATGCCTTAGATAGAATTTAAGTATTTTGTTTAATTAAACTTTAAGTTTTATTTTAGCATTAATACAGAATGATTCTTCTAGAAATTTTGAAAAAAAGTTTTGTAACTTTAAATTGGAATAGTCCTGCTATTATTAAATATGAATCAGTTTGGTTCACTGGAGACTACTGATCTGAGACAATTTACTGATCTGCTTATTTGACCAGCCTGGTAAAAGATGTTATAATGCTACAAAGTATAATCACTTGTTAGCATAACTTAAGATTGTACTACTCACTTTTGCCCTCTAGAGGTTGAATGAGATAGCAAAAAAAACCAAAACTGATTATGTGGAAGATACTGCCTTAAAATTTTTTTTCTAATTACTCAACAAATGTTTAGCTAGCTATTTAAATTACCACAATATAAACAACATTTAGAACTAAGCTCTCTTTTAAAATTAATTTCATTTCACAAAACAACAACCAGCTCCCTTTGCCAAACCTGAATCCGTTCCTTCTGCACTCCCGAAGGGGCACCGTAGATTTCATCGCTGGTAAAACAAAACACAGAAATCAGTATTTATTTAATGTTCATGTTCTGCTTTTGTACAGAGAAAACTGTATCCTTGCAGTCCAATTGTTAGTGTTCTTTATTAATCTTTTTATGGTACAAAATCTACAGTAACCAGATTTTTTTATTTGGTTAGGGAAAATAAAAATCTGAAAACACAAGTCTCTAGAACTGTTAAGCATGAATAACCAGAATTTATCCTATTAGATGTGAAATACAGTTATTCTAAAATCCAATCAGGAAAACAAGCTTTCTAGAAGTAAAGTTTATTTTTCACAAGGAATCAGGTTTAATTTTGTTTGAAATGCTCTTATTAGAAAATGTGAAGTTCAGAGACCTCTGCTGGACGGTTTATTAAATGACAGCATTAATCTAGGGCTACTTCTTGGGTGGGACAGTGTACTTATTTATCATTTGGAAAGCACATCTAACTTGTGAAAATATGTTAGTAAAGCTAAACAATTACTAAAAGTTAAAAATATAAAAAGTAACTGTATCCGGAGGTCCTGTTTTAGGATGTTGGGCTAAGGGAGATGTTCTGCCCCGCCATATCCCACAAACTGCGCTCACATTTGATTTGAAAATTAATTTTTAAATCTTTAAATTTCTCCACCCTCAAAAAGGTCCTTTGGCTTATTTATCAGTTTCAGCTGCTGTCAGAGGTTTTTTCAAAAAGCTCTCAACACCATCTCGTGTCCAGCTTTTGCCACTGGGGCAGGGCCATAGCGACACTAAATAAATATGAACTGTATCCTATTGAAAATTCCGATGATGGCCTATTAATCAAGCTGTCAAAGTTACTAAAATACATAAGGCGAAAGGAAAATTCCTTTAGGGGTTCACTGATAAGTTAAGGTCTACAACATAAGAGCCTGGGAGTGAATTCAAAGCACAGCAGCCACATTCAAGAATTCTTTTTATTGCTTTCTGAGCCTTGTTGCATAAGAAAGCCAGAGGGAACCAGAGGGAATGGGTAGAGATCATATTATTAAAAAGAGCCCTTTGTGAATACCAGGGACCTAAATCTTTTGTCCTTATGTAACATGGAAGAAACTCTAGAATCATGTGTGATACACAGTGCAGTCACCTTCACTAGTAAGTAGACTCATAGGTCTATCCATGTGGGGAGAAATTTATGCAGTCTGGGAACACACCCAAGTAAAGGACAAAGCAACTTGCTGGAAAATAAACCCATCTACAAAGTAGGAAAATCCAGGGTATTTGTTTGTTTATTCAAGTGACTTGGTACACTAAATCTGTTTTTATTACTGCCTTTGTCAAATGGAAATCAGTTTAGACTTTGATCAACTTTGAATAATTAAAAGATTAGCTAAATAGGTTTTAGAAAAAAAGTATAGATACATACAAAGAAAGATATCTGGATGAAAATACAAAGATGACCAGGCTTTTATTGTAGAAGGAAAACATGTCAAAAACTAAAAGTGAATTATTTACTTAGTGCCATAAGTGATAAAAGACATTTTGAATTTCAAGGTATTAAGTTTTGGAATTAATTTCTTTACTCCCTGCTCTTTCACTATGTAGTAACTATGTTTACATTATGTGTGCACGGTACCCAAGAGTTCACAACGCATCTACATTCAGTATGGTCATTAAAAAAAAAAAAAAAAATCATTTAATCTTACTGTGCCTAAATTATCTTGTCTACAATACAGATTTAATTCATTTTAATCCCAATAACATGCAATACAGATGTCCCTTGACACACATCACTATTATGCTATAAAAACAGGAAATGCTAAATTTGCATGGTAGGGACCCAACCTAATTTCTCATAATGACTTATTATCCTGGAATTGCATTGATTATTGCTATTTTCTTCCCTCTAATTTAATTTCCTATAACTTAAGCTGTCTTTCAGATACATTTTTGGTACCACACACCGGTACAACCTTAGAATCAGTGAACGATTTTATATTCCCAAAGAGTTTTTTTAATCAGTATTATTCTGGAAACATAATTTAATGGGCACTTCATTCCAAATTTATTTGCTTTGAGCATCAAAGAAACCAAACTTTCAGCAACCAGCATAAAAAACCACGTATGATTAAGTTATTAATGTGAGATTATAACTTCATACAAAAAAGAAAAAAATCATTTTACTACAAAATACCCATTTGACTGTGTAACACACAAATTTATGAAGATTACAAACACTGTGCCACAAAGTTGTGGTTGTTTCCACCCATGACCTCAGGGAGGAGCTGCTTACCCAGGAAGAATCTAAGGAAAAAGCACTTTATACTATGATGCAAACTTTCCCATAAATTGATCGTAGTGCTATAAAAGCCATTTAACTTTAAAAGGTGCCTCAGAGGATTTTATGGCAGTCACACACATTACTGTGCATGGATTAGTAAAATTCTGCTAGAAATAACACGGTCCTTTACATCTGTAGAATCAAAAGAATTCCCTCCTGAGATTTTCAAAGGTTCCTTATCTGCGTTCTCCTATATTTTATTTTGCTGTTTTGTTAAAAATAGTTTTTTTTAACTCAGACTAACATAAAGTTCTATTTTTCACATACATAAAGTGTTTCTGTACATGAAAATAAAAAGTAAACTAAAGGCAGTATTTGGAATATGATTTATTATACTGAATAGAACCAAAAGTCAAATGTCTGAGACTCTACTTTTAAGTGGACAAGTGAAACAAGAAGGTTTTGCTATCAAAAAGGACTCTGTTGTAAACAGATCAACTCGAAAGTTTTGGAAAAACAATCTGAAATCCTGAGAAGTGTTGATAATAAGAGATGGGGCACGTATAATGGCCCACGTGGAACATGGTCCTCCTAGACCGGTCATCCCCACATCTATAACAGTGACAGCTGTGGGCTAAGGGCTCTGTCCTCTTTCAATGAGTATTTCATGAGTTACTTGGTAATTTGAAGCAGACGAAAGGACAATGACATCATCTTGTGGTATGCCAAAAAATTTCTTTTCTTCAAAAGCTCTGATCATATTTTACATTCCATTTCTTTCTACACAATGCAGCCTCCTTTGAGGGTGTTACCACGTACACTCAAAAGTATATAAATGTTGTAGCAATCCCCTTTTGTTAAAGAACTTGAATTAGCATAAAGCAGTAAAGCAAGTAACCCTTTGCCTTCAGACAATATTCCTAAAACATTCCAGAAGGAAAAACATTAATTCTATTCTAGAAATACTGGAGAAAATGAGATTCCACAATCTCTATTTTCACTGTTAGTAAGTTACTTACTTCTTCATCCTCTTGGAGGAAAGACACTGAACAGATCTAATAAACAAGTATACTATTCATTCCTTTTGTTCTAATTTAAGGCCATTACTGATGATATGTAAGCTTAGAAAGGCATACTGCCTTTCTGTTGATTCGACAAAAAACAAAATTTTTAGGACTTTTAATGGTTAGTAATGTGTATTTAAATGACTATAAAATATGTACCTTCATCTTTTAAATAAATTGTGTCTACCTATAGAGGGGATCTTTTATAATTCTGGACATGAGAACATACTGAGTAGCATGTTACTTAATTTTGGTACTTCAAAAAAAGAGACCCAACGTATTCTTATTAGATATGATGAATCTTAAATTCCTAGGTAATTATTATAACTGCAACTTCTACACACTTGTTCCATTCAGTCATACACATATCTATTTTCTCCATTTGGAAACGAAATACCTTCAGTATTACATGAAACAGCTGATCAGTTGTTCTTTGAACACAACACACAGGAAGTTCTTGGTGGACTCCCTACGTGAATCCTGGATGTGAAAACAGCTAGAAACTTACCCATGCTTCAGGCTAATTCCTCCTCCAGTCCCAGTGACCCAGCCCAAATGGTAAAACTGTTTGCAAAGCTCTGGGATCAGGTATCTTGGATGTTCCTTGTCCTTAAAATAAATACATAAAAATAAAATTAATCATAATAATTTTGTTGAAGAGACATTCTATTTTGTCAACTGACTATTCTGGCTGATATTTCTTTTAAGGATCCAATTTAAGGAAGTTTAAGAAAATCTACCAGAGAGAGGATAAAGTGAGAGAGAAAACCATAACAAACTCATTTTGTTTTTGACATTTAGAAAGTAGATCTATTATATTTTCTGGCAACCTGGGTTACTGAGTATAGAGCTATACTGTCCAATAAGATGAAAGAGGCTGCAAGAACAAGGTGGGAAAATGTCCAGGGTATCTTAAAAACTGTCTATAAACTGGCTGAAATAAAACAGACTCCAGTGCTGAAAGGAACATGCTTCAGTGTGCTCAGAAAATATCCTTACACAAAACACCTTATTCAAATAAGGCCTGCTGTACATGAGCTGTAAAATTCTATGTTCACAATCTGTGTGTTGGTAAAATTTTATTTTTATTCTAAAATGTCCTGTCTTTTGTACATAATGATTATATTCTTTTGTCTTATTATAAAAGCAACATATAGTCACTATGGATTATAAAGCCAAGAAAATAACATTAAAAAACACTCAACCAGAAATAATTCCGGATACATTTCTATGAAGATATGTGCATACAGGAACATATATAATGAGATAAACATTGAGCTTATTTTTATATAAGTCAAATGATTATTTCTCAAAAAAAAAAAAAAAAAGTTACCCCCCCCCCCTTTTTTGAAGTTAAAATTAATGAAAAAAATAAAATACAATGAATTCCATCTTTGGCAGTCTGATATATATCCCTTACCTTGAAAACAACTAAAAATGCTGAAAATATTACTTAAAAAAATTTCAAAATGAATTGCTGAGTTGACAAGAAAGCAAAATTTAACCAGGGCTGTAAAAGAAATGAGATCGAGACTACCTGGGAGGGTAGGAATCCTAAATCCACAATTCCTTGAAGGTATTTGCAAAATTCTAGTGACCCTGAGTTTCGGTTCTGATAGCTACACAAACTAAAGATAAAACCTAAGGCACGCTAGAAGTGGAGCATCTAACAAGAAACGTCACATAAGCCTGAGAACAAGAAATAGACCCACTGTGCAGAAAAGCACAGTAAGGAAGGAGACTCTGTGCTATATCTCGGTACTGGGCAAAGGGTAACAAGTATCTTTGAGTCCACAGAGAGATTATTACTGAACAGACTATGTTAATTGGACATCGGAAATTATGGGCTTTTCCCAAATTCACTGCTGATATTTTACAGAAACATTAGGTATTATGAATGATCACTTGACAGCCTTCAAAAATTAAAATTAAGACTAGAGGAACACTGAAATTTTGTGAAGTTCTGATTCAATACAGGCAAAGGTAGTAACTGACAAAAAGTCAAGTTCACGTACAACAGTTACTGTTTACATCACTCTGGGTCTCAGTTTACTCATCTATAAAATGAGAATGAGGATTAAAAGAGGTGGAGATAAAGCATCCAGCACAATGTGTGACTCAGTTGGTATTAGTTTCCTTCCTATTTTAGTGAGTCAAAAAAATTCCTGAATATAAAGTTAATGATAAGCCACATTGGTTTTTTTATATCTATCTTTATAAAATCAAATCAAAATTATCCATGGCTCATATAATTTGTTATTTCCTTTTTTAGGGATATCAATGACATTTAATTATACATGAAAGTACAGCTAATGAGAAAACTCCTGCAGTTTTTCAATCCTTAAGACCATCAATTTACACAATAAGTTGCAAACATGATAGAAAATGGCCTGTTGTCATGGGTCTCCACTTTCTCTTTTGTCTTTTCTAGTGCTGAGGTATTAAAGTAATTAGCAAGCTTTATACTACAGGAATAACAATCAGGCAGCTGTTGGAATAAAGTTTCATTCAAATGTTCAAACCCGCAAAATTACAATTAAAAGGAATCACTTAGCAGCTGGAATCAAAAAGATCTCTCTGATAAAAACTTGTGTGTATTGTCCAGAATGATAAGAAAGTAAAAACCTGGACACATAGTTTAACAAGAAGTGCTAAGGGAAGGCTTCCTTAGTATTTAGCTCTCCCCAAATGTCAGCAACTGCTTGTCTGTTATGGTTATGTCTGGGTCTCAACTGGAATAAGAATTTTAAAGTTGTTTCTGAAGATAGGTTATAATCAACTGTTTACAGCATGAGTTTTACTCTATGTGACAGAAAAACATTTAACAGTAATCTGCATTGTTAAGAACAAGATAACAGGCCTCAAATGGCCTCACTTCTGCTAAGCCCCAAGTCCTAGAAATGAAAACTGAAACCAGTCAGTCAGTCAGGAATTGTCTGGTAAGCGCTAGTGAGGTAACCCACCTGACATCCCCTAAAAGTAACTGACCTTGCCACAACCAATCTACTTTTTGCTAGACTAACTTGCTTGTTCCCACTCGCTTCTGTCTATAAGTCTTTCATTTTGTACAACACCCTGGAGTGTATATGCTAGATTGGATGTTGCTTTATTCATGAAATCACGGAATAAAGTAAGTGGACCTTAACATTTTACGCAGCTGCAGTTTTTAAGTTTCTATTAAGAACATTAAAGTTTTTGAATCAACACTTTATTTTTTCACGTTTTCAATAGTTTAAGAAAATCACTTTCAAATATCACTGAGAGGTCTACTTGCTCCCTGCCAGTAATGGTCCTAATCCTCTCCCCTGACTTGTCTTTCAACTGAAGCATAACAGAGCTCTGTATTGTTCAGATATTTTCCTAGGTGATGCTCATAAAATATAAACATGTGGCTAAGACATTATTTAATCCATCAATTAAGGAACAAATTGGAACAATGTTCTGACTAGTTTCAAATTCAAAACACATACATGTTCATAAAAGTAATTAAGAATCTTGGATTAACAAATAAGAAAAACTGGACAATATTCAGTATAAGTTGAATCTCCATGACACAACTTTGCATTTCTATGAACAATAATCACTGACACTGTTATCACCTGCTCAAAATTATGCTGATGTAATTCACGATTATGCCTGCAGACACAGATCCAGCCCCTGGATCGAGCCCTATAAAAATCTCTGCCTACTTCTTTTGCTCCGAGAGAATGTGGATTTGAGACTTAGGTCTCCCCAGTCTCTCCATTTACTCAGTAAATAAAGAAACCCTTTCTCTTCTGCCCTGTGGCAGTGCTGGAACTTTTGTAACAATCTGCATTACTGTCTATAGTAATTTAGACATCCTACAATTCAGGGTTGTAAAATAAATCAAAGACAACCCCAACACACCTTTTCTGCTCCATTTCAGTCTTCCACAATTTTTCTTGACACTAGCCTCAGCAAGGGACAGGAGGCAGGCACAGGAAGCTGTCAGCACTTTGTCTTTGTCTGGCTTCTTTCTGTTTCTCCTCTGTGTATAGTGGTTCTCTTTGCAACTTCACCTCTACTCAAAGTCCTACTCCCATTCACACTGAAAAAGCCGTCTTCACATCAGCCAAGAACTGACTAGAAACCAGGAGAGGAGGAGCCTGGCTTTAGCTTTGACTGACCCCCCTCCCCAATCCCCCAGCTTAGTGTCCTAAGGCTAGTCTGTCACCCATTCTGAGTATCAACTTCCTTAGAGTTTCCCACACTTGTGAATTTCAAAATCAGTTTCAGTTGCTGCTTTTAAATTTTAGGGACTGATAAAAGGTGGACAAATTGTGACGTTAGTTATATTTAACTATCATCATCTTCCTCAAAAAAGAAAGTGCATTTTTAACATAGAAAAATTAGGAAGGATATTCTGTAACTAAAAGATAGTCCTTTAAATGTAATGCAATTAAATTTGTGAAATGTACCTTTTATTGTCCGTATTTTTCTTATTTTGCAACAGTGGCGTAAGAAGTCTTTCGTGGACTCATACTTGGGGAGGATTAAGGTTACCCTTCCCTAAGTGGTTTCCTTGCCTACAATTTCTCCTTTTGCTCCACTTACCTTTCGCTTACTGTTAGTACTAAAACAATACACTACTTTGATCACTGACCTCCATTCCTCAAATCTTGTTCAATGCTCAAACGCTGCCTCTTTTTCAGTGTTAAGTTCTTCTTTCTTGCTCCAACTTTTCAAGTATTTGCTTTCACTTTTTTTACATCGATCTCTCAAGCTAGTTGCAGTAATCAGCCCCAAAGATGGTGTATAATTCTTGCCCCCTGGTAGCTATGCCCTGGTATACAAACCCTTCGCTTCCCACATTGTGCCAGGGCTGGTCGGTGCAACAGGCTACAAAGGACATGATGGTGTGTCACTTTTGAGATCAGTTTATAAAAAAGTGCTCTCTTGACTCACTTACTCTAGAGAAAGCCAGTCGCCATGTCATAAGGGTATTCAAACATCCCATAGAGAAGGCCATGTGGCAGACAACTCAGGTCTAGGGCCACTAATTAGTGAGGAAGAGAGGCCTGCCAGCAGCTATGTGAGTGAGCATGGAATGACAGTAGCTCCAGCTGACAGCTTAAATGCCACCTCATGGGACTTCATGCCAGAACCTCAGCTAAGGTCTCCTGGATTCCCAAACCTCGGAATCCCTGTAAAACCATAAATGTGTTTTAAGGCTAAATTTTGGGGGTACTTGCTAAGCAGTAACAAATCACTAAGATATTTTCTGGTTATTTAAGAATACAGCTTTGTATTTTCTCTGAACTGTTACTGCTCACGCTGGATCTCCAATTATCCTAACTGAGCTGGCAAACTCCTGCTTTAGCCTTCACTCCAGGTTTCCTACTCACTTCACCTAGGATTCCTTCTCTCAGCTTCCCAGCAGGAAGTGATCACTTCTTCCTCTAATTCTGCACCAAATCACTTGTTATATATCTTTCTTTGGTATGCTTTTATATAGCCCTCTCAGTCATTCATTCAACAAAATTTTACTGAAGGTCCTAGAGCAATGCAAAGGAAACAAGTTAAAATCCTTACCTCTGAGAAGCTCACAACCTAGTGAAGAAATTAACAGTTACGAAACAAAGCAATATACAAATATGACAGTGTACGGCACAGTAGGAGTAGAAGCTACTGCTGGGCAGAATTAGAGTTGAAAAAAACTTCACAGAAGGGGGTGGCTGGGCTAAGTCTTAACAAAGGACTGTGGGTGTATGTAAGGTAAGAGAGGAAAAAGGGTAGTTCCATTAGAGAGCTCTCATCCTTGGAGTGGGTTGTAAATTAGGTTCTGTAAAATGGAGGGAGAAGAGTTGAATATAAAGTATCTTCCATGCCATGCACAAGATGAATGTTACAATGAAAACCACTGTATAGTTTTAAAGAGAAGATGACATAAGCAGATTTTGTTTTGAAACATTTTGACAATGGCAGTGGAAAAAAGAAGCTGAAGGGTGTGACCAAGAAAGCTAAAGATCAGACCAGTAAGAAGCTGTTAGAATAGTTTTGAAATGAAATCATAAGGGAATGATAGTGGAGCTGGATTTGGAAGAAAGGGTGAATTTGGGATAAGAAAACTGAATATAAAGAAGGCTTTAAGGATTTCCAAGTTTTGGTTTGTCTGGGTAGTTGAGTGGATATGATACTATTTATGGGGATAGCAATCATTTATTTATTGCATGCTTATCACCCACCAGGCACTTTCTGTAATTCAGTCATGAATAAGACAATGTCCCTGCACTAAAGGAGTTTATACTCAAGGGGGGGGGTTATTTATAAAAAGTAAACAGGAGAATAAATAAACTGTAATGACTGGGATGAAAACGAACAAGGGATTTAGAAAATACAGTAGAGATCAACTTTTATTACAGTGATTAAAGGTGTTCTTCTGAGCAGTTGACATTAATCTACTGTCTAGCTAATGTGAAAAAAACCAATGTGTGAATGTGTGTAGACATGTAATGTTCTATTTTGGGGAGAGGCAAGCACTCCATGCAGAGGAAATAAGAGGACAGAAGGGTCTGGAGTGAGAAAGAACTTGACAGGTTTGAGGAAGAGAAGACCCACAGCTGCAGCAGAGTGATGAGACCCGTGACTGCGGATGAGTTCGCAGGTGACAGATCACACAGGAGCCAGAAAGCCATACTGAGAACAGTTCCATCAGAAGGTATCTGATTCACTGTTAAGGGAGACAAGGAAAGGGAGAACTATTTTCAAAGATGAAGAGCATGAAGATCCTCAGCACCAGTGGAGAAACTGGGGTTCTTCCACTTGTAAAATGAGAAGATGGGTTCATGTTAGGCAGATCTGTAGTAGGAGGTGAGGAAGTTCATATCCAATGACTTCTATTTTCTTAAGTTTAAACAGAGCCATCAGCTGAGTGAGACTGTGGGGACAGGGTAAAAGAACCTTGACGGGAAATGAAAAATATAAATGAATCATATCAGGGAGTGGGACTGTGAACTAACAGGGATACTAAAGATGGCTGCTGGGCCCTGTTAAGTGCCAATTTCAGGTTGAAATTGTGAATATGAAGTGAGGTCAGTCAGTAGTTGTGTAATTTACAATAGCAATGCTGCTCAGTACAATCTCTGAGACTAGGATGGACGGTGGGATTCATCTGGGCTGGTGGTTTTGCTAGGCCAACTCTATTTGCAAATTAGGTCAACCTTAAGGAACAATGGTTTCAGCAGATTGAGTGTGAAAGCCAGATCGCAATGGGTGAAGATGGGATTGAAACTTAAAAGAATTACGAGGACTCCTTCAACAGTGTTGCTGCAAAGGGCTGGACAGGGAAACAGAAGGGAAAACTGGCTAGTAAAGAGTTGTCTTTGACACTCAAGAAATATTAGGGAACAGGAAGAGATGAAAGGTACAGGAGAGAAAAGGTCTTTGTGAAGACAGGAGAAGCTGGAACTGGGAGACCAGAAAAGTAGTTGCCTGAAAAAGGAGGAAGCAAAAAAAGTGCAAAGAAATATGTAGTAATACATTGACATAAAAAATAGTTAACATTTATTTAGTGCTTATTTGGGGCAAGAAATTATTCTAAAGATTCCAAAAGGACAACTTTCCTTTATCCTTAGAAAGAAGTGGAAAACTAAGACTAATTTGCCTACGACTACCCAGATAACTATTGACAGAGCTAAGACTGGAATTTTGGCAGTCTGATTCTAGATGCCTTGTCCTTACCCTCTCCCTGTAAGTGGGAAGAAGAGGAAAATGAAGCTGAGGCATGCAAGTCTAAGAGCTTCCGTTTTCTTTGTGATTTTGGAAGAAAGGTCATTGTGAAACAGACTGGGGGAGATAGGACATGAAAAGGTTTTGGAACAGTCATTTAGGGCAATGTGCCAGGAAGTATCTCAGAGGACAGTCCTGGTGCTCAAGGTCTCGTTGCAGTAGGGCATCAAATCTGTAGAAACACAAATTTATACAATGTGACACCCTCACCAGTCACCCCCATCTCTTGGGGGTCTGGGCATTTAAGTAAAGGCAATTTACTGTATGGAGGATCCTACAATAGAGGTTATACTGAGAGAACTGCAGTAGCAAAAAAGAAAATCTGTTCATATGAAAGAGTGGGATGAAGGGGAAGTGGTTGGACAGAGGAGGATACGGCTGCAGGAAAGGGCTGCTAGAACAGAAGGCAGGAGTAGCGTAATGGAACTGATGAGGTCAAGGGAAATAGAGGAAAGGGTATTGGATGATCGTGTGTTGTAAAAATACCAACAGGATTTGGATTTACATTTGGATTAACATATGCAGGACACTAAGCTAGGGAAGGTAAAATATAAAATACAGGTATGGTTCTTGGTTAATTTCCCTAACTAAGCATAGCTTAAAAAGGTAGGAAACGTGCTGTTGACACATGAATATATCTACCACAGTTCTCTGCTTGCTAAATATTGCTTGACTTAAGATCACATTTCCTACATTAAAAGTCTTATGTCAGAGGTTACAAACGAAGTCTATGAATCTTCCTGATTTCACTGCCTAAATCCCTCATTCAGGCTACTGTATTGCTGCTTCTTTCCAAGTTTGTCTCCAAGCCTCTAATCTCCAACTCTAGCCAGTACACCATGCTTTCTTCAGCCATCTTTCTCATCATCTCACTGCTCTTAGTAACAACATTCCTAAGACTGGCTGAGAAAGTCCTGTAGGTTCCAGTCCTAGCTTTCGTTTTTTAGCCTCATTTCTCCCCAAGTCCTTTCCCCTTTATATTCCAATAACAAACTTCTCTCAGTATGAGGCGCCACCATGCTCGTCTTTACGATCCATTCACACTATTGCCTCTACCTGGAAAATCTTTACTTCTATTTCACATGGATCTTCCTGATCCTTTAGGTCTCTGTTGATTCCTCAGTAGCCCCTGGAGTATTCTCTCACTCATTCAGGCCTGTGCTTCTCAGGTACCCTAACGTTTCCATCTGGTACATGTTATACTGTCCTCATCTTTTTATTTGTATCTTCCACTATACAGCATACTCTTTAGAAGAAGAAATCATATTTAACTTGCACTCTCTTATATCCATGATGCCCACATATAGCAGGCAATCACTAAAGATGTGTTTCTCGATCGTCCACAAACGTCCTAAAACGACACTAAATTTTATAATTTGCTAAAACTTTCCTTATTGCTGTATAGGTTTACTGTATTGTATAGGTTTATAAGTTTACATTTAAAACCATCATGGATGCTCCATGCAATTGTTGGTGTGTATAGTGAATGAAAGGTATATGCAGTCCGAGGTGAACTACTTAAGACTAGTTCATATGACCATCCATACATAATCAATCTAAACTGAGGGCAGGAGCAACTGCTCAGAGGAAAAGTTCTGGCTATTGAGGCACAGCTCATTTTGCAAAGTGCCTCCTCCGTGTCCAACCGGGAGCTGGTGGCCAGGACGCACGCAGCCGTAGCTTCAATCCTACTCCGCGCTTCACGCTTCCTACTTCGGTCAGTCTTCCCGGCAAGTTTTAAACCTCACATTCAAGAAGCTAAACGCAGTCCTCAGTCCGTTAGTTTTCCTTTTTTAACCTCTGGTGCTCAGCAATCGCAGTAGGAGAGCGCACTCCCGGGAGCAGCGACCGCCGCGGGCTGTGGCCTCCTCTCAATAGGCGGAGAGGAGGCGGCGACGCTCTGGGTGGCTCCAGATGGACCCCCGAACCCCAGCCCGCACGGCATCCCGCTACTGCGGGCTCCGCGCCTCTTCGGAATAAAGAGCACCGGCAGACCGTCCGTACCTGCGCACCGCATCGCCCAGAGCAAGAGTCTCCCTCCGGAGCGCGACAGACAGACATGGCCCGGACGAAGGGACCCGCGGTAAGCGAAATCCGCAAGGTTTTGCTCCCAGCACTCCAACTGCGATCAGGCGGCTCTGAGGGCAGCTCTGAGGGCAGCCTGGGGGCGGGGCTAACAGCGCAGTGGGCGGGCCTGGGAGGGCTCGTTGACTAGGGATTCAGGGGCGCAGCAGCCCGGTCGGGAGGCGGGGCGAGCGAGGTCGGAGGCGGAGCTAGAAGAGCCTTTTTGACTTTCAGCTTCCGAGACGCGGCAGGCGTCCAGGAGGCGTGGCCAGCCGGATGGAAGGCGGGGCCTGGGAGGGTCTTGATGACTGAGCAATCAGGCTATGCTGCGGACAGCCCGGGAAGATGGCGGCCTCCTGGAGGCGAGGCTGTGAACCGCGGGTTCTTCGCTATCTCCTGGGCTTCGGCGGGCGGCGAAACCGCAGTCTGGTTAAGGGGGCCGAGGGGTTGGCTGTCGGTCTTGGAACTAGTTGGAGATGGTTTCACAGCACGAATTGGCTCCGGGGTGAGTGGCCGCAGTTCCCTCAGCTGAGGTTGAGCAGTGGGCCCGGCTTTTTGATTGAGGGCCTGCATCTGAGTGTGGAGTAGTTGGAATTCCGTTTCCCCGGCTTTTTTCTCAGAAAGGGGTTCATTGACTTGGCCTAGTATTTGCTGCGAAGGACTTTTTTGGGACCTGGGAGAACTTGTCCCTGCCCCTGCATCCCCTAGTGTATAAGGCTTCTCAGTAACCTTGCCTTGGAATTTGGGTTTTTTGTGAAAAATGGAAAGAAACCTTAAACGCCTTTCTCTTAGGTTCCTTCCCAGTGACGTCTCAGGTTCCTTTACGGTTGTTAAGCATCTCGGATGGGGAAAAGCTGCCCAAGGTTGTTGAGATTCATCCGCCATTCTTAGCGGTTCTTATGCTCTTGGCCTGTTTCTGTTAGGTTTTCGAGGTCATTCGGCTTGTCCCGCGCGACGACTGGTAAAGGACTTAACTGGGAAATGCCTAGCCTACGACCTACCTGACAGACATAGAGCTGGGAGAATGTGAATTTTAATCTAATAAAATGGGAACAATAGGCATTACTTACATATCCTCAACTACTGGAGGCCCAAAAAATATGTTACACAAAGTTTATGTGATGAATGCACTGAGATACCTGGATTAAGTAAAGGTAACAATTCATTTCAGTTTCTTCAGCCTAATGTTTTATAAACAATCCTTTGAGAAGCGCTTCTTTAACTGTTTATAGAATTCCCTATTTCTCCCC
Source organism: Solenodon paradoxus (assembly GCA_004363575.1). Lineage (NCBI taxonomy): Eukaryota > Metazoa > Chordata > Mammalia > Eulipotyphla > Solenodontidae > Solenodon > Solenodon paradoxus. Next base: position 139,892 of record RJWH01000788.1, on the reverse strand, counting down.
CCAGTTTGTTAAATGTTGAACTTTGCTGTAGCTCCTAGAAATTCTATCTGGGCTGGAGCTCAACATTTTACAAACAACTTTAGGTGAGTTTTGATATTTTATGTTGGTTTTTGAGACTCTCACTGCCTTAGAAAAAACATGAAATAGTGAAAGCTAGTGTTTCAAATCATCTAGGAAGAGTATTCTTAACCTTGTTTGTCAAGCAGGTCCTTTTGGGGATCTTTGAACTCTTCAGACCCACTCAACATAGGAAAGGGGCACTGCGCTTCCACCCAGAAGTGGCAGTTCCGGGGTTTTCCTTAAGCCCAAGTTTAAGGACTCCTGCCTTTGGAAATTAATTTAAGCAATCCTTATCTGATTCATCATGACATTTTACCTACCCTCACACATACTATGAACAACTTGTCTAACAACTCCACTTGACTTTCTGAATAGAAGAGGACAATACACCCACAGAAGCTGCACTAGTTTCCTCATGTCTTTCTTTTTCATGTACAAGGACCCCAGTGATCACATTGGACCCACCTGGGATAATCCAAGATGTTCTCCTCAACTTGCTGTCGACTATTTAGAACTTTTGATTCCTTCAACATTAATTCCCCCTTGCCATGTAACATAACAGATTAAGAGCTTATGAGTAGTAAGAGGAGGACATATTGGAGGGCATGGGGGGTAGGGGGCATTAGCCTGCCTGTCACCAAAGCTGACTTAGTTGTGGGTGCTCTATGTTATTTGGATTTTTTTTTCCCAAAACTGAGCCAAAATTTGTCTCTTGACTTTTCACGTATAGGCTTTTATTTTGCCATACTGAATATGCATGTCTGTCTTTTTACTATTTGTTTACAACATGTGGATTTATACCATGTTTGTATTTTTCTCTGAACTTGGTAGAAGTTGTAGTTTCATAAAGCTAAGCAACTATTTGGTAATCTGTGAAGTTGAATTAAGTAGTTATTGAACTATTATCACTGTCACACATCTATCTAGGGTTTAAAAATCTGTCAGTTGACATGCAACATGAGTAGAACTAGAGGGAATTATGCTAATTGAAATAAGTCAGGAAAGACAAATACTTGGTGAGCTCACTCATATGTGGGCTAGAAAGAAACAGTTAATGAACAGACAACAAAAAAAACCATCCTTGGACATTGACAATAGATCTGAAGTTACTAATGGGAAAAAGGGTGTAAGTTCAATGGTGGAGGAATAAAGGTAATTATCAGGTGGGTGTGATATATCTGATCATACATTTGATGAATAGTGAACCTGTGCATATAAACCTACGTTATTTTGTAAATCAAAGTTAACCTCAATTTAAAAAAAAAGAAAGAGGAGGGGAGTTAAAATCTTTCCGTTGAAAGTATACTTGGAGTTTTGATTTCCTTGAAAAGTGTTTTTTGGCAATATTTTAATGAGCTATGATATATGCCATGTCTTAGCAGTTTGTAGCACTCCTAAGTCCCTTCTCAGAACAACCTAGTAAAGTTGGTATTTTATGCTTTTATTGAACAAAAATACTAAGACTCAAAGGAACTTAAGTGGATCTTCCAAAGTCACACACCTATGTAACTTAATGAACTGAAGAGGATTATAATCTTCAACATAGATATGTTTAGTAAACCCCTAACTTGCTGTATTCTTTCATTTGAAATGTTTATTGAGGTGGCAGGTTTGTTATTCACCGTTCTTCTCATACTGAAGGAAGGAATGAGTCTTAGGTGTCAGGTACATGATAGCCTGATTGGAAAGCAGTTGGACTACTGAAGAGAACAGATTCTCTGTATTTGGGCACATGATCCATTGAGTCATACTTAGCTTCTAGAGCTACAATCCTAAATTCTGTTAGACCTTATTAAGGTATTATAATCTATTCGGGGAGATAAACAATGAGGCGTGTTTTCAATAGTGTATGCTGTGAGCTCTGGGGAGACTGGGATGATGATACAGGAATACTTAAGAAGGATTCCTGGAGGTGGCAGCCTTTTCAGACTCAAAGAATAGCAGATATAAAGGCTTAGCAGCCAGACGTGATAGTTCTATAAGTAATGGCATTTGTAAACTGTTTTTAACCTATACCCTAGGCAACTAACTTTGAAGGATTTCTTTCAATTGCTGCCGTTTCAGAATAAGTGACAGGTTTTGAATTTAATTAGATGCATCATGGCATTTTACTCCCCCCTTCCCCTCCCGCCCCCCACACTGTGAACACTTGTCTGACTGTTGAACATCATCTTAAGGGAGAGTTTTTAAGAGTAATGATTAATTGAATTTAGAATAACGTAAGTAGAAAAAGAAATGAAATTCAACCTTTGTAGTGCTTTACTTAATATATAACTATAGGCCTTGCATGTGTAGATGTTAGATATATCCAGGGATGCTAAAAATCTGGGAAGTTATATTTTAAAGGACACAGAGGTCTGTAGTAGGATTTCAAGTTGGCAGCCAGTGAACTGACCTTCCTGGTTTTAGAAGAAAATTAAATGTACTGACAATTTTAAAGACTAGGAACTTTACATAAAAAATTGGAATTTGTCTCCTGTTGAAAATGTAAACGTAGGACCTATAGTGATAACTGATTGAGACTGAGTAATAATTGTTTTCTTTAGGTAGGAAAATACTTTCCAGGTTACCGCTGTCCCCTCTGTTCTCAGCACGAGGTTGAGAATCCCTTGATACTTGTCATAACCTTTTGCTATAGTTCTATTCTTGTACCCTTATCTCTGTAGAAAGCAGAAAACAAGTTCTAGACTAGAAAAATGGGAGAGAACAAATGTATGTGTGTATTTAAAGGAAGAAACTTTTTAATAGTTTTAATATGAAAATAAGCATGTCTAGATCTAAGGAGAGAACTAAAAGCTGCTTCTCTCACCTGCCTGTTCTTTGTAGGCGTCTGAATTTTTGACAGCTGTTCTAGGGGAAGGAGGCAACTTCTTTGATAAGAACTGCTAGTATGGCATTCCTGCCAAGACAAGGACACGGTTTCAAGCCTCGTCGTTACTAAATGATTCTTCACTGCCACTAATGAGACTGCTGTCGTTCTTTGAAATCTCCTTTAACAGTGGAAACAAGCAGACTTGCTAAAGTAAAAATAGGCTTAATTAGGATACAATGCAATAGGATATAGGGGTCTTTTTCATAATGTCCCTCCCACTTGTGAGGACAGTGAGAAGGTACCATCCCCAACAGTGAGGGTGGGCCCTCATCCATCGTGCTGAGTCTCTTAGTGCTTGGACTACTCAAACACAGAAACTGAGAGATAAATGTGTTTGTTTTTTTTTTTGTTAATAAATGACTCGTCTCAGGTATTTTGTTGTAGTAGCCTGACCAGATGAAGACAGTGACAATGGGTCACTGACTCTGAACGCACGTCACCAGGTATCATCTGAACAAAATTGGGTCTCTGCATTTATTGAGACCATACAGTGCACTCTTCTTAGCATGTCACATGAATTAGCTCGTTTAGTTAGTACTCAGCACAACTGATGCCGTGCTCTGGTGATAGATTGCAGTTGCAACCCAGTTCAGCCTGACGCCAAAGCCTGTTTTTTTAACTACCGTCAAACGCAATGTCAAATAATAGTTTGGTTAGTGACTAGTGTTAGCATGCCGAATTTTTATTCACCCTCTGTGTATCCTAATTGAATACCCCGGCTCGTTTTCCCTCCTTTTTCGAAGTGAGACATTTTAGTCATATCTACATTGTGAAATAGTATGTCCGTGATAGTTGTGCTATCACTGTCATTTTAGGACTGTTGAAGAAACTAAAATTCCGGACTGTATGTAAGTATGGCAGGACCACTTAAAAGAGTACAGACGGTCCCCAACGTGTGATGGTTTGATTTATGATTTTTCAACTTTACGATGATAGTTATTCAGACTTTGAATTTTGATTTGCGCGCGGACTACAACAGTGCTGTGTTGTGATGCTGCTCAGAGGCTGTGGACCGACTCTCCCCCTCTGTCACAGGGCCTCAGGGGTCAGCACCTGGTGCCGTCCAGTGTGCTGCATTGCCAGTGTATTTTTGCGTGTAGACAGACCCTGACTTAGAATGCTTCAACTGAAGATATTTTCAGTCTATGGACTAATGACTTTATCATAAAACAAAGAAGTTTTCTATATGTTCATGTCCTGTCTGGAAGTCCCTAAGATAATACTCTCAAATGTGCCTAATTGTTGTCTTTAGGTTCATTTGCCTTTTAAACAAAATGTGTAAATCCCCAAACGATTATGCATGTGTTTGCTCTTTTGCTAGACTCTCAAGTGGAGTGATGATTTCTTTTTGGCCCTGGTTCCAGGATTGCAAATAAACTGGGATTCGTGCAGAGCCTTAATTTCTCGTTTTATACCAAGACAACTACGACTAAAGCTTCTTCTGAAGTGTTTGATTCCCCATCCACAGACTACCTAACAATTCCAGTCGGTGTTTTTAGAAATGTGCGGAGTATACTAAGTGTATGAACAAATCAGCAGACTCCTTAAACAAAATGGAGTATATGGAGTTGTTTTTGGAGGGAGATGCTTGGTAGGCAGTACATTCACTTTCACTAGTGAATTATTTATTGTAACTAGTGAACTACTCAATATTTTTCTGCAACAGTATAAATCAAGGACTTTTTATATTAATATGAAACATTTCAAGGGAAGAATTAGAGTCGGCAAATGAATGATTCAGGAGAGTTGTTTTTAGAGGGGTACAAGTGTTCGTGAAAACATAAAAGCAATACCACTTTTTCAGAAAAATGCAAAAGTTTTCATGAGATTCCAAGAACTCATGATCTCTCCATAATTGATCTACAAATACCACGTAGTCTCCAGCCTATTTTCATAGGCGTTTAGTCATTTCCTACAGAAAATAGTTGTACTAGTTTACAAGCATATTTACCATACCCGAGAACAAGAAAGGTGAATTTTAATACAGCAGTTCTACCTGTTAACACACGGCCAGTAGATACATTTATGCGACTGCAGCAAAACCAGCAGTTTGGAGATCTTGGTTCAGCTCCAGGTTTGGGTGCAAATGTGCATTTAGGCTCATCCTGCCATTCACATTTTCTCAGACAGATGTGCCTCTCCTTTGCTCTCAATGTCCCATCAAGTGGAATGACTTTCCTGTGGTTTGAAATTGTTCTCATTACTTCAGTGCCATCTTCTAAAGTCTGTCTGTGGCGTCCTGGCAGGTGAGTAATTTGAGGAGAACTTAGTAAGTGACCACTTTTGTGAATCCAAGGTATAGAGATGGGGCTGCACTAAGAGGCTATTTAGAGCAAGATGCTATCACTACTACCCCTGATTTTGAAGAGATGTGTGGGAAAGGAGCAGTTATCCCCACTAGACGAGTCTGTAGGAGGGTCTGCGCTTGAACTCGCGCTTCAGTTGAACCATCTAGAGAGGGAAGAACCCTGACCTCCTGCTCCTCTCTTTCCCTTCAGTCCTGCTTTATACTACCCTTTGACTGAAACTGAGCCTGCGCTCAAGGAAACCTGTTGATAAAGCCAGTTCAGTAGGGTTGCTGTATAGATCTGGAGCCTGACTCACACCCAACAGTCTTTACATTTTATGCCTCAGTTCTAGCACTGAAACTGTTACAGGGGTGTGCGTGTGTGTGCGTGTGTGTGTGCATGTGTGCGTTGGTGGTGGTGGTTATTAGTAGTCATACTGGTGGTAGTCATGATAAAAGGAAAGAAAGCAAACATAATTTCTATACTTAGAAGAATCAAGTGTGGTTTCCCTGGATTGTGTCCCGAGCCAGTACCTTGCACATGAGAAAGCAAGCACCGGGTCTTTATAACCGACCTAATTTTTAATGGGATTTTAATGTTTACATTTGAATTGCTGAATAGGAAGACTGTGTAGTTTATAAAACTCTTGGCACTTTTTATGGGAGAAAGATTTTCTTTTTGGAAATGTATCTAACTTTAGTTTTTGTTATTTCACTTATATTCCTAACTAGAGTTGTCCTTCACGCCTGGCTTTCATGTGGCACATCCAGGCTTGGAGAAAGTCCTCTCCCTTTTCCTTTGGGCCGCCTCCTATAGTTGGGGTTTCTGGTAAAACACTCCTCACTGCCTCCACCCACTGGACTGGGCCAGGCTACTGGAGCTGTGATGTAGACACTGCGGGAACGTGCAGTAGATGGCCCTACCACCACCCAGGCTCCGTGCAGACTACTCTCCAGGGTTCACACGCCAGCGTGCTTTTGTAAATTTCTGCCCCTCAGTCAGATCATGTGCCTCTGCTGAAAACCCTCCGAGAGTCTCTCATTAAGTTCAGAATAAAAGGTGAGTCCTTATTTGACTGAGAAGGCCCACTCTGAGATGAATGCCGAATGCCGTCCACCTTTCTCACCTCACTCATTGACGCCTCTCTAGCATCCTGGCTTCCCTGGTGTGTTTTAACGTCTCACCTGTGCTGTCTGCTCATTATTTGTGCTAAGAAGGCTCTTCTAGCGATATTTGCATGACTTCATCCAACTCTAATAGCTTTATCACAGACTTCAGATGGATAAAATAGTTCTTCCACTATCACTTTGTCCCTTTCCTTTCTTTGCTTAATTCATCTTTTTTTATTGTGGTTAACTTCTTTTTCTCAACATTTTTCCCATGGCTTCCCATTGTTTTTTAAGTAACAAGGTGATCGACTTAGGTATTAAAGTGTATGCTTCAAACTATGAGATAGTTTCAACAATTTTAACTTACCTGGCCTACTATTTTGTTGTTTTTTTGTTCTACTCTTCAACCAAACTTAATTATAATTCCCACCTCTTTTCATTACATATATCGTTCCCCTCACCTATATTATCTCTGTGCATCCCCTCATCTTGTTTTTGTTTGTTTTCTTTTTGCCTAACACATTTTTTATTAATTTTTATTGTGAAATAATACCAAAGATTGCCATTTTCACTCTTTCAGATGTGCAGTTCTGTAGCATCAAGTGCGTTCTTCACTTTTGTCACCCGAACGGAACTCTACTCACAAGCAGTGGCTCCCCGCCCCGCCCCCCTAGCACCCCTGGTAGCCACTTTCTGTCTCTTTGAATTTGTTATTCTAAGTACCTCATGTAAACAGGATCATGTAATATTTGTGTTTTTGTGGCTTACTTCATTTAGCATAATGTCTGGGTTTCATCCATGCTTGCAGATAACTGATTTTCATTCTTATTGAGACTGAATCTTATTTCATTGTGTGTGTGTGTATATATTGTTTATCCATTGATGAGCACTGGAATTGTTTTTACTACTTTTGGGCTATTTTAAATAATCCTGCACTGAACATGGATGTACAAATAGCTCTTCAAGTTCCTGCGTTCAGTTCTCTGGGGGTCTGTACCCAGAAGTGGAATTGCTGGCTCAAATGATAACTTTGTGCTTATATTATTTCAGGAACTATCATTTTGCTTCCCACAGTGGCGGCCCTGATTTGCTTTCCCGCCAGCACAAGGATTCCAGTTTCTTCACATCCTTGCCAACATTTGTTTTCTGATTTTGGTTTGTTGTGTTGTCAGGTTTTTGTTTGTTTTGATAATAGCCATGCTAATGAGTGTGAAGTGGCGCTAGCACAGTATTTTTTCCCTTCTTAACCTAGATTCTCAGCTCTCATAGGCTTTGTTGCCCCATGTCACTTTCATCTCCTACTGTCTAGAGCGCTTGTGTTTATCTTGATTTTCCCATTTAAGCTCTACTTCTTTTGAGGTCAAGATGTTTGGTCTTGCATCCTTCAAGGACCAGCATACTGACTCAGCAGGCATCTGTTGGATGGTGGATTTGCCCTTTAGCTTTGGCAGTGACGATCCTGACGGCGCTGCCGAATGTGAAGCCTTTGCAAATGGTGTTAACGAGAGTTTGGTTTTTCCAGTGTGCAGCAAAGTTAAAGTAAAGATCAAGTGAGAACAAGGCTGAATGTGGTAAAGGAGAGTGAAAAGGAAGCCTGTGAGTTCAGGCTGGGAAGGTGGAAGGAGCCTGTGAATGTATCTCATTGCCTGAGGAAGCAATTGTAATTCAGGTATATCCAGCCAACTGTCTGGATGCCCTCAGAGACCACATCCCGAACCATTTCAGCGCTGCCTATCAAGCATACATAGCTGGTAGATACTGGTGGCTTAGCTGGTAAGACCACCAGACATAGTCCTTATACCTCCCAGGGTCCCAGATTTGACACCCGGGAGGCAGCAGCCAAGATGAACAACTAAATAAAATGATACATTTTTTTAAAAGAATAAATATCCAAGATTTTTGAGACTTACTCATTCTTTGCTTGACCCTGTTATAAAAACTACATGTGTTACCTGATTTAATCCTTACAATGCTTTGTATTTCACAGAAGAGGCAGCAGAGGCACAGAATGATTTAATGGTGGATCCAGGCAACTTGGCTCCAGTACAGATTTTCTAAATCACTGTGGTATGCCTGTATTGTTTTTTTGTTAAACATTCAATTAAATATTTTAACATAGTATAATAATTTTAGCATAGTAATAAATACAGGTTAAATAGTTAAGTAATAGCAGAAGGTTTATAACAATTCAGTGAGTCTCTGGCCTATCTCTCCCTACTTTCCCAGTTTATTCCTTAGAACCAACAAGTTTTGATTCAGTTTTCTGCTGGATTTTGCTCCTTTCCCTGTTTCTACTTTGTATATTATCTGTAGATGACTATTGGTGAGTGCCTGCTCTGATGTTCTCCCTATCCCTTCAGCTAGTGTAGTGTTTTGCAACTCTTTCCATATACAGTCTTTACATAACTCAGAATTGCACAGCTTGGGAGATGGCCAACTTATTTCTTATCATGCTTGTTACCTTTTTACTTCTGTTAGTTGCTTTCTACATTTTTTTCTTTGGTTTTCTCTGCAACTATCGCTAATTCATCTCACATCATCTTGTAACTTCTCAGCACAATTTTCTGTATTGTCAGTCACATCAGATACTCTGTTATCCTCCCCCAGCACCCCCCAGTTTCTATAGATCCCCAATTCTGGAGACTGAGCTTCCACTCCAAAGGTCCTTTCCTTTACCCTCTCCAGGGAAAACAATCCCCAACCTTTTGCTGAGCGAGTAAGGGCAGGTGTTACTCAGCCCTGGACTGAGCAAGGGGATTCAAGAGCCAAACGGCATCTCTAGCACTCACCGGGCTCCACCCCACTAGCTCCAGAGGCCCTGATTACTGCCTGTTCCCAGGTCTTCGGGACTTCTTCGTTATAAATCAGGTTGAATATCTCAGTTTTCCTTACAGCTGGTTTAGGGTTCAGCTTTCTGGATGCTCAATTATTGCTTATTACTTTTGTGCTTCCAAAATTGTGTGCCATTGTTCCTTCTTTTTTCTTCTGTCCATACTGGCTAATATTTAAAGATAATCAAAACAAAAACACTTACTTTCCTATTAAGGCAGTTTGGGGGAGGGAGTGAAATTGGATACATTATTGTAGAAAAGTAATAAAATGTAAATTATAAACAAAAAATAAACACACGTAACACTACTATCAACTAGATTAACTTCTATGATATTTTAGAGTCTCTCCTTTTAGTCTTTGGAATGTATTGGCTAAGCACGTAGAAATCAGAGTTGCCACATACACTTTGTGGGGTATCTCTTTTACCATACAAAAAACCTGTTAATGCTGTCTTCATGCAAATTATTCTACGTAAATGTTCTGTTATGTCCATTGACATTTTCAGTCTGCTCTTACATCAGTATCATGCCAGAGTAACAATTTGAACAAAAAAGACTTACATGAAAAGCTCTCATTTAAAACAAAATGCTTTACCTGTCTTTACTCAAAGCTGCAATGTTAATTTTCTTCCTTGTCCTGTTGATTTTTTAGTTATTTGTACTTCATTCTGGTTTATTTCATCTTGCCTGCAGATGGCAGAATTGTTTTATTTGAATAGAAATTTTAAAAGGTTCACTTTCACTTAATGAGTTCTTCACTGGAAAGAGAGGTGATTAAATGAGCAGCATTTCTCCCTATTAGAGAAGAAGCAGATTAATGTTAGGAACAGGAAGCCACACTAAGAAAGTACTGGATAATTTACTGTTTCATTTGTCAGGCTTCATTTCAAGATTTTTGTGTTTGGTCTCCAGCCATTTAAATAGGCTATAGAGCATGACCGTTAAGCTGTGCTATATGTAAACTGCTGAATTTCATTCATTACTTTAGTCAGAATAGTGGAGCTTAGATCTGCTTCCTATTAGCCACAAAGCAATTTGTTGTGCATTTGTATTTTAAGAGTTTGATTATATTATGCTTATATTAATCTTTAAAAAAAATCTGGAGGCATTTTAGAATTGATGTATAGGTCATCAGTTTAAGGCTTTGATATAATCGGCTTTGCTTAAGTATGAATGTTTTGCTTTTAGAGATCAAGAAATTAGTGTGTCATATTTGATATTTAAGACAGAATTATGCTGTAGAATGATTGGTAGAGCAGATTTGAAACAATATAGGCTTTTGCTTCGAGAAGTGACTATAAAATTCAGTGATTGATAGATATGGCAGGTAATATACTAAGTAAGAAAAATTAGCTTATATCATTCTGTTGAGAAAAAAAGTTTTGATGATTTATAAATTTTCCTTTTAAAATCAGTATATTTGTATATAAGCCAGAAATGTACTTTGCCATAGGCATCTTAAAATTTCTTAAATATGTTTTATGCTTCTATAAAAGCCATTCTTATAATGAAATTCTTATAAGCCATTAGATGTAATGAATTGGTTTGATTAAAAAGGAATCTAACAGTAAGATGACTATAGAACTAACTTACAGAACTAAAATTATAGAACTTAAATTAGAACTAAATTTTGGGTAGTTTTGAGTATTTTTGAAATAGCCTGTATATACTAACAGAGGGAAAAATTCTATTTTTACTCATAGTTATACCTAATTATTAATAGAAAATATAGTTAAATAGACATTTTAAGAGTCTCCCCAGTTTGACAAAAGAAAGGTAGAATATGCTGCTTACTGGAATGAAGAAGCTCTGTTTAATTTCCAATGAGATTAAGCAATATTAGGTCTAGGTTAAAATTCAGGTGTCTAGAAAAGTCCACATTATCTCACTAGCATCGACAGCAGCTATAAAAGGCAGATATTAAATACAAACAGTCCCACATCAGAGTTGATATGATTATGTAACGACTTTCTCACTAAAAAAATACATTGAGAAAAGATGTGTATAATGTTCCAGTTGAAATAGAATATAGAGAATGAAATATTATTAAATTAATACTTATACTTTGAAATGATTTTCTCTCAAGAGACTGAGAAATGATTGGTTAGATTAATCAGAAAGTACAATGCATATTTTACTTTCCATAGTAAGGCAGTACAATCAATCAAGAGGTTGTACTGAATAATGGAGATATCTAGAATGTCTTTCTTTGGTTTCTGTCACCTTCACTTCAGAGTAAGGATAGTGATCTATTACAGAATTTGATATTTTATTACCATTATTCAGAGAAGCAATTTCAATTCATCCATGAAGGGTGACTCTGTGAGGAATGATTATGTTCTTTTTACTTTTAAAATATGAACATTTTTGAGGTTCTTGATGTGATGATTTAGAAAATAATAATAAATGCAAAAGTTTTATAATAAAGTCCTCAATGTCAGGGCTAATGGAAATGCGAAGGTCTTGTAGGTGAGAGATTGTGATAGAAGATAGAATCACAAAGTAAATATGAATTGTGTCTGGCAACCAGGACCAGCATATAAAAATATTGAAGAGAGACTTTGTTTTGAGAAATTGATTTAGTGAAGTCCATTTATTTTGATTCTCTGAAGTGGAACTATTTGACATAAATTTAATATGTTTGATAATGAAATATATCATTTCACAGTGATAGACTTGGACTTTTTGATGGAATTGACATTGAGATCTTTTTAAAACTATACTTTTAAAGAAGAGACTGGCCTCTTATAATGATGCTATTAGAAGGTAGTTTTTTGTTTGCTATTTTTTTTTGTAACCCCATTTGTCACTGTGAACCTAAAATTACATGCCAATCTTGGGCTGACTGTACATACTCTAGGCAAGTGCTTTTATTTGCTTATTTCCAACCTGTAATGCATTTAAAGATTATTTGTGCTCTTCCACATTCAAAATATTCATTGTTAGTGATTTCTTGGTACTGGGATTATTTATGTCCAAAATATGAAAAGGGTTTGTTAGACAGTTTGATTAGGCACATGAAGAATTCTTACATGAACTTGCTGTGTCTGATTTGGTACGTTTGAATTTCTGAGTTGATAGGCTACGAATGACCGGAGGATCTTTGCCGATACGGATCGTTAATTAACGATGAGCCGTAGAACTGTGTAGTCGAGCACAACCTTGAGAGGCAGGAAGAACCCACATCCCTTACTCCATCTGAATGGTAGTTTTCTCCTTGAGCAAATGGGCGTGTTGACCTGGAGTTTGATTTCGACTTTCATTTACTGGGGTTTTAGAAGTAATAATTCTACTTTTCTATCCTTAGAGTTTGATACCAATTGAAAGAAATTTTTAAAAATCAGACAGATATAGATCAAAGTAACAGTTTTAAATCTGATAGTTTTGTTAAATTGGAGAATATAACATATTTTTAGCCTCCTAGAGTTGGGATCTTTGTTGAAGTCCAATATTTAGACTTTGGGCTTTTTGTCTGAGAGGAAGAGTTTGTGTAGACAAAGCAAACACCACAGCTGAATTGTTTCCATCATAGCCAGTGAGCCCTGCTTTCGGGAACAGAAGCGGGGCTCCTATCTGCCTCTGAAAGGTAGTCCTACTGTGTGTGTGGCCCATACTTGGAAGAGCTGAAAGGGAAATGTTACCTATTGGCAGGGGATTCTTAAAAGAACAGGCTGAGATGGAAATGTATGCTTGGAACCTTTCTCTATTCTTTAGTGAGGGAGGAATGAAAAGTGGTGAGAGGATAGAAGCCTCTTCAAAATATTTTAGAGATGGCACTCTTTTGGAAGCTGCAAACCCTCCGTTTGAAATTATGATCACATTAGTTCAGTTTCCCAAAGGAAATCTTAACCTCATTCCGCATTAGTGTTTAGTTCCCGTGTGTTTAACCTTAAAATCATCGCTGAAAAAAAGAAAAAGAGCTCTGGTTTGATTTTGGGCATCAGAAAGTGGAATAATCTGAAAAGAGAACAGGTTCCTTGGAAGATTTCAGTGGGTGAAGTGTGTTACCATAGCTGCTACTAAGAGCCGGCGCATGCTGCTATTAGTATTGTATAGTATTTATTATTAGTAGTGTCAACTTTATAGAAATTGTAATCTAAGAGCTGTGTGCTGCTCTTTGAGTGTGGCCTTGTCTTTCACAGTGGGTGACTACGGGGGAGCACATCTGGACAAATAGAATGTCTCCTTTTTTGATCTCTCAGGCAAAAGTAACTGTGCTTCACAGAGGTCCCCTTGTTTTGAGTGTACCTTTTGGAACCCCCCCCCCCGCCCCCCACCCCATAGAATTATGGTGTGGAACGTGATCTGAGATTAATGTAACCATTTAGGTTCACTTGCTGGATTATCCTAGGCAAGTCAAACCTTCCCTTTCACACCATCAAGAACCTGCAAAAGTTGAAAAGTATAATATTGCTGGAAACTAAAAACAACCATTTTCTTAAGGTCCAATCTAGATTGTTCCATTACATATCTAATCTATTTTTTTCATAGATATTTTCAGAACTCTGATTTTTTTCCCCTTATCTTTTTCCTTTGGTCATTTTTTTGGTAAAGATATTTTGGGAGAAGGAGATGAAACATTATTCAACTGTTTTTTTTAAACCTGGTTTAAAAATATTCACAGGGCACTAAGAAATGAAGTTTGAATGTTACAAAAAAGAAGCTGAAAGTATTTAAAAAAAGAGCTTTTTTTTTCCCCCCCAAGTTGAGAATTTTATGATTCTATATACTATTTACTTTTAACCATTTTTAACCATTTGGGACTCTCTTAGACTTTGAAATATTTTCTTTCTCAGGTTAAATTTGTTATCAATTTACTTGAACTTTTTATTAATGCCTTGAGGTATGTGATTTTTTTGTGACTAATCTTTCCATTTTCAATTTCAGCTGCTCCTATTAAGATATTAATGCCATCGCTGTCCCCTACGATGGAAGAAGGGAACATTGTGAAATGGCTGAAAAAGGAAGGTGAGCCAAGTATATTACTACTGCCTTGTGTTATTTGCTCATTTTGTGTTTTATCTAACTAGTTATTTTTTATAATGCATGATACAAATGAAATAAATTGTGTCCCTCTGCTAGTTAATATATTTATTAAAATTTTTATATGTAATGTACCAAAGATTTTCTGAGTTCTTTATGTAATTTTTCACAAGCAAAGAATAATAAAATATGTTAACTTTTTCCCAAATTCATTTCATATTCTTAGCTTCTAGTTTCAACATCACAAATTTGTCATCCTCCAGAAGTTAATTTCTAATATTTTGATGCTGCTCTGTGTGTATGTATTTCCTGGAAGAAGGCAAGTTGATTATAAATTCTATTTGAAAAGACAAGTGAAAATAGTAAGGAAAATTCTCTGAAAGGTAGTGGAAGAAGGTTTGGTCCTACTGGATATTAAAACACAATTTTTTAGCACTTATTTATTTTACTAAGTTGTTCACAGTGGTTGTTCCCCCAAGCCCCTGTTCTTGAACCCAGGACCTTGGGATGTAATTGGGACTGCTTCCAGGGTGGACTAGACTGACAGGCCACCAACGCTCACAATGTATTATTAAAGTCTGTAGCTAAAAATGTGATTGGTACTTGAAGAGATGGACTAATTTTCTGTTTGGCAAAAATATAAGGATAGAAGCACAGTTGCATAAGGATATTTAGTGTATAATGAAGGAAGACCACATTAGATTGAGTCTTTGTGTTATAGCAAGCATAAATTGCAAGTGAATCATGCACTTAGCAAATTACAAAATTGCAAAAATAAACCATCCAAGTACTAGGGGAAAACTGAATTAACTCCTCTGAACGTGGAAGTAGACTCAGTACCCTAATATAGCTCAAAATCCAGGCGCCATGAGGGAAATATTGATAAATTTGTTGATTAAAAATAGTAACTTTTGTGTAACTAAAAGCACATTAAATAAAAATTGACAGATTGTAGAAGAATATTTGATATTTTTATCACAAAGTGTTGATATCTCAAAAAATAGAGACTAGGAAAGCTATCAACTCAAGAGACAATGGACATGATGTATGAGCACATGATTTACAGAAAAAGAAATTGCAAGTTTCGTTTAAACAGGTGAAAAGTACTTACTCTTGCTACTAATAAGAAATACGTAAACCAATGCTACACTTGATATCATTTCTTTCCAGTCATAATGACAGAAATTTCAAAGTTTGGGAAACTAATTTTGTTGATGAGATTGGATGATTGGGGGAAGCAGGTACTCCTGGTACTTTACTGAAGGAAATCAAAAATGGGATAAGCTCTGAGAAGAGAATTTCAGTTGTCAATATCTAGAAAGATTTCATTTATATTTATCCTTTGACCACACTTAAGGAATAAGGAAAGACACACACACGTGGTTATTTATCACAGCATTGTTATTAAAACATTTGGGAACATTTGAAAATGACATTACAGAATTTTTAGAGCTTTAAATGTTGCCATTATGTTTTTTTCCTAAAAATCTTATGTATAAGAGATATGTGTTGAAATACTTATCTATGAAATTTTAGTATGTCTGGGATAAACTTCAAAATAACCGTGGTAGAGGATAGGAGGGTAGGATCACAGTATAGATGAAATAAGACTCCATGAATGAGTTGACAGTTGTTTAAGTCGATTAATAATAAAACTTTTGTCTGTGTTTGAAAGCTTTTTAATAATAATGTATATTTTCAAGATTGTGCACACAGTAATCTTTGGGATGTAATTTGGAGTGAGATACACTCTTTCCTCTGCCTTTTATAATCTCCAAGTGAATTTGAATCTTGCTCATACTAAGAAAATACTTGTTCTACTACTGTCTATGAAGCTGGGTTAGTGTATTGTTTATAACAAGCATTTTGCCAGAATATGACAGCCAAAATGTTAATATGCTCCAATACTCGTAACACAGCAAGTCAAAGTGACAAGTGATATGAAGGAAGGTGGAGAAGGAGACTTATATTTTTCTGGCAACTGCATCCTTTCCTTTCATCTTCATCTGGTTATTGCCAAGTGTAGTGATCGAGTAACCTCCCCATCCCAGGTATTGACTACCAGACAGCTCCCAACCATCTTTTACTCATCCTGCAATATATTTAACTTTTGCGGAATAAAGAGGTTGACTCTCTAGTCTCTAGTAGAGAATGTTAGATAAAAAGAGAAATTATAGGTGACCAGATGAGTTTCCCACAGCCACTATTATGCTTCATAATGTTGAGCTAAGTGTTAAAATTGGAAAGAGAAGAGGGAAGAGCAAGTGGAGAATGAAGGGTTTGGCTGGGAGGACTTGTCTGATTCCAAAGACTAGCCCTGGCAAGATCTTCTAGAGTGTTCATATGTGATTCAGTGGGCACATATGTCCTCCAGGCAGATATAAGCATTAACTGGTCCCATCTAGTATTTATAAAATAAAATTGAGATTGTTTAGGTATAGATCAAGAAATCAGAATCTAACAGTTACGTTGTGATTGCAAGAGATGGAGCCATGCATGCCATCACTTGCCAGTGATGAGTTTGGGGATCAGGAGTAGGGCTCCAAGTATTTACTTCAGAACTGTAACCAGATGACCTTAGTGTTGGTGAAGACCCCAAGTCATAGACTCGGGTGCTAAGAAAGGGAAGAAGATACATTGCAGGATGGGCCTCACAGTACAAGTCTGGGGCTATTGATTGAATCAGTAGCTAGGGCAATATGTCACAGTGAGGTTATCCAGATGACCATGACTGGTCCTTCTTGTGCTGGATACCATGTCTGCTTGGAAGCATTGCTTTGATTTGTTATGTCTCTTTTTCCTGTTATGAATAGCATAGTAATTGGAACAGACCTGGCAACATTTGATTAGTAAATATATGGCAGAGGGGAGAATAAACCCAAAGTAGAAAATATGGTAGGGATCTGAGAAGGTTTTACAGAAGAGGTACTATTTGAGCTGGTGTTTGTAGAATAAATGGGCTTTAAAAAAATCAGTCAGATGGTGTGTCATAGTGGAGTAGTGGTTGAGTCAGGTGCCTTCCACCAAGAGCACAGGCTGCATATCCCAGGGACCCTCCAAGTTCAAGACCTGGCACTGCAGTGAAAACCAAGATGAATAAATAAATAAGTAAATGCTTCTTTTTCTTCTCTCTTCCTACCTGTCTCTGCTTGCCTTCATTCCTGCCTACACTGAACCTTTAAAAAAATAAATACAAAATAAAATAGTGAGAAAAGACATTACAGGTATTGTAAACAATATGGGCAAAATCTTGCAAGTGAAGTATCATGACTTATATTTTGGCACAGATAATAGTTCTAGCTGCATTATGGGCATAGTCGATGTGAAATAAGATTATAGGAAAGATCTTGAAAAGGCAATCTGCAGTCATCTGTTTCTGAGAGTACTTATCCTAAAGCCGAGCTATGTCCACATTCATGGTCATTAATAGAAAGTGGTTTCCGTGTACTTTTTGAGTTGTTTTAGTAACGTTGCACTGAATGGAACAGACCTTAAGAGAATTCTGGCATCAATAGCTAACTATAGGCAATTTGTGTCGGCTCCTTTGCCAGTTTTTATTTAAAAAACCAGCCCTGAAGACTTGTAGTCAGTATGACCACGTAAGCAGATGGGGGAAGGTTTCTGCTTCCTGCTAGGTGTAATATTTTGAAACAAATCTTTTAAATATAAATTGAGCTTTAACTCAAGAAAGGGTAATCTCTAAAATATCATCAACATCCAGAATGGTGAGAGTTGAAGCCACATGTCCCACAGGACTTAAACTGGCAGACTGAATAGTTGAGATGGGGAGCAGGTACTTTTTGAGCCAGGGAAGGAAGAAGACAAATGAAAATTAGGTTCCAGTTTGGATGTGGTAAAGTTCGAGGTATCTATTAGACATTTAAAGGAAGGTGTTCAGTAGACTATTGGATATAGGATCTGAAGTTCAGGAATAAAATCTGACTTGGAGATAAAAATTTGAAACATCACTGTGGGGATGAAATTTAGTTGTCATTTTCTGGATAGAATTTAATGCCACATGATAACAGGAAAATGTATTTGTTTGACTTGGAATCTGTAAGGAGTAAGAATGCCTGCTGTGTTGTAAATTTGCTCTCATGGACCTGTCCTCATGAGACTTTGGGTTCAAAAGTATAATACTGCCATTTTGTGGGAACTCACAGATCAAGAGGCCCTAGCCTAACAGTTTGTTTTCCTGGGTTCCCTGGCAGAAGTCATCAATTCTGGAAGATGGTCTCTGTGCCAAGCCATGTAAGATTCGCAAGATAAAGTCCACTTACTAAGAGTTCATAATCCAAAATTAATAATGCACACAGAAGCAGTCTTTCAGGGTCAAAAGTCAGTAGGCTTAGCAGGTAGCTGGACTAGACCTCCAAAACCTTCAGTTAATTGGAATGACTCTGCATATAAAAATGCATTTTTGAAATGATTAAACATGTAAGAGGACTGAAAAAATGTAAAAAAAGACACTATCAAGAAAATCAAGGCAGATTTGAAACAAATAGAACTTTTTTGAAGTTTTTTTAAATTGTAGTAATCATTCTACACATTAAAATAATTTCCTGTGTATAGGTCCCTCATTTCTTAGATGTATTTTTCAACACACCATGCCCTCCACCAAATCACCAAGTGAAACAAAGAGAACTTTTAAGAATGAAAAATATTATCTCTAAAATTTAAAAAATTTATATGGGTTGAAATGTAATTAGACATGACTGACCAAAGAATTCACGAACTGAAGACCAACCTGAAAAGTTATCTTGCACACAACAGAGATATGAAGCAGGGAAAAATATGAAGTTGAGACATGGAGAATAAAATAATCAAATAATCTGTAGGAATTTCAGGGGGAAAAAAAAGAATGAAGAAGAGATAATATTCAAGAAGAACTAACAGAGAATTTTGACATCTGTCTTATAAATGATAAAGCCAGTACTTCATTAGGAATCACTTGAGCAATTGGCTCTGCATGGCTGGTGCCATCTTTTGAAATAATTATCACTATCTAAGAAAGTTTCACCTTTATAAATAATAGAATCCATTGGAATCTATTTTTAGGTTTTCTTGTTCTTGATAAATTACAGAACTTTGGCTCTTTGTATTCAATATGACAGTATTTGGTGTCATTAAATAATGATTCACACACAGGAACAGTCTTTTAGTATGGTTATTATAAAAAGATTAAATTTCTTTGCACTGTGAGAACTGATAGACAAGTAGGTCAGAGGATTCTTTGGACCACATTTATCTCTGACTTCTAGCTCACTGGCAATCTGATACATTATTCACACCCATTATTATATGGAGAGCGTGATTAAGAACCAGGAGACATATGGTCTCATCATCCTGCTTTTTTAACTTCTTTCCCTTTTTGATTACAATGTGCCATTTTCATAAAAGACAAGTCAGAATGTGTTTTATGTTCCTGGAGATGTTTCCCTGAAGATTGCTCTTAAAATTCTGTGTTCTGCCAACTGAGGAGAAATGTACGCTTACCAATACATTGTAAATAATTGAGAACAATCTTAATTCTTGGTTCTTGATAATTTGTCTTCCTTTTTAAATTCATACCTTTGCCTTTGTAATTTAATTATGACCTTTTGAGCATACCTTCTTTCCAGTAACACTTCTGTATGGTACACATAGGTAGGGCTCTGTGGGCAAGTATGTTTGGTGCTGGCAAATTTCTGGTGACTTGGTTCAGTCTACATTAGAACATTTTATAATCTGACAATACCTTTTATATCCCTTTTTCTCTTATTAGCTATGTTTTAAATTTTTTTAACTTGAAATCTTCATTAATATATGATCACTGTTATTTAAAACAATGAATTTAGACCTTCAAGCATTAAAGAGGATTGAAATTGTTCTATGAAAAAGATAGTGTTATGATTATGATTCTAGTTTATATTAAGCAAAGGCTAATGATACAATAACCTTTAGTAAAATAGCTGTTAGATCTTAGAAACCTGTAAGATTTCTTGAAAATCGGAGACTCTAATTCACAGCTGCTGTTACTAATAACATGTGTGGGTATGTTTTAGGCCAACAGTGTAAGAATGCAATGAGAAGTCTGACCTAAGAATCACAGTTTGTCTTAATGGAGTTTGCACACTACCGTGAATTATCTGATGAACTAGATAAAATCTAAGGCACACTTGACTCAGTTTCATTTTCTTTTTTTGATCGTGGAAACAGTAATACAGTAAATAAATTGTTCCCTCTTTGTTGATCTAATGAATGTTAGAAAAGTAATTTTTTAATGAGTATTAGAATATTAATTCCTTTGTTTATAGTAATTTTTTTGTTTATAGTAATATTTCTTTAGTTCACAGTGCTAAATTCCACTTAGGAAATTGAAATTGCATCTCAGTCTATATTTCACACCACACCCACTGCCAGAGTTCCAGCGTCTCTTATCACTGCCTTTTCCCCTCATCCCACCCCTCTATAACCAGTCCTGAGTCTTGCTATTTTTGTTGGAATTTGTTGATTTATTTCATTTTTATTATATTTAATTTCATTCTCAGGACTTAGTAAAAATATGCATCATATTAGTAGAGAAAAGACTTAGAAAGTGCTGGTAACATGTACAATTTTTAAATTTTCAAATCTCTCAAACAGTGAATCAAGTTATAATTCCACAATTTCTTGTTTAAGGGGAAAGGCAAGCTTTCATTTTTTAACTTAAATTTCAATTTAATTAAAAATGAACGTAGTTTATTTTTCATCAATTGAAAGATTAAAATTTTTAAATAATAAAAAGGAGGAAAATATGTGTCGTGATTCCTTTTAAGGAGAAAGCATTTAGGGTATGAAAAACATTCCTTCCTCTCTAAGAGCAGATCATGAAACATCTTTAGACCAAAACTAGGCTGAGATAGTTCTGTGAGGTACTTAGCCAGTGTCTGAGCATCGAGAACACTTGAATCACCAGGACTGTTTGCTGCTGTTCTTGTTGGTGTCGCCCCTCAGGTATTGTCCTTTCATGTGACCATCCCTCCTGTTACATGACTGGGAATGTTGACTGTTCAGTTTCCAATAGTTTTGTTAAGTGTTAGACTCATTAACCTAGTGCATAGCATGGAGAAGTCTGTTTTGTAGGAGTCGTACACGGTGTTGTCACTAGGTGCCACTAGAGAGTTACCTGGATCTCTGGCTTCTGCAGAAAAGAATTTAGTTTCTGTTATTTCTGGGAATTTATATGCATGTTTGTGGTGCTGACATGGAAAAATTTTGAAACGTGCATTTTACAAATAGCTTCAACAGTTTTCCAGTACGGTGCTATTTTAACAACTATTGGCGGTATAATTACATATCATAACATTCACCCTTTTAAAGTAATGTTTAGAAAATTTATAGAGTTCACCGTCTTCACCACAGTCCACTTTTAGAACCTTTCTGTCGCCCCAGAATGATCTCTTGTGCCTGACTACAGTCACTCTCCTTGTCTCTGGCTCTCTAGACAACCCAGATCTGGTTTCTGTCTCTAAAATTTTACCTTTTCTAGATTTTTACCTAGAGAGAATGGTGAAATATTGGCCCTTAGTGACTGACTTCTTTCACTTAACTGATTTTCGAGATGTATCTAGATTGTTGCAACTATCAGCTGTTAATTCCTTTTATTGCTGTACTGAATTTTATCATTTTAGTTTTTATACACTTGTTTCTATCATGTCTGAAATCTAGAATCAGTGAGTGGAGTATAGATTGCAGGATTATTAATAGAGCTTTCTGTGGTGATGGAAGTGTTCTGTGTCTGAATTGTCCGGTACAGTGGCCCACTATCCTCATGTCCATTGAGTATTTGAACAGCACATAAAAATCTAAGCGGTCAGAAGGCTGTGAGGGAGGTTAGCTTTGTTTAGAAGTTTCCTTTTCAAATAGTACTCAGGCCTTGAGCCCGCCAGAAGATGCCCTGTGACCTAGGAGCCAGATCGCATGGGGTCTTGCACCGGGCATATAAGATCATTTTGTGTGTGAGACGAAGCTTCTCCTCTGTGCCCACACTGCTGTAAACACACTCCGTGGGACTGACATCACCTGCTTACTCTTTTTCAGTCAGATTAGGAGCTTACTGAAACAAGTTGTCCATTATTTAAAAAAAACAAAACAAAACAAAACCATAGTGTCTTATGCAGTGTCATTCAACAGTGTCAAAGGGGCAGCTGGTTTATATTTGTTGTGTAAATTAATCTGTCCCTAATCATGGTTGTCATGGGTCAACCTAACACTAAAAAGAGGATTTTTTTCTTTAATTATTTACTTGGTTTTACAGACAAAAGTGTGCTCTCTTCTACCACTGTCATCCCATATGCCTTTCAAATACTTTTATTCTCGAGTTTTGGCAGAACAAACTTATTTTGTGGAAAGCCACATAACATATTTAGTTAATACAATAAACATCATGATTAAGTGTGCCTGATCAAGACTGTGCCTCATACCCAGAAATTTAGAAAAGAAAGAGGGGCTTCTGTGCACTCCAGCCCTCAACTCTGGTGGCTGCCTTCGCGGAGAAAGAACAGGATGACAATGCTGGCTTCGGTGCTGGGGGGCAGCCCCGGGCGGGCTCTGCTGTGGCTGCTCCTAGGCCCACACTCTTGCTCTGGCCCGCTCCACCTCCACTTTGGCTGCTGACACACACCACGAAGAGATGGCACAGGAACATGCAGGACACCGCAAGGCTGCCCTCTCCTCCTACCCCATGGCCTCATACTGTCATAGTACTCTACTCTAGCTGTCCTGTCGTCTCCTCTAGATTATGAGTCATATCTTCTTGTTGTGTTCGTACCAAGTGCCTAGGATACACCAATGTGAGTTGAATGATGTATTTGAAGTGGCAGAATGTGGATGAGGGAACTAGAAGTCTTAGTTCTTTCTATTTTTTGGTAGCATGCCTAAGAGTTTTATCTAAAGGTGTTGTGAGGTGTTACTTGAAGACGTATGTGAAGTGTTAAACTTCTCTGGTCCATTATTTGTTTTTATTATACAGTGTCCCGTTCAGAGATGAGATGAAGTAAGTTGGTCAAGATTACTAGTAATCTTAGAGTCAAAGTTTAGAATCAAACCTGTGTCTGAGCTGGAAGAATTTCATGGAACTATTCTGCCTCCAAGTTTTTCTACATCATAGTGTGTAATTTTTGATCAAGGCTGAAACAGTATATTTGGAATCTTTGTGACTCATTATTTTCAAAATTTCTTTTTGGCGTTTTAACTTACATTTGATTATTGATAGATAGGTAGAACCTTAGTTTTGTGATAAATGAGGGGTAATGTGCCTTTATATAGTATTTTAAACTTTGCTATGATTCTTGGGGAATGTTCACTCCACAGTAAATAAATCCTCCTCTGAATTTCTTTCCATTTCATCTCTCACTCTCAGCATTTCCATATAGCTAACGCATATGTCTGTTAAAACGGGCTACCTAATTTTTTAAATGTTAAAACAAGGTACAAATCAAATGTTAGAGCCAAAGGAAATGTAAAAGATGGATTGATGTAAATAAACCTTAGGAGGATATGAAGATTTGTGGAATTGTAGTATTTTATTTCCCTCAAGTGTTTTAATCTCAAACTCATTATATGTGAAGCACTGGCCAGAGTACTGGATAATGAGGTAGGGTAGGAAAACACTTAAGGTGTGTTCTGTTCCTGTTACAAAGAAGCTCATAGTAGTATAAAAGAAGAAAATTTAATTTAAGATATCATCAACAATAGCAATGTAACATGTTATAATGTAATTTGTGATTCATTTCAATTATAATGACTCCAAAAATTCAGGCATAGAAATTATCTAGGGTGATCTATCCACTAAAGTAGAACTTGTAGATAATTCTTCAAGGGCTTATGGAATTTGAATATAGGTGAGTATACCTGATAAGACATTTTATTCTTTTTTCCTGTGGCCAGAATTTCTTTACTAGGTATCTAGAAAAAGTATTTAGTTGCCAGGTTTCCTAGTTCATTTGTGGGTTTTTTCCCCCATGGTTATAGTAGAAACATAAAAGGGCATGATTTCTTTCCACGTGAAATACAATCTACTTTAACTACTGAAACTTCTGTCACATAAAGAAGTATATAAGATTGTGTAATCTGGCACAGTAGCCTTGTATCATATACAAGGATTCTTTTTGGTCTGATCTTGCTTACCTTCATCAGTCTGATCTCTCATCACTTCTCTCTCGTGCTATTAGTCATTTCCTCCAGCCTGCCATGCTCTTGACCTCCAGTATTTGGGGTATCGTGCATTCTACCTCGATCATTGTCCCTTTACTTAATTGTCTCTTCTCCATCTTTTCAGATTCAGGTTAGCTTTGTTTTTCCCTAGGAAGTTTTCTTTCGCCTTATAAAGCTCAATTTCATGTCCTTTCTGAATGTTCCCATAGCATCTTGACTTCACCTAATCCCACTGTAATTTCCAATTAACTCGTCGCTAGGTAGTGAGCAAGCTTCTTCAGGTCAGAAGTCTTAAGTCATCCTCACATCACACAGATGTATCCTTAGTGTCCTAATACATTTTCAATAAATATTTGTTGAGTCGGAAAATCTATTTGATTAAATTAGACCAAATACCTTTTAAGCATTCACAAAATATCATTTAACAGATGTTTATTTCATTAAACAGTTTATATCTGAACTGTTTCAACTGAAGATAAAATATAAACATTCATATAGACATCTTAGTATACAGTGAAGTAATTTCCATACAGTGACCTTTAGTTTGAGTGTTTTAAATTTTCTTCCTATTCTTTTATTGAGTTTTTCTATTAATTTTGCCATATGAGCTATTTTTGGTGTGTGTGTGAGGGAGTATAATTTTATTTTACAGATTTTTCTCTCCCTGTACTATGTATTAATTTTCTTAGCTTTCATATGTCTAAAGAAGACTTTTCTTTATTCATGAATAATAGTCTGGCAACACATAAAATTCTAAACAATGATTTTTTTCTCAGCTTTTTGAAGATGTTACACATTGTCTTCTGATCTCTATTACAGCTGCTGAGAAGTAAGTTCTCAGCCTATCATTCCAGTGACGTAATACGCTTTTTTTCCCTCTGATAGCTTTTTTGATTGTGTTTTTATCGTCCTTAGATAGTATGTAATTTCTCAGTAGTATATCTAATTTAGATTCATATTTATACGGTTAAATATTTTTTGTTTAATTTTTTAGCAAGATATTATTTGCATTAAGTGTAAGTTCAGCTAAATTTTTACATACATATATCTAGGTTACCACACTAGATCTAGATATCGAATATTTCTACCAACATACATGGCTCCTTGTTTCCTTCCTAATCAGTACACCTTGCATAACCATTTTTCTCTTTCATTTTGAGGGCAGATCTCTTCTTAGTTCTAGGAAGTTCTCAGCAATTATCCCATTGTATATTCCTTCCCCATCATTCCCGTCATTCACTTCCTTTGAAACTTCCCTAAACAAATATTGCAACTTGAATCTATGTCTCTTAACTACTCTTTCCTTTTTTTTTTTTTTTTTTGGTCCACCTAAATTAAGTTCCAGGTAGTTCCTTAATGCTACTTTTAATTTACTAATTCACTCTTTTATTATATCTTTCTATTTCAATGACTTTATTTTTTATCCCCAACATTTCTGGTTAGTTTTCTTAATATTATCTTATTTGCATTTTTTTAAATTTTTTGTTCTTATGATAGATCTTTTATATTCATTTATATTTCACTTTTATTTCTGAACATCCTCAAGATACTTACTTTAAAATCTTGGGCAGGTTGCATTAAATGTATTGCATCTGAAGTGAATTTCTGTTCCAAATATTGGTTTTGTGGTTTCTTTAGCCTTATTTATCTTTATATATCTTTGAGTTTTGATTTTTGCCATTTGGTTTTGAATGGAAGGTTTTAATTTTGGTTTCTATGTTTGCCTACTCATCTTCCCCCCTCTCCACATCTCCCCCCACCTTCCCATCTTGATGTTTTCTTGTTGATATTGGAGAAATGAGCAGGAGCATCATTAGAACCGAGGGATTCCACTATGCCTGTTATGGTGGTACTGTTTTTATTTCCCACCTTCCTAGACCTGCAGTTCTGATGAAAGCTATTGTCTTGGTCAGCAGACTTTAATTGCCCTTTTTATCAGCTTCTTATTAAGCAGAACCCAGACCCAGCCTTAGCTCTAAGTGGTGGATGTGATTTGAGTCTGTTGTCTCCAGGAAGCCACTTTTAGTTCCCTTTAAAGGAAACCACTGCACTTTTTTCCATAGACAGATGGATAGATAGAATATTTTACCCCTGCATCTAGATCTAGAAACCAGCAAATTCAGTCCTGCTCATTTTCAAGTTTCCATACTGTTTCTGTTGCTCTGAAATGTTTCCTACTTGACGTCAATTGTCTTTGATTTTCTTTTTTTGATATGTAACATGCCTTATTCATTTGTGCTCTGTGGTGCTGACAGGTTTTCTGAACTCACCCAACTCTTATTAACCTAGAAGTGCTATTAATTGTAAGAGTTTTTCTCTTGGACTAAAAGTCGAAGTATATTAAAAAGAAAGGAGCGCAAAATCTGGAATTGATTTGTTTGGAGGAGGGTATGCATCCCTTGCTAATGTCTCTAAAGTGTAATTTTATTTTTAAATATTTGCTCAATAAACTTTGTCACTATTTATTATACCAAATATAATTTACGTCCAGTATAAAGCTTTTGGAAAATACAACAAAACACACAGACATATACTTATGCAGACATGCACACACACACACACACACACACATACAGAGACCTGTAATTTCATGACTCAGAGATGATAGCTACTAATATTTTGGTGTTTATTATTTATGTTTTGCACTTATACACACCAGCCTGCATAGCAGTATTCGTATTTTAGAAAGCAAAACAAATCCCGTCTTGTTTTGTAGGTGAGTCTGTGAGTGCTGGAGATGCCTTATGTGAAATAGAGACTGACAAAGCTGTGGTTACCTTTGATGCAAGTGACGATGGCGTCTTGGCCAAGATAGTGGTAAGTTTTTTGATTGTCTTCAGCAAGTCAACGATGTCTTATATAAAGTACCTTGAAATAAAGTTGCCTTGTATCTTTCATCTCTTTATTTGTAGTGTCCTATGATCTGCAGCATAATATTTTTAGTTCAGATGTTCAAGATGTTTTGGTGTTAAAGTCTAATAGTCAGCAGTGATTCCCCCATGACAATGGTGCTCACTCAGTGTTTGAGTTTCTCCAGTGGAGAATGAGAATCATTCTGACTCTGAGGGGTCAGGGAGACTATTTGAAATGGAATTTTGAAAACAAAGCCATAGACTAAAACTTAGAGCTGGCCGTTCCCAAGTTTGTAGCTGGTAAAAGAAAAAGAAATTTTACTCTTAGCACAGGAAGACAAAAAACCCTCATCTAACCACAAGATTCCCAAGTCTGTTGCATGCTCTGCTCCTGTTCTCTAGATAAGACTCTTTCAAGTTGTCCTGTGCAGTCTCGGCTGCAGGTTTCAGAGCCACACTCAGAGGCCTAGTCCAATTCTTATTCTTCCTTGCAGTCTGGACATTTCTTTAATCATTTAAGGTAATTATTTATAGAAAGAGCATAGATAGATGGATAGATGAGAACATTTTACATACTTGAATATAGTTGAGTTGACAGTCTTGTCTGTTGAGCATGTGTTTTCTGTTCATGAGCATTTTTATGGAAAATAGGTTGGTGAGTCTAGCAAGACCAAAGTCATTTCCTAAATCTAAATTTCAATATATACAGTAATTTTGAACACTCTTCTGGGTAATCTGTGATTTATAGCTAATTAGAACTACAGAGCTATAGCCATAGTGGGATTACTAGAAGCTGAAATTTATAGTCAAGATGTGTAACAATGTAAGAGAGGTTACTTAAATAAAAAACAAAAATATGACTATGTTTGCCTAATAATTTATATTGGTAGTTTGTGACTGGACAATATCCATTATGCCTCTGTAGTTTGATTTGTACAGATAGGCTGCAAATCTGTTAGTAGTCGCTTATATTTTTCGTTCTGAGCTGCCTGCTACCTCTGTTTGGAGCATGGATAGATTTTACATTTTATTCAAAGTCTGCACTTCGGAATGTTACACTCTAATTAGATGGAGACCTATACAGAGTTGTTCATCTGTGTTTCTTCCTAGAAAATTCTTTCCCATTTTTCTAATCATTAATGTTTTATTTTTGACATTCTACTTTTGTCAGATTTTCTTACTTGTCACCTACAATATTAATAGCCATGTTAAGACACATCGTTGAAAATACTTCCTTGGAAGAAATATGAATGGGAGCCTTAAATTTCTATACCTTTAAAACTTGGGAAAATATAAATATTTGTACCAAAAATAGCTTCTTTGCGTAAACTATGCAGCGTTTTAAAAAAGAAAAAGCTTGAATTACCATATGTAATAAACCCAGCTACATTTTATTGTCTCTATTTTTGGCAAGCTATGTTCTTGGCACTTGTTCTGGATTGTTTGACTATGATGGTTTTCAAGAATTGATAGCATTTTCCACTTAGCTGCTTATAATGCATTTTAAATTGCTCACAGTGTCATGGGTCCTCAGTGCCTATTCATCCCCGCTAATGCTCTGGAAAGGTGGGAATGTGGAGGGTGCATCTGATTGTGGATTCAGCAGCACAAATAGTTATTCCCCTGCCAAAGAAAAGATTATATGCATATTTTAGAGCTTTATGGCTTTATTAGTATTCCACATGCTTTTTTGAATAATGCAAGTGGGAGTACATTCATGTCTTAAAATATGTAATTTTATGGGGGAAAATATTAAGGTAGTATTACTGGTAATGATATTTTGTGGGTTTTTTATTTTGGTTTTTATTTAGCTTTTCACCCTATTCCATTCCCAAATTCCCCACTAGCAAGTTACACCTTGTCTTTTATTGTAGACTAATTCTTATATATTAACACACATACAAAAAAATGATTTTTAAAGGAATACGTATAAGAGATATTTACTTTAAGAATCAAGAAATCAGGTAATTGATCTTATTAAGACAAGTGATGGTAATAGAACCCCAGTTAGTTTACCTACATTTTTGAAAGATTAGATATTATGTTATTTTATTCTTTATAGGAGTTTATTTTCATGGTATTTGAGAGGTTTTTATATTCCCCCCCCCATTTTATTCTTTATACTCATTATTATAACTTGCATCTGATTTCCATTTAAATAGTAATACTACATTTCAGTTAGAACCAGAAAAAATAACTTAGAAGCCCTTAATAATGAAGAATAATTGCTACCAATGTGGATAATGGATTATCTTTTTCCAATTTAGTTCAGTTAATGAGAGATTTGTTAAATTCTCATTTAATCACAAGTAAATTATTATACAGAAAATATTAAATTATTACATGTATATCAGTTTATAAATATAATCTGAAATATTCAGCAAATTAAAGAGCAGGTATTTTAAATGATAAATTAGTAAACTAGAATATTTGGATGACATTTGGAGAGTTTAGTAGAGATTGTATAGTTTGATTTCTAATTTATTTAGGGTTATTATATAATTCATCATACAAACCAGTACTCTAAGGGGTGAAAGTGCTATACAGTGTTATTTTTATTTTTTTAAGAGAGAAGAAGGAAGGGAATGGTGAAAGAAGCAACTTTATTTTGCAGACTGGCAGTAAACTCATTGATAGGTTTTTATTTTACTGGTAAACCATTATTATTTAAAACAATTTTTAAAAGCAGAATTCTTTTTAAAAACTAACATCCATGGATATTAAAGCTAATTTAAAAATACTTGTAGTGATCATCTGTTTATTGAAAGCAGCAGATAATAATAATTAACTTTGGTGCTCCAATAAATTTCTTAGATGTATACCACTCTAACATTCTGTCATTTTTGTTTTTCTGAAGAATTTTTTTAAGTGTGGTTTTTTATTGTTAGATTCTGCCTTATCTTTCATTAAGTTGCCTATAGTCACCTTTAAATTACATTTTATAGTTTGAAAGATTATGATTGAAATAGGAACTTTTGAGACTTTCAGTTGACTATTTTCTATAGACTTTATTCTTGAGAAAATAATCTTTTTAAGCTCAGAAGAAATTCTGCAATATGGGAGATATTCTCAGTTCTAATTTTTCATATTAAATGACGAATGACTTTGAAGTGGTAAATGTATCTGTATTCTCTATTAATTAAAAGCTAAATAATGATCTACCCTATATCCTATTTTTCAGGTTTATTTTTAAAAATAGTAACATCATGTTAAGGTGCTCTATGATAATTTTGATTATGTAAGTGCAACTTACAGATTTGGAACTGATCATCCTGAATTCTGTTTCTAATGGCAGACTGCCTTCAAATCCTGACTGAAATACTTACTAGCCTTGTGCTCTTGAGCAAGTTATTTAACCTGTCTGTGCCTCAGTTTTCTCCTCTATAAACAGAATAGTAATAGGACTTACCTCAGTTAATCGAGCTGATATTGTCCTGTATCAGTGCACAGACCATTATCTAAGAGTTCAATGAATTGTCCCTCAGCCTTTTAGTTTGTCATCCATTTGTTTTCAACTGCAGTCTTTCTTACAGATCTTCCTTGTAAACCAGAGTTCATTGTGCATGTAAGTTCAATTGTA
Organism: Solenodon paradoxus; assembly: GCA_004363575.1. NCBI lineage: Eukaryota > Metazoa > Chordata > Mammalia > Eulipotyphla > Solenodontidae > Solenodon > Solenodon paradoxus. The sequence goes on along the minus strand of RJWH01000788.1, from coordinate 109,141 downwards.
CATATTAAAGAATAAAACAATTTCAAATTGTATAATGATTAAAGCCATGATGGAAAATCTTTACTATGTTTTCACACCGACTAAGTGATGTGACTCAATTCGTCTCCACTAACCACTGTATATGCTCCTTCAGTACTCACTTAGGAGCTCTCAAAAAAAAATTTAAACAATTGTTTAACATACTGAGTATTCGTTAATGTCAGAATCAAAACATACACTATTTATAAGCACTTGAATGGCTGAACTCCTTGAAACAGTTTCTCTGTTGGATAATAGCGCTGTCGACAGTATTCTGGCTTCAGCATCTCATATCCTTTGGTACACTGATGAGTTTCCATGGGCTGTTCTTGCCACATTTGCAGGTGATTCATGTCAGTCTATGGGGATGTCGCTGGTAAATAGAACCCACATTAGATAAGGGTCCAGACTTAGGATTAGAATTCAGCCTCTGTATGCGTATTATTGAGAAACAGTTTGTCATGGACTTTACACCTCAATGTCTCTTATGTCATTTGCATTCTGGTGCTGCCAGTCCCGTACCAGGTGGGCTTGCTGATAATTAAGCTTATGTCCAACCCTTACCAAGGTGGGCACTCCTCTGTAGGTCAGTTTTGTTCCACGTTGAGTACATTTGTTTTGAAAATAAATAACTTTGAGAAAAACACCATAATAAAAATACCTTTCAGGGTGCACCTTTGTGGCTCAGGTGGATGAGACATTGGCGAATGGACCACATGCAGCCCAAGGACCTGGGTTCACTACCTGGAACCAGGGTGAATAACAAAAATGAAAAGTCTAATAAAGATTTTTTCCTCTTTCCTTCTTTCCTTAACTTCTATTCTTCCTCCTCTCCCTTCCTCACTTTAAAAATAAAATAATCCTAATAATTATACCTTTCACATGTGTGTAGCAGTTACCAGATTCCTGATACTGTTTTAAGTGTCATATTTGTGTGTGTGGGTGTGTGTATATATGTGTGTGTGTGTGTGTGTGTGTGTGTGTGTGTGTGTGTGTGTGTGTGTGTGTGTATATATATATATATATATATATGTTCATTTATTTCTCATAACGATCTGCGAAGTAGTGCCTATTCTGTTTTACTCCTGAAGAAGCAAGCATGAGCTCACGGTGAGATAAGGAAGTATTACTAAGGAAGTAGTAGAGCTGGCTTTAGAGCCCAAAACTGGGAAAGAAGGCTAATACTTTGAAACTGCAGTTCCAGTATTTCAGCATTATGTGCTGTTTTAGCAGGGGTGAGTTCTAGAAATCCTTCACTGAATCTCAAGAAATCAGTGGCACAAGCGTGGAAGAGGTGAGAAATGAGCCAAGTGTCGGGGATTAAGACCTGGTGTTTGATTGGTCTGAGCTCTGGAAGCTGTACTGGAGCCCAGCATATCTGCAGTTCCAACTGAGAGGGAGCATAACGAAGGATTAGGAGACTTCCAAACACAATTTTGAAGAGAACATTTTCACTCTTCTTTTACTAAGTCTACACCAACTTTAAATATTTGCTAACTACAACATAAGCAAATGTGCACAGGAACCTAGAACACTTCTAAAAGGTTTGCACTAAAGTAATAGAATTAGAGAGCATCTTATATTCATCTAGTGCTTTTAATGACTTTCAGTGAAATTATAATAGACATTGTTTTCTTTTAAATTCTGTTATATATATTAAAGTTGTTTGATGGTGGTGTATCACATGTCCTGGTTCAATGTACCTGGGGTTCATGCTTCATAGTGTAATTTTTTTTTTACTTTTATTCTTGCTACATATTTTATTATTTATTGAGGTGTCTTTGATTTAAAAAATAATATGAATCCATATGTATAGGTTCACCAGTTGTCAAATATATAACAACACACTACCTTCATCACCGGATTACCGAAAGTCCTTCACCACATCCCCTTGCACCCCTTGCTCCTGCCCTCCCACCCCCTTCCCCACTGCTAACCTCAGTTCTTTTGTCAGTGTTCAACGCTTGGGTTTGGTTTTGTTGGTTTCTTTGCTCTGTTTCTTTATGTTCTACATGCAAATAAGATAATGTAATTACATGTTTTTCTTCTCATTTCACTTAACATAATGCCCTCTAGCTCCATCATGGTGTGATTTTTTAAATGGTAAAAACATGAGTCATTAAAAATAGATCTTTGATACTTACATATGGCAAAAATTAAAATGATTACTAAATATTCATTATTACCTACTTGCGAAGGTGTCAGATGGTAGTATATATAGATGCATATAAATGAATCATTTATATGATTTATTGTAGTAAATGAAACAAGTTGTGTCAATTTCATATTTCAGAAATTATTTTTAAAGCAAAATTTTCCATTTTTAAAAAAGAATGCTTTGCATATAAGTGATCTTTGTACTTGCGTATAAATCTGTTTCTAGTTCAGTTTGATAGATATTAACATCAAGTAAATTTTATACCACTTGATGTTTTTTCTATCAGTTTTTTAAAGAACATTAGTCATTTTACTAGGTGATTTAGCAGTTTATAAGCAGGTAACTAGACATTTTTAAAAGAAAAAGTTAGTGATCTTACCTCATCTATTTGATATAGTAAAGAATAGTAAGCAGTTCAAAGAAGTACAGTTTTTTAATATGTGATAAACAACAAATTATCCTCAGGTTTAGTCTTTTCCCACAGTTTGCAGTTTATTAAACATGCTTATTTAGTTATATACCCATTACTTATATTTTGTTTCATCATTACACTGTTTCTGTTCTCCATCAGTGGTTATAAACTTAGAAAGCTTCCTAATTCCCAGAATTTATGTCTTATTATTTTAAGAGTAAGCACATACTAATAAGCATCAAAATTAGTGTTATTTGGAAATGTCAAACCCATTCTAGGAGGTACGCTCTTACATATAATTACTATATTAGTGAACATCCTGGTAGCCTGTCATTCTCTTATTCATTCAATTACATCTGTAATGAATCTTAGTTAAAAGTAATTGAAAAGGAATAATAAAAAATTTTATAGGAATGACATTTTTTCCACCAGTGAGTGTATAAAACACTGTCATCTAAAGGTTTTCTATAGATTTAATAAGTAAATAAGAATCAACTCCATCTGTATAAATTAATGCTGCTGAGACAAATATATTTAAGATAGAAAAATCATCTTCAGTCTTGTTTATGCTTTGAATTGGCTGTCTGTAAAAAGGTGTTTAGTTAGCTTGAAACACCGCTGTGTTTCTGATGTTCTTATTAAAAATTTAGACAGTTTCATTCTCCAGGGTTTGTAAGTATAATGGGAAAGAATTAAAAATAGAAAAAGGCAGAAACTACACTTAACATTAACCAGACTAGTATGCCAATTCTGTGTATACAGTGGGATGTCCTTTTTTTTCCAGAGATTGTTTACTGAAAAGATTTTACTCTAAATTAATGATCGTAACTGGGGCAAATTTGGGAGAGTTGACAATCTCTTGTGAAGTCTTCAAATTTCTAAACCATTGTGTAGAAACTGTCTGAAATTGGCAAGGAGTTGAAAGATGGGGCTTCAGCGTTGGACTTGTACCAATTGACTTAAAAAGGAAGATAGTAATGATAGCTTTTATATATTTGAAAGAGGAGAAACTCTAACTTCTTTCCCTTTATTTCAGGAGGTAGCATTAGTAACAACAGAGAGGCACAGTAGTGAAGGAAGGTGTATGTGGGACAAAGTAGGAACGGAAAGTGGTGGGTGGAAGGAGGAGAAGGAGGCAGACTGACTTGAAAGTGAATTTTAGCTCTGTTAAGAGATCTTTTCTAACTAGTACATAATTAACAGCAAAGATATAAATGACTTTGTGAGGTTACAAGCCTTTCCACCTCTGTAATAATTTCCTTTTGAAAATATAGGCTGAAGAAGGATCTAAAAATATACAACTAGGTTCACTAATTGGTTTGCTAGTTGAAGAAGGAGAAGATTGGAAACAGGTGGAGATCCCCAAAGATGCAGGTCCTCCAACACCAGCTGCAAAGCCATCAGTGCCTCACCCTTCACCAGAACCACAGGTTTCTATGCCGGTCAAAAAGGAACCTACGTCATTGAAACTGCAGTGAGTATGTTTATTTGATCCTAACAACAAAAAAAAAGTTACAGCAATTTCTAAGGTATTCTAATCGTTATCACATTTAAAATATCTTCCTACTTTTAGTAAGCAGTTACTGATCTTCCCTTTTTCTCTTAGGAAACTGAGGCATAGGAATGATTATTTTGTCATTGTTTACTCAGCAAACTGGTATTAAATGCCTGCTGAGTGCTGCTGAAAGCCTGGCCCACCGAGGGAAGAACAAAACAAGGTGTGCGCACAGAGTTTGAATTAGGTGTATCTAGAGTGGCACCAGAGACTGGACTTTGTCTTGTGTTGTTCCCATCATTGAGGTCTACTTACTGTGACGTGGACTCCATTTTTCAGACATAATGATTGATGTAAAATGGATCAGCACTTTCATGACCTGCTTTATTCTCACTACTCCGCACTGGAGTTTCTGACTCAGATCAGAGCTCAGTTTTGTCCACTTGTTCTTTTAACATCATGAATATTTTAGTAAATGTTGTTTTGCTTTATTTAGTTTTACAGCTCTTTAATGTGGACTCGGAAAATTCAAGTTTGAATTAATTAATACTTTCTATAATTAGACAAAATTACTTTTCCTTTGTAAAAAAAAAAGTTCATTGTCAAGGAAAGGTCCTATTAAGAGCTGGGTATTTTTCCTTTTCATTTTTTTACATTTTTTTCCCTCTGTGTCCCCAGTGCAGTTCTTGTCAGAAAAATTTCTGTTTATGAAGTTCTGAGTTTTCAATTCCTGTTACCTCAACATTTCAAACTGCATTGCTTTGACTCCTCTTTATTTTTTCTTCTTTTGTTTATCATGAGAATGAGAAGGTAAACTTGGTGTTTTACACTCAGTGCTCTCACAAAGAAACCAGTGTGCTCTGTTATTCTGTTAAGATCCATCATGAGTATGTACGTGGGTCTAAGGCCCCACAGCATAGATTTGAAACCCGCTGACTCGTGAACCTGCAGTGTTGACCCACACAGTGATTTAAAAGAGGGTTTGTTGTTGTTGTTATTTTATTGGGTTGATGACTAGTTAATTTTAAACAAAAAATCAAAAATTCCAGTTTCTCTTGAAAAATCTCAAGACTTGGTAGCATTGTACCCATGTCAGCCAGACCAGTTTCCCTGAATTGAAGCAAGTGCCTCACTATGTTCTTTTCCATGTCTTAGTTATGAACTTTGGATCCAGGCAGTTTTACTCATTTTCTTTATCTGCCTGTGTAGTTATTTGTGTTTGCTGCTTTGCCTAAAGATCTTCATTGAAGAGTAGAGATTTATTAGTTCATGAGACCTTTCGATATGCCTTACTTTCCTTGTCTATAAATCCACATAGTTCCTGCATCTCTTCCTTTTCTGGAATAGATAGAGGTAGACAGACAGACAGATAGACAGATAGATAGAGGTAGATATGTATGTGTATATGTGTGTATGTGTGTGTATACACAAATGCTTCCATGTAAATACGAAGGATTTTTTAAGAAGTATGAAAGTTGCAATTCAACAGCAAAACAAGAAACTCAAATGGACATTTCAAAGAGAGCTGTTAGCCAGTAATCACTTGCAGAAATGGTCAGCATCACTGATCATTAGGGAACTACAAATCAAAACCACAGTGAGATACTACTTTATGCTCATTAGCATGGGTATTATTAAAAAACTAACAGAACAGAAAATAGCATGTGTTAACAAGGATATAGAGAAATTGGAACTCTTGTGCACTATTCATGGAAATGTAAAATGGTACAGTTGCTGTGGAAAACAATATGACATTTCTGCAAAAAATTAAAAATAGAATTACCATATGATCCAGCAATTTCTCTCTGGCTATATGCTCAAAAGAATCGAAAGCAGAAAGTCAAAGAGTTATTCATATACCCAACCCATGTTTATAAAAGCATTATTCATAATAGCCAAAAGGTGGAAACAGCTCATGTGTCCAACATGTGCTGTATACATACAATGGAATATTATTCAGCCTAATAAGGAAAGGAAATGTGAAAACACTGCAACATCGATGAACCCTGAAGACATTATGCTACATAAAAGAACCCAGTCACCAAAGAACAAATAATATATGAGTTGCTTAAAGTAGCCAGATTGGTAAAGACAGAGTAGAATGTTGGTTGCCAGTAGCTACAAGAGGAAGGAATGGAAAATTATGTTTCATGGGTATGAAGCTTTAGTTTGGGAAGAAGAGAAAGTTCTGGAGATGGATAGTGGTGACAGTTGCACAATAGTATGATTGTACTTAATGCCACTGAAATGCACACTTAAAAATGCTTCAAACGGTAATGCCTCCTCCCCAGCCTAGGGTCTCGAACCTAGATCTACAGCTTTCATAGCCCTCATCTTAGCCTCCTGAGCTACAGAGAGGGGCTGAAATGGCAAATTTTATATGTACTTTATCACAAAAAGTTATATGAAGGAACAGTATAACTCTTTATAGATGTGTGTAATTAGGAGCCATATGAAAAGTTATTAGTTAAAAATAGAAGCTCTAGGCACGCTCTTGTGAAATCATGTAAATCCCAAGAACTGGGTTTGTGAAGGGAGAGGCAGGCAAAAAATAATTCAATAAATAAAAAATGCTTCTTCCTTCTTCCTCTCTTTAAAAAAAGGACTCCTTATGAGTCTTTATTCTTATGAAAAGAGTATTTTCAAATATGTATTAATATATATATAAAACTATGATGGATATATTGATCATCTAGTTCAATTTGTATGAAAATGTTTTGATAAAGAAACCAGATTAGGACAGATTAATTTATTTGACTGTGACTACGTTAGTCATTTTAGCTTTATTACAATTTTTCTTTTCTAATTATCGACAAAGTTGATGACATTTAAATATAGTTGAATCAAATGTAAGTGTTAATTGGTTTCATTAATCTTCATGTTTTCTCTTCTTAGGTTCCGGTTAAGTCCAGCTGCCCGTAATATTCTGGAAAAACACTCGCTGGAAGCTAGCCAGGGCACAGCCACTGGCCCTCGGGGAATATTCACTAAAGAGTATGTGTGTACTTTCTGAATTAACTAATTCCATTATTTATCATGATTATTTTTTTCTGAAAGTATTTAAAAAAGTGCTTATTCAGTGTTAAGATTTTAGAGGAAGTATACTGTTCCTTTAATTGCTTTTGTCAGAATAAATTGTATTCTATGCAGGGGTTGTTTTCTGAATAATTGCAGCATTACTGAAGAACAACAGTTCTAATTTGGTAACTGAGCCAGATCTTTAGAAATGGTGATAAATGCAGAAAATTAGAGTGCAGGTTAGTGAAACTTTATGTTGTTTTAAGTTTGTACAATATAATCACACAGTTCTAATTTAGTTTCTGAAACATGGAAATATACTTGTAAAACTAATTTCATCCTTATTCATTGGATTTTTCTCACTCGTATTGATCAAAGCAATTTTCAAATATAGTTGCATCCCTTTTCTAGTCTGTTGATCCTTCTGTTTATGAGCTAATGCACTTTTAATTATACATGTTTTACATGTGCTTTAAAATATGAATAAACTATTCTTGTTCTTCTTTTTCAATAAAACAGCTGTCTTGGTTTATTCTTATTTTATTATTCTTCCAAATAAGTGTTAAACAATTTGTCAAGCTCTTCTGGCAGAGTTGGGCAGGGGAAGTACTCTGTTTTTACTGGAATTGTATCACATTTTAAATTAACTTAGGGAGAACTGACATCTTTATGATATTGAGTCTTTGTATTCTAGAACACTGGTATATCTTTCCATTTGCTTAAATTTTATGTTTTTCAAGAGTTTATTAAAACAGATGGCTCCTGCTTTGTTGAAACTGAGTCTAGCGAGAAAGACAAAGATTAAACAAATAAGCCTATGAACTAATATAAAATTGCTTTTGTGGCATGTGCCACATTTCTTTTGATAGTCATATTATGTTTTCAAAATGACTTCATGTTTGAAAACAATCTGCTTCTTGCCTTTTTATCTATTATTAATGAAAAATGACTAATGTGGCTAAATTTTTATAAATTGAGATAGAGCAGGGTTTATGAAATTGTTGAACACAATGACTTTTCTGTTTTTCATTGTATATTTTACTTTAAAAGCATTGATTTATTGTTATGTATTTCTTTTATCGTAAACAATGTAAGTTTCATCTTAAATATCCTCAGTTATTTGTGTTACAGTCTTCTTGATTTGTTAATCAATTACTTGTGTGTGATTCTCTTGAACACATACTGTGAAGTTCCTACTAAAGAACTAAAACGTGTCACTCATAAAAAGTTAAAATTAAGAACACTGACATCAAGTTAAGTTTGCTTTTATCTTCACATCAATCCATATTTGGTATCTATTTGTATCTGAATTTTGTTAACCTAATACCAGTCAATGCCTAAGTAAAAATATATAAAAATGAGACAGAACTACTTTCTTTATAGCAAAGTAGACTTATCCATATTTCTGAGGGATAGGATAAAGACTCTACATTTAACTCATTAACCAATTACTATGTGATAAGATGTAAAGTAATCAGAGCTATACCGTAGAAGGGTAGTTTTGCAAATTTCTGCAAATAAATTGGAGCAGAAAAAGATAAATTAGTAATGTAAGATAATAAATCCTTGAATGTGGGTAGAGCAGCAAAAGAGATCACTAATGTTGACAACTTTACAAGACTGTGATTCAGAAGCCTTTGTAAAGGACTGAATATGGACCATGGACTAGGGTAGCAACCAGTCAAGAAATGGATTTGGAATTCTGGTCCAAATGATGGAATTTTGACTCCATAAACAAGGAATTTGGGGACATGTTTTTCTTGGTGGCATGAAAGTTTGTTTTGAAGCTTATTGTCAGTGTTGACAAACCATCGGGTATCAAGACCCATGAATGAGGATGCATTTCAGAAGGTAGTTTGGGACTAGAGAGATGGGCTTGGTAGATAATAAAGTGATGACTATCATTAAGATCATTAATAGGTAAAGTTTTTGGAAAGCAGAAATTCCTGTGCTGAAGGTTATCTCTGAGATGGATAAAAAATCAAGGAAGATAGGCTTTGACAAAAGGCTTTGAAGTTGGTGATTAGATGCCCTTTTAGAAGGCAACTTGGGTCATGACAGCAGTGGAGAGTAAAAGAGAATTTTCTTCCTTTCTCCCTTCTCTTTCCATATCTGCTTAATACATATGTGATGAGCAGATACCTTTCTTGAAACCTAAGTGAAATTATAGTAGTAATCTAACATTTCCTGAGGAGAATAAAATGGTTTCTTGCTGGATACCTAAGGAAGCAGTACTACAGAGTTATGTTTTTAGCGTTACTGCCATTTTTTTTCCTGCTATTACCAAGTTCTTTTCCTTGCTGTTATTCTTTTAACTCTCCACAAGAGACTCAACTTTTCGTCTCCAAAATATGATGTTACAAGAGATTTTGTGAGAATAATAGCTCCTTAAAGCAGGCATTATTGAGGAGGTTTGCTTTGTATACTGGTTAAGGTATCTCTTTTTTAAGTTTTAAAATTAAGACGACAGCTTTGAGGAAAGTTTTCACCAGATATCACCTACAGAAACATCACTCTCTGAGGATACTGAAAAATTGCCAGCTTTGGTGGAAACTGCCCTCACACTACCTTAGGACACATTCTTAAAGCAGTGAGGGCCATCCATCCATTCTCCTGACTTTGTAACTAAAAGCTAAGTAGAATGGAAAAATCAGTTCCAACTGCTGAGGGAAATGCCTCAGTCCTTTGTATCCACGAAGAAAACTATGAGTCGGGGTTGCTGTTTTGATGTTGCGTTAAAGCAAACATATTGCTCCAAATATATGTTATACAAAAGTAATACCTTGCCTATAGCTGTAACTATTTTAAGAAGACAAGTGCCATGGCCACGATTAGAGACAGGACATAGTTAGGGTCTTTGTCTGCAGCCTAACATCTTTGGCATGTCTACAGCTTAAATCACAGTTGTTGTTAAAGTTTGTATTCATATCACAGCATCGAAATCTTGTCGTCCTGAAAGGCAAGTATCTAGTGCGTTCTCAATGGTAATTCTTTTTAAAACTAATTCATAGCACACCCAAATGAATGAAGGTGTCTAGTAGAGAAGGTTCTACCCTAAGTAAACTACCAAAGCCACCTCTGCCTTTCTGCAGAAGTGTATTATATTTTCTGCTAGTTTGTATTGTTTTTAATGGCCACCTAATTCTTCATCAAGCTTAGTCTGATGATTTAATGGACAAAAATTATTAAAATCATTCTGTGCATTGCAGAAACTAAATTGTTTTCTGTTATTAAACAATAATTAATATTTATGCTTTATGAGGTATATAAGCATAAAACCAGCAATAAAAGTTTACTATGAACCAGAATTGATTTTCTGCTTACTTGATTATAATTAATGACAGCTCCTTCTATTTTTCAACAAGTGCTGTTTTACCCAAGAATCTTAATTACTGCAGGATGAAATTCAACCACCTTTTCTTGATAAAATAGTAAGTAATAGTTCCACTGATAGTGAAATAAAATTGTGTCTGTTTAACATGACCAATTTTTTTAAAAAATGCATTTCAGGCATTGATATTTTAGATGCCTTAGTTCCCTAAGTGTTGTGTTTTGTTTTTATTTTTTTAAATTGATGACTAAAGTAAACTATACATAAAGTAAGCTCTTTATAAGGAAATTAACATTTTGGATTTGCCATACTGATGCTAAACTTTGATTTAAAACACAGATCAGTAACATTTTGTTAGAAAGACAGATTTAATATCTGATATCATGGAAAGGGTCTAGTAATGTTAGACTGACTTGTATGTTTTTCTGAATCAACAGAAGGCCTATTTTCTGTCAGTGTTTATACTTTCATTTCTCTGGTTAGGGTTTTGACTCTACATAAACATGCAGGGATTATATTGGCAGTCATTGACTTCAGACCTAAATGTTATCACAATTAACTGGAAAATATGGTTTTGGCTATAAATCTCATAAATGAATATTTCCAAACAGAAGTAAGCTTGCTGCCAAGGCGTGACAGTACATAGAATCATTCTTTAGGATACATACCTCCTCTGCTGCCTCAGTCTCTCTATCGTTGTCACCATATTATAGCTCATCTTGTGAGAACCAGCATTGCTACCAGTTAGTTTTGTTCCTATTGCTGTTTGATTATGGGTAAAGGCCTTTGTTAGGAGATCCTACTTAAAGCTTTAGATGAGGTGGATTGGAATTCTTCATTCAGCCCCAGAATTGCTGTTCACTGAGATACTCTTATTCTATTCTAGGCTTCTCTGATGAGAAACAATTATTCTGGTGCCACCATGATTTATATTTAATTTACATTGCTGTGTGCATAGACTTTAGAAAATTAGTACAACATACACAGGTTTTGGAGGGATCATGCCTGAGTTTGAGCCAACCCTCGCAGCTATTAGCTGCCTACACCCAAATTCATCTTTTAGCCCCCTCAGTTTTTGCACTGCACTCCTGCAACACTGCCTGTTTCTGATCTTAGATGAGACTATATTTATTTTCCCTGCCATGTCTTTTGCTATTCTCTCTGCCTAGAAACATACTTTTCAAAACTGACGTCTTAGATCTGCTACTTCATGTAATTTCACACAAGTATTTCTTCCTCAGGCCTTCCCTAACCATCTTGTTTTAAAATAACCTTTCCTCTCACCTCTCAAACTCTCCTTTTTTTTTCAGAGCATATCATTGTTTATTGTTTACTTTATTGATAGTTGACTCCCCTATAGAGTAAGTTCATTGCTGAAAAGTGTCTTGTTTAACATTGCATCCTCAACACCCGGAAGAGATAAGTGCTTGAGAAATAGTAACTTAGACATTAATTTGAACCTCTTTTTTTTTTGAGGAAGCGAGAGGAGGAAGAACCTTTTCAAGGAAAGAAGGGTAGGAGGAGAGGGAAGGAAAGGGAAGTAGAAGAAGGAAGAAGCACTTTTATTAATTCATTTATTTATTTTGGTTGCCCCTCCACCAGGTCACAAACCTGGGTCCTTGGGTTTTACATGGTCCACACCCCAGCCATTGACTTAGTACTGAGCCATCAGAGCACACCAAAAGTTGAACCCTCTCTAAACCTACATACTACTCTATAAATTGGGAGCATTAATGACTTGATCATATGGCTGATGTAAGATTACGTAAGGAGTATAACACAATACATACATTAGAGACTTATTTTTCCATTTTTCAGTATGAAGGATCCAAGGTGATATAACATTTTAGATTTCTTCATCAATCTGGCCTCTTAATTTGGAGACAAGTAAGTTAGTGGCACTTAATTTTAAGTTCATTCTCTCCTTTCTGAACCTAATACAAAATATGGACCCTGATTTCTGAAAAATGCACCAGTGCTCTTCCTGGTTAATTTTCTATTGCTGCATGACAAATTACAACAAACTTAATGCCTTAAAACAACACCCACTATCTAACAGTTTCCATAGGTCAGAAATTCAAGTCCCGCAAGACTGGGTCCTCAACTCATGATCTCACAAGGCTGAAATCAAGATGTCATCCAGGGCACAGGCCTCATCTGCAACTTGGGAGTCCCCTTCCAAGTTACATGGTTATTGACTGAATTCATCTCCTTGGGGCTGCAGAATTCTGACATCTCTTTCCACTCTAGCTCTCTGCCAGGAACCACTCCTAGCTCCTAGAGGCTTCCTTTGAGTCCTTGTCACGTCATCCTCCCCATAGGCTGTTACAGATGCCTATTTGCTTCTCCAATGCAAGTAGGAGAATCTCTCTCCATTCAAGTCTCTTACAGGAATTCTGCTTTCCTTTTGAAGGGTTTATGTGTCTGAACCCTTTGGGATGATTTGCCTTTTGATTAACTCAATGTCAACTGATTTGGAACCTTAATTATGTCACCAAAATTCAGCACCTTTGCCATGTAATGTGAGCTAATCATTGGAATGACAGCCATCATATTTATAGTCCTACCCAGGCTCAGAATGAATTATATGAATACCAGAAACAGGAATATTGGAGTCATCTGAGAATTCTGTTAACTATGTTGGCAGAAGATATTAACTAAAAGGTTTTGTTTGGGGGAGGGTGGTTGTTATCTCCACTACACCAGTTCATACCTTCTCTATTTCTTTGGATAAATAACTGCCTGAGAAATTTTAATAATGTAATTTGCTTTTAAATTTGCGTCAACCTGAAGTTGCTTTTAGATTATGTAAAACGTTTTTAAATTTAGATATAAAACTTTTTCATATAAAGCATGTTTTTAATAAGTACTTCTGAGTTGTCAGATAATTAAAGTTTTGAAAAAGCTGCTGTTTAAAAAATACTTTATACCCACTATAATTTAGCATAGATACAGAGATGAAGATATTTAGTTTAATTATATCCTTTTAAAAAACAGAAACCTGTGTTTTACGTAGTAATACAAAGGCAAGTTTGTTGCTAGTTTAATTATTTTACATTCTAAATCATGCTGCCCTTTGGGTTATAATTTCATTAGATTATGCTGGTAGCAGTTGAGCAAAATTTTAAATGGTATGGTTTCCGGCCATAAATAAGCTAATTTTCATTAGAATAAACTGATTTATTAAATGTCCTAGTGGAAGTCTTAGATATAATAAATGTGACCCTTTCTGAATACCACATAAAAAGTATTTCACAAGTATAAAGAATGAGGGCATGGATTAATTTATGAATTGCTTATCTACCAAATCATACCCCCTCGGAAAAAAAAGGAACAATTTACTTTTAAAAAATAACTTTGTACTAATGCTTCAATAAAATTCTAATTGTTGTTGGTTTTTGAAAGTGTACAGATATTGTAGCCATCGTACAAATAATGTGAATCAGCAGACCAGGTAAAAGACAAGACTCGTCTAGCTCAAATAATTCATTTTGCATTACAATAGCCTTGACAGTTGTATTTTTCTTTCCTCCACATGTTACCTCCATTTCCTAAAACTTCTCTTACCTTTCTTGTTCCAATCATGGTTACCTGATTTCATTTTATCTCCAGAGATGCTCTCAAACTGGTCCAGTTGAAGCAGATGGGCAAGATCACTGAGTCAAGACCAGCCCCGGCCCCTCCAGCCACTCCCACAGCGCCTTTGCCCCCACAGGCCGCAGCTGTGCCATGTTATCCCAGGCCAATGATCCCGCCAGTGTCAACTCCTGGACAGCCCAATCTAGCGGTAATGTCATATGAATAGGTTATCTTTCAAGAGAGAACGTAACCATTATTGTGTATTTTTTAAGTACTTGTATCAGTCCATTTTACTTGTAGCTAAAGGTGATAAAAAATATTCCAAATGCTTTCTTTTGAAGATTTCTTAGAACAAACCAAATTTTTGTATAGTCATAGCTTTCAAATAGCACATTATAACTATGATTCCATTTAAATTTACCACATAGCTTTCAAATAGCACATTATAACTATGATTCCATTTAAATTTACCACAAGTGTCACTATTTGAGTACCATATATATGCTCTGTAATCATGATACTTTTCGTGGGTGTTTTCCTCAGGTGTAATAACAATGATTGAGAGTGAATACTAGCTCCCTTTGTGGATATCTTTTGTTTTTTGATTGAGGGAATTGACAGTCTCACTGTGATGAACTGTAGAGGTTGTGTAGCTAACAGTTTTTTCTTGCATACCGTATAGCAACCTTTTTTTTGTTGTTTTCAAATTATTCCATTTTTGCCTGTCTCTCTTTTTCTTACTATCTTTCATCTCATTTGCTTCCCATCATAAGAAATACAGGATTATCAGATTTATTTTCAATTGACTGGACATTTAATATAATTTGTTAAATAAATAATCCTGTGCTGCTCTTTCTGAGGAGAATGATTCAATATAATATTCAGTAGTCAATATTCAGTATATCTTTAGAGAATTGGAAACAGTACTAATTTCATCAGGAACAGGTCTTTTTAAATGTACATTAACGATTCATGACTTAGTTATTCGCATTAGGAAGATATACCTTTCTACTTCTTATAATATTAGAGCTTTTATTTTATTTGATTAAGTACTTTGCTATCATAAAAAGCTTAATTTCCTTAGAAATTATAAAAAAAAAAAAAATACTAGCTGGTCTTTCTGCCTCTGTGTATTATTCTACGTGATTATACTCTGGTCCCAGAATAGAATGAAGGATAAAAAAGGAATTAGATGCAATTTAAAGTCCATCATGCTTTTGTTAGAGGTTCAGAAGTACAATGGAAGAGTTACAGTAAAGTTACAGGAAGATTTTACTATCTCACTCATACTTTATATTATGAATATTTAAGAAAGGGTATAATTTTTTCAATTGCAAACTAAAATAGCAATAATTTGGCAGATTGTTCAAGATATTAGATTATCTTTACTGTATGTCATTTAAGTAAGAATTGCTTTGTTATTGACTTATTGGCTACTTAGAGTTTTATTAAGAAACGTTTGTTATAAAAATTGACTATAAGTTGTATCTGTGTGTATGTGTACACAAACATGGGAAAATTATTCATCATTTGATAGGTTTTCTTTTACTCACCTTAAACCTAATAATATAAGAGATTTCATTCAAAACTGAAACATGAATTTTTCTATATATACTAGAAAGTTTAAACTACTCCAGTTTCTTACACTATTATTTATACTAAGAATTTTAATAGTACTTTCCCTGTATTAATTTTTAATTATTATCATAAAGCAATGAGATTGGTTTATTATGAAGTTTGTTTGTCCCCTTTCCATTTATAATTTAAAGGACATATTGCTCTTTCTTTGCAGGGTACCTTTACGGAAACTCCTGCTAGCAATATTCGAAGAGTTATTGCCAAGAGGCTAACTGAATCCAAAAGTACTGTACCTCATGCATATGCTTCTACTGACTGTGACCTTGGAGCTGTTTTAAAAGTTAGACAAAGCCTGGTCAGAGGTCAGTAAAATTGAATTTATTTAATGTAATTCACATGTTAAATATCATTAAATCCTTTATTTGCAAAATGCACGTTGTATAGCTTTTTATTTCAGTTTCATCATCGGGATATATTTTAGTGCTAGAGAATCCCTGTAAGAATTAAATTGGTTCCATAGTATTGAATATGTGTGTGTGTGTGTGTGTGTACATATCTATGTATATACTTTTAATGTGTCCATGAGCTTACATGTAAACTGGTTTCTTACAGACAACTTAGAGTTGGTTCTTGCTTTTTCTCCAGTAGCATGGTCACTATTTTTCAGTTGAAGGTATTTAAACCATCACATTTAATTATTTTGTCCTTTGTTTTTCTTTGGAACCATTTTCCTTTGTACCCACAATTTTGTCATTTTTGTTGGGGTTTTCTTGGTCTCACATCTTCCTGTTTTGTTTTCTTGCCTTCTTTGGGTTATGTTTTAAAGTTATCCCATTTTGTTTCTCTGTATTTTATCTTTCTTTATCTCTGTGTTTACATGTGTGGTGTTTCCCTTAGGGTTTACAGTATTATTTTTATTTATCACAGTCTACCTTCATTTTTTTTTTTTAAAGGAAAGATGCAGGCAGGAATGAAGGCGAGCAGAAGGTAGGCAGGAAAAAGGAGAAGGAAGTATTTCATTTATCTTATTTAGTTGTTTATCTTGGTGGTTTCTCCTGAAACAACCCTGGGGCATGAAGCTGGGTCCTTGGGATCTAATTGGATTGCACAGGTCAAAGGTGACTAACCAAACACTACTCCACCAGGGCATGACTATTTTCATTCCCCCCCCAAAGGAAAGGTACAGGCAGGATTAAAGGCAAGTAGGCAGGCAGGCAGGCAGGAAGAAAGAAGAGGGAGAAGGACTTCATTTATTAGTTGTTCATCTTGGTTGTTTCCCCAGGCCCTCGTTCTTGAACTGAGGACTTTGGGATGTATATGGACTACGCCCAGCGTACTAAACCACTAGGCCACCAGATGTACCGTATCTTCAGACATTTTTATTCCACCACTTGAAGTTAATGTCAGACCATATAACAATATTCCTACATTCCCTCCCTCCCATTCATTGTGCTATTCTCCTGTTTCACATTTACATATCACATAAACCCCAGCATACATGTATAATGTTTTCAGCTTTAAGAATTTAATGAGAAAAAAGGTTTTATTTTGTCCATATTTTTACCATTTTTATCATTCTTCATTTCTTCATATAGATCCAAATTGCTACCTGGTATAGTTCTTCTACTTGAAGGCTTCCTTTAATGTTTCTTTTTTTTAATGTTCTTTTTTTAATGTAGATTAACTGATAGTACGTTCAGTTCTTTCTGAAAAGTCTATTTCTTCATTTTTCCTCATTCTTTAGGTATTGTGGTAAAATAAATACAACATAAAGTTTGCATCTTAACCATTTTCAAGTGTACACTTCAGTGGTGGTAAGTCTGTTTGCATTGTTCTGCAGCCATCCTCACCATCAGCCCACAAAGCCTTCGTCATGAAAAGATGAAACTTCACATTGGACTTTAACTTCCTACTCCCCTTCCTCCTGCCCCTAACAGCCCCCAGTACTGTCTTTATAAATACTGAAAGTGCCTCATGGGAATAGAGTCATGACTAGTTTATTTTAGTTTGCATTTGTTCTACAGGTCATCCAGATTTTTTTAAGACTTAACAGTATTCCATCTTAGGCATATACATTTGTTTATCCATATCTGTCACTGAGTGTGTGTTGTTTCTACCTTTTAACTATTAAGAATAATGCTGTTGAGACAAATCTTTTGGTTAGATCCCCAAAAGTGTTCATGTTGGTTCATATGGTAATTCTATATTTAATATTTAGAGGAGCTGCCAAACTGTTTTCCACTGTGGCTGTACTATTTCGCATTCCATCAGTAGTGCACAAAGGTTCTGATTTCTCCGTCTCCTTTCCAACACTTATTTTGGGGTCTTGTTTGTTTATTTTTTAAGAGTAGCCATCCTAATGGGTATATCTCCATTTTCCCAAAGATATCTACTGCATATAGAATTTTGAGTGAATGAATTTTTTGTTTCAGTGCTTTAAATAAAGATACCAGTTTGTATTTTCTGATTTGCATAATATCTGTTGCCATTATTAATCTTTGTTCCCTGTACATGATTTTTTTTTCCCTTTGATTGCTTTTGAGATTTTCATCATTACCGATTTGACTATTAACATGCCCAGGATGTTTGTGCATTTTTTTTTTTTCTCTCTTACATTTTTCCCTCTTGGGTTTTCCCAACTTCTTAGATTTCTAGTTTATTGGTGTTCATTAATTTTGAAAAATTCCTAGCCATTGTTTTTAGCTTTATTTTCTATTTCAGATGTTTTCTCCTTGAAGCTCTAATTATATATGTTAAACTGAATTTTTAAAACCTCTTTGATGCTCTTTTGGGGAGGGGTACTTTTTTTTCTCTGGATTATTTTTGTTCACCTATCTTCAATTTCACTGATTTTTTTTTTTCTGTTATGTTAAATCTATAAAGCTTAACAAAGGAAATTATTTTAAGGTATGCCCTGGTGAAGCAGCTGTTAGATCAATTGCCTCTAAAGAAACAAACTACATACCCCTGTTTCGAGTCTCAGGTCTGGGAGGAAGCAACCAGTGTGAAAAACTAAATAAAAAAAAAATAATAAGATGCCTCTTCCCTCTTCTCTCTTCCTGCCTGCCTGCTTACTCGCCTTCATTCCTGTCTGTACCTTTCCTTAAAAAAAATTGTTTTTTGATAGCATGATTTTCCCCCCTAGATTTCTATATAAATGTTTCATTTCCATCTCTGTTGATATTCTACAACTATTCAAATGCCTTGTCCCTTACTGTGTCTTATATCTTCCCATACTCTGACATGCTTAATCGATTCCTGTGTTTGTGTCCATGGAAGAGAGCACCACCATGTGACATTCAGTTCACCTGTCTTGTAACCTCTGCTCACTCTAATAGGCTTAAGAATATTATGATTTTGCAGTTTACCCTGCTTTTCCTCTACTCTATTAGGAAGGGAACAACTTGTTAGTGGAAGCAAGACTGATAAATTGATTTAGATACAGAAACTTTTAAGATTTCTTATGAAGGCAACCTGATAGCTTTTAAAAGTCCAAGGAACCATGGAAAGCTGTTGCAGAGAAAGTGATCAGTACTCAAAAAGTCAGCCCTGGAAACTCTTCTCATACTTGTTTAGTCATGTTAGAAAGGTTATGATGGGGATAATTTCCTTGTTCCTTTCTCTCACAGAGCAGAAAATAGTGTTGTATCAGTGAAGGTATACTCTGGTACAGTATCTTTGCATGGTCCAGGTGTGGTGTGTCCCTGCAATTAGGAATTTTCTGATGAACCTTCAAAGAGCCTACATAATATATCTCCACCTTTTTTATATAGGGTTATAATATATTCCCG
This sequence comes from Solenodon paradoxus, assembly GCA_004363575.1. Taxonomy (NCBI): domain Eukaryota; kingdom Metazoa; phylum Chordata; class Mammalia; order Eulipotyphla; family Solenodontidae; genus Solenodon; species Solenodon paradoxus. The sequence goes on along the minus strand of RJWH01000788.1, from coordinate 89,761 downwards.
TCTACAGGCATGTACTGCATTTTATTTTGTACTACTATGCTAATGAGAATGTTTGATATTCCTTCACAAACTTTTCTCTTGTCTTCTCAAAAAATGTCACCAAAGGCGTCCTTTCCGTATGTTCAAAAATTTTCAAAGACTTCAAAATAAAGGTACTTGAAAAAATACCATCTTTGCATGTGTTAAGATACTGTTAGACATCTCAGTAGAAATGTCAAAGCTTAGTATATTAGAAGCTCCAAATACGTTAGGATTCAGAGTAGAATTTGGAGGAATCATCACCATATAAATGGTAGCAAAACCATGGAACCGAAAGTTCTTTCCTGGGAGATAATAGCATTGAGAAGAAAGGGCTGAGTATGAGTGGTTGAGATGTAATGATTGAGAAGCCATTGAGAGAAAGTTTCAAGATGGAGAAGGTCATCCACTGAAGAATACTAAAGGCTGGGGTATCATGAGGACAGAAAATTTTAGCTGGGGACTTTCAACATAGGCAGTAGGTTTGGAATCACCAGCTGGTATGTGATTTGGAAAGTCTGCACTGTGGAAACCTTCGGATAGTAGATCCAGTGAGAAAGGAAACTAATGAGGGAGCAATGAGCAGTGAGCTTAGTGAGTTCATAAAACATTGTATCTGCATATTTGAACTGTGCAGACCAAGTCTTTTGTATGTATTTATCATTAAAAGTCACTAAACACTGGAAATCTGTTTATATTTCTACTCCTAAAGGGCTTTTAAGCAAAAATGTTTGTGTTTCTGGAAATCTGATTTTGAAGAGCAGCTGGCAGTTGCCGTGACAGTTTGGTAGTATTTAGGTTTATGGTAGTTTAATCTTGTTTCTGGAATCTCCAGCATGCCTTTGGAATGAACTGTTATTAATGTAAAATTCCAAGATACTGTAGTAACAGAATTTGTATATCTTGCTACATAACATTGACTAGATCTTGATCTCAAAGTTTTTTTCCTGAAGCCCTTACAATAAAGAATCACATGTAAGTTTACATTTTCCAACACTTTCCTACTCACTGGGAAAAGCAAAAGTATAAGCCAGATGCTTTAGTTATGATCAGCTCTTTGGAAAGGGAGGGAATCCCAATTTTATCTTGAAATCATTACGTATGCTGGGAGGAAATTGATTCAAATGGATTCACCGTGAAACTAGACAGTGAATCTGATTTTATTCATTACAGTAGGACATATGCCAGCATTGCTTCATCTTTGGCATTTGCTGTATCCTGTTTTGTTAAGTTATAAAGTAACTCTTGTTTCATGCAGAGATCTTAAATTATTCCATGGTGCTTGCACATCATCTATAAAAAAAAAAATTTGAAAACTCTCTTTTCTATACATACTTATTTATTTAAAATGATCACATGTACCGATCTTCTAATACATAGGTATATTATAAAATATACTCAGTATAAGGATATTTATAAAGGATGAGAAAGAATGAATCATCATTTTGTAAACTTCCTGAAGTACTCATCACAGTGAAACCATTTGACATAGAAGACATAGACACATAGGGGTTGATGTGTGTGTGTGTGTGTGTGTGTGTGTGTGTGTGTGTGTGTGTGTGTGTGTGTGTGTAATTATGGTTGTAATGTATCCTTCAGGTTCTCATATATGATATCTGAACAACTTAGAAGAATTTAATCAAAGTTCAAAGGTAAACTTTTACATTCCTGGTTAATACTTCTTTGTCCAAGACCTTATAATATAATGAAGTTTTTCCAATCAGGGGAACCTTATGGACTAAGCAAACAAAAACTTGTAATATTTTTCATCATTGTTTGTCATTGAAGTCTATAATTTAAAAATTTGATATTATAATGGTCAATGTTAAAGTTTTATTATAAAGACTAATTTTAATGTGATTTTTTTTTCAGATGACATTAAAGTATCAGTAAATGATTTTATCATCAAGGCAGCAGCTGTTACCCTTAAAGTAAGTAGCAAACTCTAAATAATTTTGACTCCTAAAATAATATCACTTCTTGGGGTTTTTATAATGATAAATTGAACTTTTATTTTTTAAGTCACAAAATCTTTATAATTCTATTGCTAAAAATATTCTTTCATTTACTCTCACTCCATTGGTTTTGCAGGTGAAATAATTGAGGAACAAAAGTACTTAAAACTAAATTATGAAAGAATAGACTTTTAACAAAAGCTGATAGATCCCTTAGCTTGTTAAAATCCCATTCTAGGCATTAGAGACATAGTTATAAACAAGTGTACTGCTTCAGATGATCTGTCTCATGGGCTTATATTCTAATTGGGAGAGATAAGTAAATATATATCAGAGATGAAAGCACTGAGGGAAAAAAGAGAGTCCAGTGAAGAAACCAGAATGTTACTTTGAAAAGTTAGGCAAGGACGGTCTCTCTGGCAAAGTAATAATTGAGATAAAGCCTGCAGATAGAAAGGGAGTGAGCCTGGTATATCTGGTGGAAAAGTGCTTTAGTCCCAGAAAACAGTGAACCCAGAGACTGGGAGATGTGGATTAGTTCAGAAATTTGCCAGGATACTGCTTAGTAAGTGCACTGTGTTTAAAGGACATTGATAAGGAGTTTATTTTTATTTCTTCAACAGTACAGTAAGAGAGAATTTTAAAGACATGCCTTTTCATTTCAATATAATATATGGATGACTTTTCTCTTGACTGAATAGTATTTTGAATTATATTAAAGGTTTTCTCATTGCAAATCATTTTTGCCCTCTTTAAGTGACTTTCTAGTGTTCATTAGCTATTTGTTAATATTTCATGTCATGATTTTGTATCGGGAGCCATTAGTATTTGTAATTTAAATGTTGTACTAGCTTTCTCATGCTTTTCTGGTTTTGTTTTTTGTTGTTTTTGTACATCCATGGCTTTATAAAATGATTTTGGTTACTTACCATGGTTTATTTGTGTTTTTTCCAATACTATAAAATTTTTTTATTTCTTAACAGTTGTGTGGAATTCACCGATAAAAATGCCTCAGCCCAGTTCTCTTTGATGGGGGAAGTGGCACCTTTCCTATTGTTTCTCCATAGTCATTGATCAGTTTAATTTTCAGCTTTTTCTTGAATCAATTCTGGAAACTTAGATACTCCCATAAATTCATTCATTTTATCTGGATACCCAAACTTATTAGCCTAGGGTCATTTAAATTTGTTTCTTACAATTTTTTAAATATCCTTAATGCCTAGAGTTATTCTAAATTCTGTCTCACATTTATTATTATTTGTGTTCTCACGCCTTTTATGTTCTTCTATTATGTTGTCTTTCCTTCATTTCCTTAGGTTTATTTTAGTTAAAATATTTTATTAGAAAACTTGAACATATTATTCATTTTAATTATTTTTTATGAATAAGGAGATTTAATGTTAAAAATTTTACTTTGAATATAACTTAGGCTATGTCCCATAGGTTTTTGCTACATAGCTTTCTAATTTAATTTATTGGCCAAATATTCTTTTTTGCTTTTGTTATCTGTGAAGTTTTATATCTTCTGAGGTATTGGTACTTCATTAAGATGATTTTGACCTAGTGGCACTGTTGAGTGAATGAGCTGTGCCTTGAAAGAAGTGGAAAGAACAGCTGAAAAGTGACGAAACAGAAATGAGCATAGCGTAGTAGCGGGGAGTCTGAGTGGAGTGGACTAGTCCCCTTCCAGGAATGGTAGGATAGAACATATTGTGTTACTTTACTTTAATGACATGCTGGGGGGCTTGACTCTAGACTCTGTAAAAGCAAAGATTTTTAAGAATAGAAATTAGTTTCTGATTTCTATCTTTCAGCATCGTCATCTGCTATGATATTTGGCAATACTAGCCATACACAGTTTCTAGGCACTTAGTTCATCTGTTTTTTCATCCTTGATGTAGTTATATGTTGATTAAGTATATGTTCACATATAGCATATATATATCATATTTATGAAGCCAGGAAAATCTCTCTTAAATGGGAAAGTCATTTGTTAAGGGCCTGTTACTTTCCACCAGGACTGTAGTAGGAAGTCAGGCTTCCTTCGTGCCACAGGAACGATGTGGTTAAATGTCACTTCCCTCTGCCCCTCCCCGCTTCTCAAGGTCATGTTGTTCATCATGCAAGACAGAATGTGCAACAAATGTTAACAACTTTCTAGCAATAAAGTTTAACAAAGGGCGCCCCTTTTAAAACCATGGTCTAAATTAGAGATCAAAATATAAACACCATCAGAATTTCCTCAAGCATGCTTCAAACAAAATGATCTGTATAATTATTCTTCCCAAACATAAAAGATATTTAACACAGAAGTCAAAAACAGTGTTTTCAAACAGAATTTTTATTTCCTTCTATCTAGTGATACTCATTTTCCAAAAATATATAATAATGTGCAATGTTTTTCTTAACCACCTTGGTCTAAAGCTGCTTCTTTAATAACATATTTTATTTTTCCTCTTTCTGTTTTTTAGCAAATGCCAGGTGTTAATGTAAGCTGGGATGGAGAGGGGCCAAAGCAACTACCCTTCATTGATATTTCAGTGGCTGTAGCAACAGACAGAGGTTTAATTACTCCAATTATTAAGGATGCTGCTGCTAAGGGCGTCCAGGAAATCGCTGACTCTGTAAAGGTTTGTCTTGAGAAACACTGTCCTTTCCAGCGCTCACATTTACTTATGATGAAGTGTGGACATGATCTGCTCACAGATCACGTGTAGCTTATAGTTAAAGATTTCTTTTTGAGATTTCTGTCAGTTTATGTAGTGTTTGAAATTTTTATCGAGGTAAAACTCATTTTAAGAGCCTTCAGACATTCAGAAATAATACACAGATACATTAAGTCCAAATGCATTCAGGTTGTAAGTGGATACTTTATTTCCCCAAGTTTAGAAGCACTAAAGATGATTTTAGATAGACTTAAAAATTAAAACAAACTGTATTTCTGTCGAAGTGGTAATTGGATAGTCTTCACTGTTAATGGTCCTTTCTTCTTAGAAGAGAGGTTGTTTTATTCATTTTCTCTCTAGAATTGAGACCACTAAAAGTGCTTGGCTTTCTAATAGCAAAGGTACTTGATTTTTCCCAGACTTCCTTAAAAGCAATGTTTTTTAGTTCAAGTAGAGAAGAATCCGATTTTACTGAAAGTATCACATTGAACAGGCAGGAACACGGACAGCAAGAGGTCAGCTTTGACAGCCTGAATAACTCCTTGGGCATTTTTTGGCAGAAGAATCAGGTTTTGGTTTTAGCACAGAAAATTTCAGATTCCTAAGTGATTCTTTTCTGTTTTCATTTACCAAGACCTTTTTGTATCTCTGTAGTAGAGCAAGTTATAAAGCGGATTAAAAGTAGAAGATAAAAACTTCTTTCAAGAACTGACAGACAATAAATATATAGACCTTCTTTCCTAAAATAAATGAATGAATGCAAGTTAATTAGTTTAAAAAGCACACTCTTGGAATTTTAGTTATATATAATTAAAGGGGACCTTCGTGGAATTAAGTTTGAGGTCTTTCTGCATGTTTGCAGTTTTTTTTATAGATAAAAGTACAACTGTTTTTCTTAACTGAGGTAAATTTGAATTTTGAATATGACCAGTTAAAAGTCAAAGTAAAAGAGATTCACTTAGTAGGTCAGTACACAGTACATATATTTTAGTGTTTTTGTGAAATTCAAATGAAGTTTAACTGTAGAGCTATAATTTCCTTATATATGTCCTTTCATATATGTTAAATTTTAAAAATTAACCATCTGTAGGAAAGTTTCTTTGGTTCTGACCAATTTTCCAATTTCACCACGTAATACAGAGTTCTTAAATTAGCTGTGTTAGCATTCTCTGTTCCCTACATCCTAAAAGAACCCGGTGAAGGTGGTTTAAAGTGGTGTCAGCAGCCTCCCAGCAATGGGAAAGGCAGTCCTAACCCTCTGGTGTGCCCCAGGGTCCCTGGGAGTTCTTGAGCATTTCTTGTCATTTCTGTCAACTCTTTAAGTTTTGCTCTACTCTACTTACTCTTCCGTGTTTCTCATTCTACATCTGCTTCTCTCCATCAGCACTCCACTGTCTTGTGATATACCAGGCACTAGACTAAACATTTCATGTAATCAGTTGACCCAATATTATAGTTGGAACCTTAACATTTCTCAGTTTTGAAATTAAGGAGCCTGAATTTCCCAATGTGATACATCTAGAAAGCAGGGGAAGTGTGAACATATTTAAACCCTGGCATTTCTCAGTTGACATGCCACTTTGTTAGGCCTTCTGTGGCTCCATAATCAAAATAGTTTCCTGGCATTGCCCTCTTTTATTATCTTCTTTTGGTTTTTCAGATATGACCCTACCGTCTAACATTGACTTATCTCATTCGTTGTCATATATCCAATTCTAGAAGAGCAGTTGGAAGGTAGTATTTGCTAGCTGCTCAGAGACTTTTTAATTAAAAACTTCTGTTGAAATTAATTTTTCAATTAAGTTCACTGGGTCACTGAAAGTCCATCCCAGGTTAAGAACACACACAACAGATATTTTCTTCAGTAATCCCAAGTGTGTGTTACTAAAGGCATGCCTCAGCCAGGTTCAAGTTCGTATTTCCTACATAAAGTAATGTAGTAACAAGCCTTACATCCCATGCTATTCTTAATTCTTCACTAGTCATAACAGTTTTAAAAGGCAAAGTTTATCTCAGTTATACCCAGTAAATTTTTTGAATGAATTAGTACGGACTATGATGTGTTTTAGAAATATTAGCTGGTCGTCTTGTATTATATCCTTGCAGCTAGATGCTTTAAGGAACACAAACTTTCATATTAAGCTTGCCTTGCAAGGAAATCCCAGTGAGAATGAAGAATTTTTCAGAATTTCATCCTCCTCAATCTTTTCTTATTGCAGATGATTACAGTTCATTGAGAGGAATATCCTGCTGATATATTTAGGGTCTCCAGGGATTTTTAAAGTGCATTTCATATGCTTACAATCTAGTTTTAAAATGAACATTTTTTATTTTGCTTTGTTTTAGCATAGTAACTCATCAGGGTATGTTGAGTTCATTTACCTTTAAGAAATGCCTTCTTACTCATTATTAATTTTTCATATATAATAGCAACCTTTGTTCCCTTGCTTTTGTGAAGCATTGAAAAATAAGAATAAATATAAGTAGAAATAGAGACAAATATAGCTACTTTTCTTAACGTCATCTATCTTTCCCTTTAAGTTTTTAGAAATCAGTATTGTCAAAAATGATAGGAAATTACTTTATTTGTATATTCTGTATGGTAATGTAATTGGACTGCTTCGTTCAGGAAGTGTGCTTCCTCTATAGCAGCAAGAACCCCCAAAATAATCCATTTTCTGGGACTCCAGTGTTACTACTGAAAATTTATATGAAATAATTCAAAAGTACCCTAAACCACGTATTAACACCAAGCAATAGTCTGAATTAGTTAAACAGCTGCATCTTTAGCAGAAAAAAGAAAATCATTTATAAAACTAGTACCATAAGATGGTTATAATATTGAGAAGTGAAATGCAAAGGTCTTGGGGTTTTTTTTCCAGTTGTCTGGAATTATATATATTTTAGAAGTAAAAATTTAAAAGCTGAAAGATGAAAATATATTGGTGTGGGTTTATTGTCATTACTTTCCTAGATGACAAGAATGTCTTATAAGAAAACATTTTATAGAAAAAATAGAACATTTTTATGTGTATATAGAAAACAAACATTTAGCATAGTAATAGTACACAGGATAATTTCAATATTGAAGAATTTTTAAAGGGATGTGATTTTTCTAGCATTTTGACTTTTACTTCTTTAGTTTCTCGGGTTGTCTGTGTTCTAACTTGTTACTTTTGTAGTTGTGCTGGAGAAAATTAAATTTATATAACATCATAAAGTCATCCCAAAGCATGTCAGAGAAGAAAGTGCACCTACAAATGTTTCAAGTGGCAAATCAACAGGATAACATGGTGTTGGTTGTCATGCTCCGTTTGTATGTTTCCCAGGCTCTATCAAAGAAGGCAAGAGATGGAAAATTGTTACCTGAAGAATACCAAGGAGGATCTTTCAGGTAAAATTTGAAGTCTTACCAGTAGATGTATGATGTCCGTATCAACTTGTTTCATTTTTTAAAATTTAAATACCACATAGAGTAAATGAAAGTAGTCTTCAGAGTAGCCAGACTTTCATATCAAGTCTAAGAGGAACGCACTAGGGCTCGCTAATTAACCCATTCAAAGTCAGAATTTTTTCTTTAAAAGTTTAAGTTCAATAGATCTCACCTGATTGTTTTTCTACTTGTGAGCTCTTTCATTTTAAGGTACTTTGGGGTAAAATATCAACATTGAAACCCTTTAGTTATTGCCAGCTCTGCTTTTAAGTGTAATATTACTTAAAGTACACTGAGTATAACTTGAGTGTTTTGCAAAGTGAGGAAACCTGTGTAACCAGCCAAAACAGGATATAGAACCTTACCAGCATCCCAGAACCTTCCTTTTACCCTTCCTGATTTTTAACCCCTCAAAGTAACCACTCTCACCTTAGAATTTTCTTTTTGCTAGCCGTTGACTTTTATATAAATACATATTCTTTATTGCCTGACCTCTTTTACTCAGAGTAATGTCTTGGAGACTAACAGTGATGCTATGTATTTTTATTTTATTGCAGTATATAGTGTTGTATAGTATGTCATATAAATATGGTAGTATATTACTGAATTTGTTTTGTTTGTAGTTTGGTGCTATCACAAATAATAGTGCCATAAGCATTAATATCTAACAGTAAATATATGTAATATATTTTTTGTTGTATAGATCTAAAAATAGAATTGCTGAGTTAAAACTTTAGCTGGCAAACTATTTTTCAGAATAGTTGTACAAATTTATAGTTCCATCAACAATGTATGAGAATTCCCATTGTCCCCTATTCTACCCAACACTTAATGTTAACTTAAATTTTAACAATTCTTGAGGTGTGTGTACAGTACTCTGTGGTCAGGGAAATGTACTTAATGAAGTAGAATATTGTTTTCATTTTTCTGTCATCCTTTGGAGTATCTGTTGAAGTCTTGTGTCCATTTTTAAGAAGATTTGTTGGACTGTTCTTATTTCCAGATATATAGACTTCTCATTCTATGCCTTGCCTTTGGGACCTTCTTGATAGTGGTTTTCACAGAACAAAAGCTCTGTATTTTAATGAAGTCCCATTTTGCAATATTTGTCTTTATCATTGGTGCTATTTGTTTTCTGTCAGGAATTGCTTCCTATTCTGAGTCACGATGTTAATATTCTGTGTTACCTTTGAGAGAAGCTTTGTAACTTTTCACAAGTAGATACCTGTCCATGTGATTTTGTGTATGATGCCATGATATGAAAGTCCAGTCTCTTCTTTTCCCCATATGGATATGAAATAGGCCCCGAATCACTCACTGAAAAGATTTGCTCCCTCCTTCGCAGTAGCACTAGCATCATATGACCATGTACCTGTTGTGTCTGTTTCTGTGTTCTCTCTTCTTTTCAGTTAGCCTGTTTTTCTATCCCTTGCTCAGTTATCTTAAGCTATCATTGTTTATATCTGGTAATGAAAGTCTTCCAGTTTTATTTACTATCAGGTCTTTCCTTACTCTTTGTATTTCCAAATACATTTTAAAATCACTTTGTCATTTTTCATATACACCTTTTTGGGATTTTAATTGCAATCACATTAACTCTTTTCATCAGTTTGGGGAGAAGAGACATCTTTACACCCTTGAATCTTCCAGTCAGTGAACATAGTAACTTATTGTTTATTCTGTTCTTTGATTTCTTTCAGTTATGCTTTCTAATTTTCTACATAGAGGTCCTATATTTGCTCCTTGATTTTTTTTTTTTTTCTGATGCCATTGTAAATGGTATTGTTTTTAAGTTTTATTTTCTGATTACAGTAACTTGTATGTAGATATGCAATGAAATGTTATATTGACCTCTTGTCTAGTAATTACCTAAATTCATTTAATAATCTTACTAGTTTTTCTGCAGAGTCTTAGAGTGAATAAGTTTTCTTTTTTTCTGCTTCTTGTATCTTCTACTTATTTTTCTTGCCATAGTCCACTGCCTACAAATTCCAGTCCAATGCTAAATAAATGTTTAAAGGAGATGTAGTACCTGTGTGTCTGTTGATACTTGTGTCTTGCTACGAAGTGGTATTGTTTGTCTTTGTTTTTGAATAACTTGGCATAAGGTTCTACAACATAGTTTTTTTGGGAAGTAAAATTAAGTGCTTCAAGGAAAGGGTTCTGTGAGGACGTGTCTCCTTCAGAGCTTTTTGTTTTTCCTGTAGCATTTCCAACTTGGGGATGTTCGGCATCGACGAATTCACTGCGGTCATCAACCCTCCTCAGGCCTGCATTTTGGCTGTCGGGAGGTTCCGACCCGTGCTGAAGCTGGCTCAGGATGAAGAGGGCAATGCCAGGCTGCAGCAGCACCAGCTCATCACTGTCACCATGTCGAGTGACAGCCGCGTGGTGGATGATGAACTAGCTACCAGGTTTCTGGAAAGTTTTAAAGTGAACCTAGAGAACCCTATCCGCCTTGCCTAGTCCCTGCAGGGAAGAAGTTGGTCTTTGGCCTAATTATTTAGTTGTTACCCAGAAACATAGACTGTAGAAAGTTATTTAAGGTATGAAGTAAACATAATATTTAGTCAGGTGAAAGAGCTTGTGCTGAATTGTTTTCATATTCAGTTCAGTTTTAATGTCATAGGAAGAAGTGATAACTACAGTAACTAATAAAAGAAAAGCGAGCATTTGACTAGTCAGATTCACTTTTAACTTCTGGTGCTGTACAAAAGGGGTGTTAAACTCGTTGTAAGTTGAATGATAGATTCCGTTCTTTTGAGCATTTTAGAATATTTGAGAATGTATGATAAATTACAAAGTCAAAAATTGTTAGCACTCTCCCTTAGTTGTGTTGAAATTAAAATTGGTCTTCAAAGAGATGCCCATTAATTTAGCAGAGGCACCTACTTTCACAAGCACTGGTCTAGATATACTTGAATACTTGGGTATGTACAGTAGTTCATTCTGAGTAATGGTCAATAAATCAGGATCGTGTTGTAGTAGGGGTGTGGCAACATTATTGAATTTTTTATGTATATAAAGCCATATGTTTTCAAGTGGTTTCTTTTAGTCTTATTTTTCACTTCTGTGACACTGTGAACTTCAAGAAGGAATTTTAAAAAGCAAACTGAAGAGAAAGAGAGCAGCAAAATAATTGTCTCAGTGATGAGCTATAGTTGGGATAACTCAGCCTTCAGAAATAAACAGCTCACCTTATACTGACTTGGACTGTATTAAAATAAAATATACTATCTCCTATCAAATATTTTAAGTCAGTGTTGATTTAAATACAAAATATGATTTCTTAGTGTATTTTAATCAAGTTTGTATTATGAAATAAAATGTGGGATAACATAAAAGTTTCTCTTGTATATTAAATATTAGGGCACAGAACTGTCTTTAGTAAAACCTTGAAGTAAATTAGTAATTTCTCCAGAACAGCTTAAAAAGAGACGCTATAGGCAGAAAGAAAAATTTGAAAAGAATAATATTAGGAAAATAATTGATATGGAATGTGAAGCTTTGGAACAAGAGTAGAAGAAAAGGATCGTGAAATAGATGAGAACTGATTTTCTTAATTTCATCAATCATCTGAAATTTTCATTATTGTGAAAGAAAAGATTATTTTTCTCTTTTAATAGTTCTGCTACAATTGATCAGATAACTCTGCCAAAATGGAAATTTAATTAAGCAGTTACAGAAGGCTGCTGACGTCCATTGCCAGGGAAAAGACTGGTGCAGGCTCTACAGAACGGCAGGTGAGCTGTTGCTGCTCTCACCTTCGCGCCTCCTGAAATAATTGGAGCGTTTAAGAAGATGCTTAATCCAGTTACGCGCTTTTAAAAAACCGGTTTTGAAAAATAGTCCTCAAAACTTTTGCCATATTAACAGTTGTAACTAACATTTTAACCTAATGCTGTTTTCAAAATAAGTGTTAGGAGTGACATTATTTTCAGTCAGTTTGGCCGAATTTTCTTTACTAATTTTTCTGTCTGAGGGACTAGAGCGTGAGAGCCATAGATGGACGTAACAGAAGCGTAGAGCAGCTCTGTCCCTGTAGGCATCCTGGCCTGCCTTACAGATGGCAGTAAGTGGCGCAGGAGAAATGCTGTTGAAACTTCAATCATTTTAATTCTTCATGAACATCACAACCAGCTTTTCAAACAATCAGTTGCTGCTCATGGTTTTTCATGGTTTGACTTCTCAGCTATTTGTACAAATGCTTGTTTATTCTAATTATACTATTTTCACTAATATTTCTGTATTGACTAGCTTTCTGTAAGACTGCTTACTTCTAAAATAATTCTCTTGCAGTGTGAGGTCAGTCTGTCACTGAAAGGATTATAGTATGCTTGGCTTGGGTCATGATAGCGCCTGAACAATGGGTCGTATGAGCAGTACCTTCCACCATATAATTATCTTTTTTTCACTGAAACAGGCAAATGACTGGAATATTGGGAAAGAATATGGAAAAGGCAACACAAATATCAGTTAATAGATGGGCATGAAAGTTTCATGACTATGTAATTTATCAGTCAAAATAGACCTCCCTGGTTACAGTTTCTAACTGAGCTGTATGGACAGTTTGTTCACTGTCAGGTTAAAGTCACTGGTAGACTGCTAACCAGATTCCATTGCTAACAAACTTGTGTATTCTGGTACAGATAGTTTATACGTTAGCAAATGGAGCTTCCATCTTTAGTTGTTTTTTTTTTTTTGCTTTTTGCGTTTTGGACTTTATTTCACGCTAAATTACATAGGTCAGCCAGTCGGGCTTTATGCTAAAAGTAAACCTAGCTTGCTAGCCTTCATAGGTGGAGCTGTGAGTTGATATATTGTAGTTAGAATGTGGGAGAAAAATTAAAATGACATTTAAATCTTAATTTTTAAAGAAAGTTTGTCCTGATTACACATTGATTGCATGGACTTGGTCTCAGGTGAAGTAAAGAAATGAAAAATAAGAAATGTGTTGCAGGTGAAAATTAACCATTAATTTAAATATGACATTGATGGGCAACTTCTGTTGATCTTTGAAGAAGTGGCAACGCAGAATTAGTTTACCATTAGTCTGGCCTCCCTATGTGAGGTGGATCAAAACAGGGACTCGATCGTCATCAGCAGGAACCATCTAGAAGTTCTCACCATAATGAAAGTAGGAGTTGATTAGATTCTGCACAAGGCCTGGTAACTTTCCAGGAGGGAGAAAATGTAGACTATTGGACATGTGGTACATCATGAATATGCGGGGTGGGTGTGTGCTGCCAGTGAAGCACCAGTGATTGTAAAACATTATCGCTTGTGGCTCCTATCTCCAGGATCCAAAAAGTTGTGGTTCTGATCGTTTTGTACCACAAATGGTACATTTCAGAACACATTTAAACTTTTTTACAAGTGGAAAAAGCAGTATTCCAATAAAACCATTTTAATTTTTGTGAATTTTTGAATTTTATTTTCCACGACCTCCACTGGTTTCAAGAGAGAGAGCCAGGAAGGCCTGGAAAGGAGGTATCATTCATGTAGGCTTGTAACACGGATGATATAATTTAATCGAAGTTATAATTATAAAGATATATTGTGAAAAATGATGAGCCTCCGTTAGTAGCACTTTGACCCCATAAAACTCACTTTCACATTTTATCACTTATCTAATTTTTGCAACAATTCCAGGCAGTCTTTTTCTTTCTGTCAAAGTGGCTCTTTCTAAACCTCCACCTTAAGCTCTGTCATATATGACATACACGATAAAGGGAAGCTTGGGTTCTCATTGAAAATTGACCAGTTGTTGCACCCTTGGGGCTCACTTAGGTGGCTGAGATACTGGTCTGCAAACCACATACAGCCCAATGACCTGGATTTGTGACCCAGGGTGTAAAAACAAATGAACAACTAAATAAGATGTTTGGGGGGAAAAGAACTTGAGAAATTCTTAGTAAAATCATTAGCTAGTCATAATTTGCCTTCATCAAAATTTATTTTGATGAATTTTTGAAGTTCATGCATTTATTACTCTTAGCTCGAAAAATAGATTTTTTGTGTTCTTTTTTAAGGAAAGGTACAGCAGGAATAAAAGTGAGTAGGCAGACAGGAAGAGAGAGGAGGAGGAAGCACTTTATTTTTCTTTAGTTGTTCACATTGGTTGTTCCCCTTTGACCTGGGACACGAATCTGGGTCCTTGGGCTGTACATGGACTGGTCTCCTTTGGAGACAGCGAACCTAATTCTTGCTCTACCGGTACGCGCCTGAAAAATAGAACTTTTGATGACAAGGCTGCGTTACCCAATCAGTGACTTACCTATAGTCTGTCTAATCAGGAATGGCATTTATCAGGAAGCTGTAGAGAGTACTTAATAAATTACCATTCTTTTCAGTAGAACTACTGGTCTTTAGTACATACTTTGTTCCCAAGTGTGCATAGTATAAAAGTATTTGAAGCCTGGTGTCAGCCTTATAAATCACTGTGCTCTTGATAAAAAGCCTTGTTTCAGTGCTTCCATTTTTCTTACCTAAAAATGAGGAAACGACAGGAGGGAAGATTAGCCATGATAGTGGTTGCTTATCTTGTCTAATCGCAAATCTGTAAAGTAGGTATCTCTTACTCTACAATCGTCCTTGCAAGATGGAATAAGGAAGCAAATTCAAAAACTGAAATTTGGCCAAAGTTGCGCAGCTTAAATGCCACGACTGGGACTTGAACACAGGTCTGTGCAGCTCCGAAGTCCTTGGCCTCCCCACTTTCCAGGGGACAGCTTTCTGCATTGTGTTAGTGATGCCGAGAGCATTGTTAACAGATAACACTTTTCACTTGCAATAACTGAAGGTCCCATTCAGTAAGAACGCAACTGTGTTCTGTATGACCCCTCTCAAATCAACCCTTATTTTCTCTGCCCTGGTTCCCTGTTCCTTCCTGGTGATTGTGTGCAGAAAGTGCTGCGGGATATTTTGTTGTTATAATGGGCAGCTATTAACCTGAAATGCTGAAGTTCAGTGTTATAACTTGTACCTCTGAATGGAAGGCTTAGAAACATAGACGCTTTAAAAAAATTAGAAGCTTAATGCCTCTAGGGATAAAAACATGATATAGAACATTTTTCTTTTAAGAAATAGCTTTGAAACTGGTCCAAGTTCAGAAGCGAAGTAGTTACCTCCATTTTTATTTTGAAGGCTTCGGGCTTCTAAACTGACAAGCTCATCAGTCAGGGTCTGATGGTTGCACTCCACTGGGTGGCAGAGAAGTTTATTGGGTTACCCAGACCGGGTCTGCCCACAGTCTGCAGAGAAGTAAGACACAGCCCTTCAGAGCACAGAGGAGCCCTGAGCTGCACCGAGGGGTCAGGGACCACTGCCCGTGGGAGACTTGGAGCATGTGTCTGTTGGGAGGACCACAGGAAGGTGGTCACCAGGCCACATAGTTTACATCAGTGTAATGTCATTCAGCACATTTCTGTAATCAAAGATTAGGCCTAGGGCCTTGGATGAGAGAAGGATTTCATAAAGAGGTAACATTGGAACCAGGTTATTACATTATTGATTATAATCAGCTCCCTTTTTGTTTCTGGTTTTTCTAATCAGTTTTACTCACCAGATATTTAGCACCTGTTATATGCATGAGACATGCTTACGTGATTTTGACTCCACACCTGTACACATCATTACAATAACCTTAATTCCATGGAAACTTAGAAGAAAGGCTATTATTCAGTGGAGAGATGCCTCGATAAAGAAAGTCTTATACCCTAAAAGAAAGTTAATTTAGAAATAATGCTCATACTTTGTTTCACTGAAATGTATTTTAATTCTTCCATTTCCTACCCTATCTCCACCGCATACTCTTGAAGGTGTAAATATGAAAATATATTTTGTTAATGATATTTGTTAAGTCCTCTGCCAGGATAGCTATTGGTTAGTAATCCTTATGCCCATCATTTTGGTTCTCAAGGAGCCATTAAATTTCTTTTTGGAGAATTAAATTCACCTTTGGGCTCTCTAGCTAGTCAAATTTAACATTTCCAATTCATCATCATTATCTAAATATAAATTATCATGTCCTTTACATTTGTTAGTTCAAATCGAGTGAGATGTCCAGGCCCCTTCATCACCTACTGGCACCTGGAGTTCATACATTCCAGCCCCCACGATTGACAGGTTTTCATGACCAGCATCATTTGTGGCACTTCAAGAACTAGTTTCATTTTGACACCAAATCTTTTCTGTTGTTAAGCTAATCAGACTGCTTTACCTCAGCCGGCTAAATACTAATCTGAGTGTCATGATGCGCTTCCAGGGAATTACGTGTCTACAACTTTAGGTGGCTGGGAATGCATGCAACTTTTTATCAATGTATCTTCCTGAAAGAAAACCAACCCTCCTTTTAAAAACTACAGTTTTAGCCATTTTTCAGATTATATGAGTCCCTGAATTGTCAAAATGGAGACTCTGTGTTTTCTGGGATCGGATCTTTTGTGTATTTGTTTCCTAAAGGAGTCATCACAACGTTGGAAAATAAGGAGAGGACTCTTCCTAAAATGTATTAAAAATTTACATGACCTGGTGGAGTAGCAGTTGGGTCCTCTGCCTCCTGCTGGGCATAGTCCACATACACCCTTAGGGACCCAGGTTCATGTCCCGGGGCCAGGAGGACAACCATGACTAACAACTATGTAAAAGTAAATAAAGGGGCTTCTTCCTCTTCTCTCTTCCTGCCTGTCTTCCTACTCACCCTCATTCCTGCTGCAAAAAGGATTAAAAATGAAAAAAAACTGCTAAAATAGATTATTTTACTTGGGAAATTCTCTACAGTACTTATTTTCTAGGTAGCTGTTTTAATATAATTTTTTTAGTTATCAAAATACTTAGCTATCACTAAGTAGATGTAGACTCTTTCAAACTGTATATATATATATATATATATATATGTGGATGCTGATCATGAAAATAAGAGAGTAATAGCTAATAGCTAACCTGCAGTGTTTCCGGCCTGCTCTGACTGATGGAGAGGTAGTACTAGCTCATTCAGCTCTCACCACAGCCCCATGGAATGAATGTTAGTGTCAACAGAATTTCAGAGACACAAAGAGCATGTGGCAATGACAGGATTCAAGGTGGGCGATCTAGCCTCAGAGATCTAGCCTCACAAGAGATTCCTTTTGTAAAAATAACAATGCATCCAGGAATTAGGGAATTTAACACGTTCAACAGACCTATAAATCGAGTCCATGCCTCTCTGTCGACGTCAGGAAAACGGCTTGTGGAACTTTTTGGATGCACCTCCTACAGGAATGGCACATTTCGAAGAAATCAGTCTGTGACTAACGCCACCATGATAAGACCTTTAATATCCTCTAGATTGTAATATTTATGAATGATGTATTCGTGGAACCTTCTGATTCATGGAGGGGTTGGTATCTGGTGTGAATTCAATGTCAAACAGGAAAACAGCACCTGCATATTCTTATTGAGACAGTAAGTTATCCGGTGATGCTGACCAAAAGAACCCTCTAGTTTTTTGGGTTTTTTTCGGAATGACAGAATGTCTGAGTTCTTTTATGTGGGGACCATGTCTAGTAAAGAAAAAAAATCTTAATACCTTGGTGATTGCACATCCATGTTCTTCCTCTGCAGACACTAGAGCTTGTGTGTAGAAATAATCCTTGATTCTTCCCAGATTGTTTCACAAGTTTCTGGGATATGTTTTGGTTAGAAGACTATTGCTTCCCTGCCTCTCATTATTATCGCTGACAGACTTATAACTCATAGGATGCCAAGCTGTTGGGCTTCTTCCACTCTTCCTGCTTCCCAGGCCCCTCAAGGTGTCAGTCTGACCTCTACCAAATACATTCTGTTCTTTAGGGCCTCGGGACTCTTGTTGGGGCAGCTCTGTGCCTAGGTTTCCAGAACATGCCGATTAAGTGAAAGTGGTGCCATTTGTTGAGACTAGCCCGTGACATTGTGCTTTCTGAAGATGGCCGAGGCCAGTTTCCCTTTTATGGTGAGTGATATGTGAACTTCTATACTGGTAGCATTGACTCATCTCTTATTTGTATAATAGAGAAGTCACTTTGTATATTGTCTGCAATATCATAAAAGTCATTTAAAAGCAAAACTGAATACTTTTTCTCTGCATCAGTTGTGTTTTGAACAACAAATTATAATTGGAGGTTGACTCTTGAGCAGAAGTTTCTAGCTCTTGGTACTCAAATAATAGCAGATTTGTGGGGGGTTTCTGTCTTTGTTTTTGTTTTTTAAGGGAAAAATCATTAAAGAGAAGATGAAAGGGAATAAGACCATAACAAGTGGAAAAATACTCCTGGTACTGAATACTTAGGTGGATAAGTACTCAAGAGAATTATGGAAAGTCAGTAATCTGATTTGATAAAGACAGGATTGACAATTTAAAAAAAATCTTTTACGGTTTCTCTGCAATTAATTTTTTAGCAGTGAAGGGAACTCGGTGTGATTGGTGTTGGCTGTTGTCATCAGCCTAAATTTACCAAACCACAGGACTACCAAGTAGCAATTTAAGACATTTTTATAAATCGTGGATTGGTTGGCTGTTTTATTTCAATTTTAGAAAGATTTTTAAATCACCAGCAGTGATAGTTTCAATCTGTAGGATCCTTGAAGTTTGTGCCCACCCTGTCCAGTAAAAAGGGGAAATGCTCCCTGCTCTCTGGTCCTGTACCAACGTTGACATGGAGATTTAAGCTCCTTGTGTTCTCTCCTTGAATGCCCTACCCCGATCTCTTTGCCCCCAGAGCCATCTGCTGTGGATTGAAGTGGGAGGACTGGGCGCTTCCCAGGCTCTGGTGCCAAGGCCGCCTCTGGGGGGCTTCTCTTTGCACATGGCAGCTGTGGTCAGATCGGCCTACATCTGTTCCTATTTAGAAGGCAGCCTTTTTAGGAAAGGCTGGAGGAGGCACATTAAATTACCTGCTCTGTCTTTCTTGCCAGAGCAATGGTAAGGTCAGGTCTGAAAGGGGTGGACCCGGAGAACAGACACCACGGAGGCCATTTTGTTGTTTGATTAGGCAATGTTGTGTTGGTAAGTGTTTGACAGCTGACTGGGAGAGAAATGCATATGCATGTGTAATCAAGTGTAAGCTTATTATAAATTGAATATGTAAGTGATAGTGTACAGTTTACAAATTTAATAGCCTATACCGTACTATTAAAATATAATAAATATACACCTACATTAAGGCAATATAATTTACAATTCACAAATGCTTTCCTTTACACAAAAGTAGAAGCCAGTTAAAACAAAGTTGCCTTCCCTCTTTGGTGACTGAGGGAGGCAGGTAAAACACAGGCTGTGAGAGCTGTGGACCTGGATTTAAGACCCGGGGCCCAAGGTGGCAAAAAAATTGTTGGCCCACCCCTACAGCCACAAAGACATTGGAATTTTATTTATTTGTTGGAGAAGAGAGTAACATCTTTACTGAAATTAGACAATTTTTGAGAGAGAATAATTCCTCAAATTTTATTCTCTTCACAATATACAGGATACAAACATGACATTTTAAAGTTTTACCTGTGTTATTTACATTTTTCAATGTCTTGAGTCTAGAGACAACAAGAAAGCAAACCCACATTTTTAGGGTTTATTTCCCTGGTGTAAATGCACTGAGCTCATCTACCAATGTGATGGCACAAATGCAGAACTGGAAAGAGATGCAGCACAGGCTTACGTGTTTCCCTCCATTGCACAGTAGAAGTAAAAATCCTCACGAGCATACATAATAGTGAAATGTTATAAATGGTAGGAAATGAGGTATTTATCATCTTTGTTTTAGATTTATATAATTATAAACTTATATAATGTATTTTTAATAAGCCTTGCAAATTTAATAATAGCTCTCACAAGCTGATCTTCAGCACACCACTGGCCTTATGCCTTCCAATCAGACTAGTGATTTCCTGATGCCAGAGGCAGGGGGCTACAGATGCCAAGATGCCCTGCCTTTTCAAATACAGAAACCCTGGAGGTAACCCCTGGAGGTATATCTGGGCTGAGACTGGAACGTACAGTGAAAACAAAACCTCCCAGGTGGTTGTGATGCATGTCTAGATTTAGGAACTAGTCCTATGACAAGAAGAAAGCTGGTGGTCCAAACCAGCTTACTAGGACCCACTACGTTAGGATTCGAGACAGGGGTCCCAAAAACTAATTGAGAATGATAAGCACCCTTATGTTCATTGCAGCATTATTTTTAATATTCAAACTATAGAAACAACATAAGTGTCCATAGATGGAAGAATGGATAAAGATGCAAGATACACACACACACACACACACACACACACACACACACACACACACACACAGTAGACTACTACCCAGCAATTAATAAAAACTGAAATATTACCAGTTGCACAACATGGCCTATTCTTTAGCTATTATGCTAACCGAAATCAGTCAAATGATTTCACTTATGTGGAAGTAAACAGAACAGACTCTTAGATACAGAGAACAATTTGGTGGTTTCCAGAGGGGAAAGGGTGAAAAAGGGGATAGGGGGTCAATTATCTGGTGAGGGACGGAAGCTGGACCTTGTGATCATGACATAATATACAGATGAATTACAGTGCTGTACACCTGACATTTATATAATGTTACAAACCATTTACCTCAAGAAAAATGTATTTCTAAAAAGTACATCTTTCTTTGTTCATTGTTTTGTTTGTTTTTAAACCCCTGGCTCCTAGTCTCAAACCCAGGTCCTGGGGTTATACGTGGTCTGCACCTTAGCCACCTCGGCCACCTGATCCACAAGGGTGCACCTCTTTGGTCTTGTTCTCTGCTCGTATTTGGAATCTCATGGAGTAGAGTAAGGGCTGAGGTGGGGAAGCATTCACATGTTTGAGATCCTGGGACTCAGCCACGTTTTCTGCCCCTGTTAACATGGGGTACGTTGAGTGTCACCACTATTATCCTATGGAAGTGGAAACCAGCCCGATTTCTCAGTTCCTATCAGAAATTAGACTCTTAGAGACCACTGCAAAAGCAGAACTGGATATGAAAGACTGTGGGCTGCTTAGCACCATGTAATCTTTTGCTAGGGTTGGCTATGGACCCGGGGAAGTTTTCATAGCCCATATTTTCAAATGCCATTGTTTAGTAAAGTTTAACAGCAAAGTGTGATTGGCGCTTGTGTTGATGTGGAGTTTGTTCAACAAATTAAAGCAATTGGTGACCTCCATTTTTAAAAGTGAGTACAGGAAATGCCGGAATTAAAACACATCAAGTAGGGAATGATGTTATTTTTTCAAAAGGGCTTTTGCTTTGTGAGAAGACCCATAGTGAGTTACCTAGAAAATATCCTGAAGATTATTTTTTTAAGGGAAGTTGCAGGCAGGAATGAAGGTGAGCAGGCAGGAAGAAAGGAAGCATTTATTTATTTTATTTAGTTATTTACCCTTGGTGGTTTTCCCCAGTACCGAGTCTTGAACCTGGATTCTTGGGATGTTTGTGGACTACATCTAGTGGCCTTACCTCCAACCAGGGGACTCCCCTTCAAATCATTTTAAATGGTCCTTATGAAATCCTTATTTATGTAGATGTTATAGCTGTATCTCATTAAACAGTATTAAACGTAACACTTGGCATACAGCATCCATAATGTGCCTTATAACTGAAGAAGGAAACAAAACACAAATGGCAGTACTGGGTAGGGGAGTTACATACTGGCATACAGGTATGTTTAGGGACAGTGACAACACAGGAACCTTTTTCTTTGCTAGGCTGAGAGTCACTTACAGGCAAGATTAAAACTAGTTTTTGTTCTTGTTATAAATCCTAGCCAATGAGATTACTAGTGAAAATTGAGGAACCATAACTTGAGTGAGAATTCTAAATTATAAAATTCCTGATAAAGCACCTAAGAGGGAAAGATGTATGCATTGTCATGGAGCAGTGAGGCCAGTGTGTGTGAAACCAAGTAAACCTAAAGTTCTACTCAGTCATACGATTCTGTTTTATTAATTAAATTTACCCATAATTTCTCATGGAAAAATGAAGTCCGCATCCACAGGAAAAATAAAAACTTCAAGGATCATTGGGAATCAAATTGTTTTTCCTGAGAAGTTTCCAAGACCTCTGATGAACGTTAAATGCATTAGTACATATGAGTTATACTACAGATATCAGCAAAAATAGATGATTAAGTCATTACTTGAGCCTCACAAAAAAAAAAAAAAGTCCAATAATGACATTTCCATTTGAAATCTTCCTTCAGCCCTGTGAATGCATGATTTCAAAGGGAGAGTGTCTAACTTGATATGACAGGCTGGCTGCTCTTGGGCGTGGAGAACAGAGATTGGAAACAGAAGCAAGCAGACCCAGTAATTTCTTTATTAATTTACTACTGCCTCACATTTGTGCCGAAACTCCATTTCTTCATACTTTAGTGTCACCATCTTGGAAATGTGTACTATTTTTGTGCAGTAAAATTCTCATGGGACCAAAGGAACCATTGAATCTTCTGATCCCTTTCACTATTTTTGTGCAGTAAAATTCTCATGGGACCAAAGGAACCATTGAATCTTCTGATCCCTTTCACAAATTTCCATGACCTTTGCAAAGAGATCCTGCTCCCGAGTGACTTCCAGGATCATCATTATCCTTTAACCAGCTGCAGACCAGAGGTCAGAATAGGCAGAGCTCTGTGAGATCTTCAAGAAGGTTATTGTTTGAAGCGCCTTGAGAAGTAGATGGGTGCCATCCATTGGCACTAAGTCTTGACTGAGTTCATGCTCTGTGTGCTGTCAGTGGGACCAAGAAGCTATGCCAGATGAAACCAATGGGGACACAGAATCTTACTTAGATGAATATTTTTCCTTTCCTACCTGGTACCATTTTAGGTTACAATTCTGCTCTCTCCCTTTCAGTGACTGCTCTCTTCTTTTAAGATAAAGTTCAAATTTCTTAGCCCAAGGGACAAAGCCCTTCATGGTCTGGTCATGACTTTCCAGTCTCTAATTATGTCCCTCTGCTATATCCACTCAAATCTATCCATTGTTTGGACTCCCATCAAATAACTAGTTATCCTTATTTATTTATTTATCTATTTATCTATTTATTTATTTATTTATTTTTAATGGAAAGGTATAAGCAGGTGAGCAGGCAGGCAGGCAGAAAGAGAGGGGGAAGAAGCATTTTTATTTAGCTGTTCATCTTGGTTGTTTTCCCCCAGCTCTGGGACACAAACCTAGGCCTTGGGATGTATGCAGACTGTACCCGGGCAGAGGTGGCAGACCTAAGCTCTAAACCACCAGGGCTCACCATACTTACTCTTTAAAGTTGAAGTCAAGCATCATTTCTTGGTTCTTGGATGGATTTTCCTGGGATCTTCCAGATTGGGTCAAGCTCTCCTCAACACATCTATAAATGTTCTGTGTGTCTTTCTTTAGAACTCTGTTGGCTTTGTCTAATTATGACCTTTCTTACTTTCTTCACCATGAGATTCCTCAGACGACCATGTCTCTTCAGTTCAGTATCCCAGTACCCAGCAAAGTGCCAGCACATACTTCTGCAACTAGTGTTTGAATAAATACATGATCTGTTGCATTACCTAAAAATTAAAATTAATGAACATGAAGAGAAGAAATAAAAGAGAAAGATAGAGTGTCTCTGAGTTAGTTCAAATCCTAAAGAAATCAGAATCTTAGCTATTTAGTGAAAGAGAAGCAATAAATTAGTCACTCTTACCTGTGATTGATGCAGGTTGGAAAACTGACAACATATGACTCAATTATTCCCAGGAATAGAAAGTAATAAGAAAGAGCAAGTATACGATTCACCAAGAGTTTGAAATAAAAGTTATCACTAAACAAACACTGAGGGAGAGCTGTCTTCTGTAAGAATAATGCCCTAAGAATGCATCAGGATTCAGAACAAATAAATCTAGGGAAGAAAGATGATATCAAAAGGAACCTGTTTTGTTAGTAAAGTTCTTAGTAAAGATGATTCATAGCTCTCCTAGTTACAAAGTACAGTAGGTAAATCAATAACATGGTAGCAGAGAATCTATGATTGTTGATTAATTACCATGTTTGTAGCTCACGGGAAAGAAAGATATTTCATTCAGTAGAGCATGTATGCTACATAATTGGTAAGGTCAAAGACAGTATCAATATGGAGAAGTCTTCCCAAATGGTGATTGTACAAAGTGATGACCCAAATAATAGTGTTGGTTTTGCACCGCCCCCCCACCCCATAAAGAAGTTGATATTTGCTTGTGGATGTGTTGCGTTGCATATGCATAGCTTCAGCTAGTTACATTGTGCTGTTCCCAGCTCAGCCACACCCTGTGCCGAGAGGATTAATGATGGAAAAAACCCGAAGGGCACAGAACTAAACAATACTTGATAATGTTTTAATGAAACTTTTCTATAGCAAATAAGCATCAACCAGAAGCCCAATTAAGGCAGGACCTTGGGACCTGGTGCAATGAGCTTAGACTCAAGATGGCACGATAAGTCCTCTTCAGTCCCTTTCTGTAATGAGCAGGCGAGGACTGTCCTGGCAGAGTCATGTTGGGTCTGTTTTTAAATGAATGAGCTTGTATCTTTTCTTCTGAGGAAGTCTTGCTGGGCTCAAATGGGCTCAGTGAGAGACACTCGTTAAAGCAGGGACATGAGACTCATCCTTCAGGTGACTGAAGACCCTGCAGACACAGCCATTTCTCTACATTAGACGAGAGCGGCTCTCTTTGCTTGACCTCTTGTGTCCCCTCATCCAGTAGCCTATGAGTATTTCCCACAGCACACCACGTGACCACGCGGACAGGTCAGTAGGTGGCAAAGAGATCCCAAGTTAGGATTCTAGGTTTTGCTGTCAGCATCATCCTAGTTGACACCACTGCCACCAAGTGTTTGTGCTGGTCTGTGGTAATGTGTGCTCTGGTGCTGAAGGAAAATCCAGCAGGCGGTAGAGGAAATGTCTCTCCTCTAGCCCTCGTTCTTTGTAAATACAAATGACTGGCAGATAAAACTAATTCTCACACTCCCCTTCCACCTTCTAAGCCTGCAAAGATAAAGGAAGCTCAGTTCTCAATCCACTTATTATCTTGCATCCGAACCCTTCCATGGTTAAGCGCGTGCTCACCCTAGAGTTAAGCTGCTTGAGCTAAAACCCCGGCTACTTCAGTTAACTGCCCACATCACCAGTATGTATGACACGGGTCTAGCTGCTCATCCTCTCTCTATGCCTTTTTTCCTCATCTTAAAAAATAGGAATCATAATTATAATCCTTACCTCATAGGGTTCCAGAGAGGATTAAGTTGAGTTGATACCTGTAAAGTGCTTAAGTGTTAGGTATGCTGACTTCAGTAACTGCAGAATTCTGTAAGGTTAACAAAAACTTACTATTCAGAGTCAGGTTTGAGAATCCACAGGGAGATGAGAATCCCAAAGTCTGTGAAAACAGGACTGAGTTTTTATATTCTAGTGAGAAGCAGGTCTCACCTAACCGGAGAGAGTGCATGATGGGTCTACCAGAAAAGATCGAAGCAGGGGCCTGGTCACTTTCTGACATACTTATGTGAAGAGTATGAAGGGAATGGGGAGTTCATTTGCATTGTGTATATTAAGGGAAGTAGCATCTACTGGGCTTAAATACGTTCAATATGTGAGAAATGCAAAGACTTGGTCTTACTATTTTTTATCTTAAAAAGGGGTTTTTTTTCTTTTGGGCTGTTTAGGGTCATCTGATGCATTAGTGATTGAGCAGCTTGGTTATCTACTGTTGTTCTCTTCTGGAAGCTGTTGCCTGGGGGTCTCCATGCTGGCTTTGGACTTCCTTCATAGCTCCTGGGTCTTTCCCATAACTCTTTCCTAGCTGACTTCTTTATACCCAAAGCAGGTGACTTCTGCGCATTTCTTTCCACAGTGAATATGGTTTTTAAACTCTTTCGGCATGCACAGATTCTCAAATCTTTAACCTCCGCGTTGTAAAGCATATGATGTCATAGCTGAAAGAGGTATAACTGATCGTCTAGTCAGCTTCTCACTTTTCAGGGGGGAAACCAAAATCCCAAGAAGACAAGCCTTTCCCCAAAAGTCCAATCAGGGACAGTGTGAGAAGGAACATTTGATCAGCCCCCTGCCTCTCTAAAGGCAACTTTTTAGTCGTCGATGGTTACTGGACACCTGGAGGATCAGGTTTCCAAAGACTAAATTGACCATTTCCTGGGTTAACTCGTCTTGCTTGCTTGAACTTTCTGAATGACGGTCAAGTAGACGGCTTTATACTATAAGAACATAATGTCAAATTCGAGTGTGTGCGCTCAGAAAGAGATGTGAGGATTCTAGATGCAACATGACAAACAGACAGTGGCCAGCACCCCCATACTTTGACGGCCCTGGAACTCTGCTTTGCTTGTAGCTGATGGCTGGGAGCCTCCCTAGGAGGAAGAAGATCCGCTGACTGGAGTTTTAAAGAAAGTGGGGTCTGTGGCGGGGAGGGGCGGTGTGTGTGTATACATACATCGTATATACATACATACGTATACACACAAACATGCACAAATGTATGTGTGTATATATACATATATATATATATATTAAAATGGGTGCCTTTAGTGTCATGTCTCATGTAGTTTCTATACAAAATCTGCACCATCTGTCTCCCTAAGAACTTGACTACCCATGTCAGCCAGATAAAGATAGCCATTTTTAGTCCTCTTTATGGCTTCTTTGTCTTCCTTCCCCATTTGTGATTCCCTCTTGCCTAGTCAGTTTAAAAGTGATCTCACTCAGTGTGTTAGCATGCGATGGATCGAGCAGGTTCTTGCGCCTGGTGTGGACAAATAGCACACTGCAGACAGTATGTTGAGAAGAAAGAGAGTGGCGGGGAGAAAGCGAAAAAAGTGCACTCTTAAGACAGAAGAAGCAAGTTCTACTCAAGTGAAACCCAACCCCTATTCTACTACGGGAGCACAAGTTAACGAGGTGTCTTTTCCTCTTTACTTGGCTCTAGGGGCGTTTCTGGGTGGGGATTTCCTGGGAAAAGTCTTGACTTTTTCAAGAACAGGTGGTCCAGTGAATGCTCACTACCCATAACTCAATCTGTCATATGAGCTTACTGTGTGGGTCCACCTACAATTCTACGTTACATCTATTGTAATGAGGTACAGGTCAGTGATAGGTAACTGACAGGTGCTACGCTTGCGCCCGGGTGGTTTGAGCTCTCCAGGCCAGGCTGCCTTCTTGGTCCCAGCCTAGGCCATTAGGGCAGCAGCAGAAATATATTGGCTGCTTTTTTATTGGTTAGCCTCTTATCTAGTCATTTCAAGGCCTAGTCTGTGTTAGAAATCGATCTGTTCCTTGACCTCTCTGAAGCTTGGGTTGAGTCAGTGTTTTATCTGACATTTTTAGGGCCTGGTCCTTGAGGCGCCTCTCCTCCTCTCCTGTTCTCACCCCATCCCCACCCCTCCCACCACCCCCCTGCTGCAGCCAACCTAACAAATATAAAGGCTGGGTTGGAGTACATTGTGAACCATGACAGAGGAGAAAGAATTAAATATCACCCTCAGAATAAAGCCAGCCACCAGGTCCATGCTATAAGTGGAACAAGAGATATGTTTTTTCATGGATAACTGTAATCCTCGCTGGTTGAGTGATCAACTAGAGCCCACCTCCCAAGGACACCCCCTGCACAGGAGGAGACTTCCTCTCCAAATCTGCAGAGCATGTTGTCTTTATTTTTGTTCCATCAAGACAATCTCCTCATCCCCTTGAAGGCTGAGGGTACCTCTTACCTTCTCCCTTGGGTTCTCAGAAACTGGAAGTTTCCAGATTTTGTCAGTTTACCTAATTTATTCTTTATGTCTCACTGAGTTCGGGCAGATTGGGAAGTAAGTAGTGGTTTTCTTCTAGGCTGGAGTTTTGAAATGGCCTGCGGTAATCCTACTGTGAAGAGGTACCTGGGAGTTCTTTTGCTGGGAGGTGGGACAACCTCCAGTTGACCCGGCTCCCTCTGCCCTTCAAAGTAAAATGTTGCAGCTTCAGATAAGGCTTGGTCTGAAAATGAGTAGCCTGAGAAAGCAGGGCAGGATGTGAGTAAATTGAAAACTGGGTTTTTTCCCTTGGGTTTTTAAGCGGAGGGGAACCTACCTACCATTAAAAAAATACCTTTGCAAGTACCAACATGAATGAATGTAGGGGCAAGTCCAACTTACTCAGTAAATCCACCGAGGGAGTTTTCTTCCTTTAAAAAATAATGAAAATGAATGATTAGAAACTGCTGCCTTTGAAACCAGAACTGGGCAAGCTACAATCAATGCAATCGTCAAGTCTGTTTCACTACAGAACTGTACTTTTTATTTTGGCTTCAAATACAGTGAAGATCTCCAAACTGTTTTAATCTTACTTTCTGTTTTTGAAAATGTTTCTTTAAGCTTTGTTTTCTTGTATTTTTTGAAAGCTTTCAGACTTCTCGTAGGTCATAGAACTAACAGACATCTCATCAAGTAGAAAGCTGGTACAAGCCAATATGGCACTGTGGGGCCTGGGACTTCATTTTCTTGGTCCTTGTGGGTTCTTTATGGTGGCTTCTTTGTGTCCTTAAGGAGAAGACTTGTCTTAACACAGGCAACATGCCAGAAGAAAGGAGAGTGAGAACACAGGATGGAGATAAAAGGGGCTTATTTAGGTAGAAAGAGGAAAAAAAAACAGTGCAAACCTACCCCACCCCCACCCCCGCCCCACCCCGATAGACTTGGAGGTGGGTCATTTCCAAGAGGAAAGTTACCACAAGGGCTTGGGGACCTGAGGTATGAAGGAGTTTGGTAGCTTGCCTTCCATCCTTATTTCTACCCAGGGGTGTTCTAAGGCGGGATAAGGTTTCTGATTGGCCTTCTAGTGGCTTTTATTTGTTTATTTTATTGTGGAAATAAATTATATTTAGAATTAGCCAGCTGGACTCAGTGTAGATGATCTCAGTTCTGTTGGCTACATCCAAAACATCACAGTCAGGAGCCAGCCTAACTCCGTCAGGTCTGATAAGAGCTACATCAGTGTCACAGAGCTTCTTCTTTACAGCCTGCTGGATCTGGTGTTTGTTGACCTTGACATCCACGATGAACACAAATGTGTTGTTGTCTTCCGTCTCTGTCATGGCTGACTTGGTGGTCAGGGGAATTTGATGATGGCAGAGTGGTCAGGCTGGTTTCCCTGGGGGCACTCTTCAAGGTTAGTTGGGCTGCCTTCAGAGCCACGCTGTCTTGGAATGTTGGAAGGTGGGTGGATCTTCTTTTTGTGTGTGGTTTTGGAGACTTTCAGCACTGCTTTCATGGCCTTTAAAGCTTTTGCTGTGGCTTCAGCTTTGGAAGGGGCAGGGGCTTCCTTCTTCGCCTTCAGCGCCATCTTTGTCAAAACGCTAATGGCTTCTTTTAAATTAATTGGAGAACTTCATATTGGCATCATTTTGTGATCTATTGCTTTTGTTCTTTCTAACAATGCGTCACCCTGAGCAACGCCACGTTCACTCAGAGTTTCTTGGTTGATAGTCAACTGCATTTGAACTCGATTGCATTGAGCAGCTTTTCCATTCTGAGCTTCTTGGTTGCTGATTGCTTCCTGGCTTTTCTTTTCCCTTTCCCTGTCCCCCGTCAAATTTTTACTGAACAGCACTACCACTTTAGACAAAACAGAAGGGGTGGGCTTGGGCACCCCTATGAGAAGCAGAGTTTGCAGAATTCAAAGAGAACTGTATGGCCAGGATCACATGGTAAGTTTATTAGAAGTAGCAGCAGTAAATTTAAGCTCCCTGCCTGCTGGGAAAACTGCATTAAGAAAAGAGCACACACCTTTATGTGCTGGGCCATGTGCTTCACACCACCTGTGTAGCCTGTGTGGAGACAAGATGGTTTCCAGCATATACCTGGAGGGCGGCACTCCTCCCTTCCTGGGTGTAACCAGGCATGTGGCCATGAGTTGCTGCCCGCCAGTCCACCTGGAGTTCTCAGGACACCTGCTGTTGTCAAGGGGCGTGGCTTAGGTTACTAAGGGAGAGTCTTCTGCTGCTGTAAGCCCATCTTATCTATGCCTGGGTGGCTTGTTAGCCTTAAGTTTGACCAGCTCATTTCCTACTTTCACATCTCCATACCTGGTTTCTAGATTTTAAGGTACGTGGTCCCTCATCAAAAAGCATCTCTGAGATCATCTCTCCCAGGTCCAGAAGAAACTTGCACAGGTGGCAGTGAAAGAAAACTGGTTTAATTCTGTGAGACAAACCACGTAAGAGTGTGCTGACTTGAATAAGCAGGCATGTCTCACTCCACCTTCCAGAGGGAAAGCCACGAGAGAGAAACCTCTCTGAACACTCCCTACAGATCCTGTGACTTCAACGTTTTGAATCCCGCTGTACTTGCCTCTTCTCTCCAGATCACACTCAGAGCCCCAGGGCCTGAGCACACACCTTTTGTAATTTAGGTGGGTGCAAATCATCTACTCAAGGGCCCTTCTTTTAAAAAGGCCACCCAGGTGTACAGCCTACACAGAGCAGGCTGTATGATTATTTCCAGGTGGGAATCCTCAGATTAATTAACCTATAAATTCTTCATTCAATTTCATAATTTCTGGTCTCTTTACTCCAGTTGTCGCAACCCTAGCCTACCTGATAAATGTTGGTTTTAAAAGAATGTGCTGCTTACTTGCTTCAGTGATAATGGACATCCTGACCTGAGTATGCACCACCACAGACACCTTCCGATGACCTTCAGTTCCCTGGAACAAACAACACTGCCCAGGAACCAAAGTTCTAAGTAGAAAGTTGTACCCAGACCCGAGCCTCCTATCCACCGTGTATAAAGGCCAAGACTTGAGAGGACAGGTTAGTGGTAGAAGGAAATTAAGTTTATTATAGGGAGACACCAACCCAGGAAGTGGGGGACCTGGGCTGTCTCAGATCCCCTTCCTGACTAGTGGCCACAGAGATTCTGTAGGGAACATGTGCAGAGGCAGCACAAGGGGGAAGGCCGGGTTTTCACATTCGTGATGGCAGACAGGGCAGCACCAGAAAGTATCTGCTCACTGCTCAGGCAATTCAAGAGTCAGTGAAGAAATTCTGTTGAATCCATTGTCTGCACCCTGTTCTCCCTGGTTTAGTGAATCTTCAACTACATTTTTTGTGAAGTATAATGGAACATGTTCAGAAGTGAGAGGTGCCTCCACCACAAAGATCTGGGCCTCATGCTGACTTCACCAGACAACAGATCAATCAACCTGGCCAAGCAGAAGTTTCATTGTTCTCCTCTAGTCCCTGACCCTCTACATTCCCACCCACCCCCTCACCAAGGAGGCACATCTGAGGCTTTTGACTGTCCTCACTCATTGCCCTTGGACAATCAGTGAAGCTTTTTCCCTCCTCAAAATCTGGAGCCACATTGGCTCGTGTGTGTAACCTTGCTTGGTAACACTCTTCATTCCTCTTCATGCGTGCTTTGTCACTATTTATGCCTGCTTTGTCACTCTCTTCGAGGGAGCACTTGCAGGTTAATCAAGGAGAGTATGGGTTGGGAGGTTGAGGAGATGAATGATTTAATATTTGGAGCCTTTGTTGAAAAGGAAAGCAAATTGTTGCGATTGACATGGTCTCAAGTACTTGTGGCAGAATAAGGTTAACAGGTGACAAAATAAGGATGAGGCTGCCCAGAAGGATATAGACAAAGTCCCTACCTAATATCATAGTCAAGCATAGGTTCTTGGAAACTGCAACTTTAAGCAGGTCCTGGAATAACAGCTGGGATTTTGTTTTTCTCATCTTCTTTATGATGAAACAATGTTGAACAAAACATTTATTCCAGAATCTGCTGTACATTGCAATGTTACTGACATGTCTGGTGCCCGATTTCTCACAGGGAGAGGGATGGAGCCATGGAGTCACTGACTCAAGCATTGGAAAACCCAACTGTCTAGGACATTTTACCTGCTAAGTGTCCAGAGAGAAAGAACTGGTTAAACAGCTCAGTAACCCAAATGTTAGCTTCCTTTTTGTAGGAGAAACATTAGCCAACATTCTAAACCAACTCAGGTTCCTGATTACTTTGAAATAGATGACCTGGAAAGGCCCAGAGATTCCAAGGCCTGATTTCTGGATGTCAACTGAAAGAGAAACTCAGCAACAGGATCCTAAAAGACATGGCAAAAGTTAGCACGTTCTAGGAGCAGCTTCTTGGTCTCTGAAGTGTGTGTCTGTATGTTCCTAGCCCCACTGGGAGTCATGCTTCCAGGGTCGGGCAAAGTCACAGCACCCTCCCACACAGGAGAGCATCACTTTTCCTTGCCCTCTACGTTTGGCTGCCTCAGAGAAATGTTGCTTCTTCTGCGTTGTTGCTTTGGAATTCAATTGTCTTTTATTTTGTTCTTGCCATGGAAACTGTAATAAACAAAGAGAAGCATGATTTCTTAATGACCTTCATTTCAGAAGCACTGCTCTGTCCAATTACCTGAGCAAACAGATAGCTATTGGGACTGGTGGAGAACAGGAGACAGGGGTGAGAGTTGGAAGCACTGGTCAGTTCAGTTCTGGGCTTCACATCTAGAAAATAATGTACTCTTAAGCCTAAGTCCCATATTTGGTGGGGTTTTTTTGTTTTTTTTTTTGCATTGTACTTTTTTTTTTCTTTTAGAAAATTGAGTTCAGTTTATCAGTCTTTTGTGTTTTGACTGTCCTTCATGTAGCTTTCTTTAGGGGGATGTTTACAATGACTTCAGTGTCAGATGGACTCATCCAAAGGGAATCCACTTAGATGACCTGAGGGCTTTTGCTCCAGCTGTGGACATGTGTTTTGACTCACAGTGTGTTTGGATGGATTCTCTGTATGTTTCATTCATATGGAAGACATAATATGTAACAGAAGACTTTGAATTACATCACCCTGCCTGCACAAGTAGTTCAGGAAAAAAAATACTTCTTGATTAGTTCCATTATCTAAACTGCTTTCCATGTGATTATCATTTCAAGTGGTTAACACAGGCTGATTCTCCACCCTGGGTTGATTACACCTTCACCTGGGTGAAGCATTAACCTCCCTGATCCTCCACCTATCCACCCCTGTCACTTCCAGGCTTGGAGATTCCCAGTAGGTCTCGGGTGGGGGCCCTTGGGTAGGATAGATGATAATCTTTTTAAAGTAGATGAATTTGAAGCCATAGTTAAGAATCATAGAAACAATGTAAAGTTTAAAAAAATGTGTAACCTTTTAAAGATCATTTGCTTTAAGGACAAATAGTAGTTGTAACTAAGGATAGGAAGAGAAGGGGATGCTAGCAGAAATGAAGATGCCAAATAATGCCCATGGTTCCAAGGGCTTGCTTCATGGTTATAACCAACCATTCTAATTTGACTTTATAGAAAGTGCTATAAAACTATATAATTCTGTCATGTTTTTGAAATCAGAAACATGGAAAAAAAGTCACTTCCAACTGTTTAAGAAAAAAAAGTATTTGACTGGGCTAAATCTGGTCACATATAAAAGTAACAATTATTAATCCAAAAATAAGTCCACTGGACAATGGGTGACTCTTCTTGGTAAATACAGCTCCAGTTGAAATTTTATGAGAATTTTTTTAGCTCATGTAACAGATACACAGTTGGTAATGGTCACTTACCCTGTGTTAGCCACTCTTCTGATGCCTTACATCACCTCACATCATCTCTACAGAGTAGGCACTATTATTCTCATTTTATGTTGATAAACTAGGTTACGAAGTTGCCTACTTAGTAGGCTGACCATACATACCATTTTAAACAGGACGGTACCATTTTTTTCATATTTCCGATCATTGTGTCATTTTCATATAAATGTCAATTTTGTCCCATATTTAATAAACGAGGGCCATCTTTAACATGGACTCAAAGGGGCACTTGAGTTGTTCCAGCCATCTTTTTTTAGCAAAAAGGGGACCCAAAAGTAGTTACCCCTTTTGCCCCGCATTAAAGATGACCCTTGGTGGTCTGACTGCGTTGGGACACAGCCAAATTGCTATTTTCACACCCCATAAGGATACTGGAGCTGCGCGGCAGGAGGATTCCTCCCACCCTTCACATCCCTGTTTCATCAAAAGGAGCAGAACACTGCTGTGTGGTCGGGATGCAGGGACGTACTCTGGGGGTTACTGGGCATTTCTGGCACTGGGATAGTTAAAGTGGCATTGTTTTTGGCAGGACATTTAGAGCAGGGCTTACAGGGGCACCAAATGTGGTTTTTGCCTAAGGTGCTAAATTTCCTTGCACCAACCCTATTTATATGAAGTCCTGCTGGACCACACGTCATTACTATGCCATCACCAATAAGCATCGCGTAGTATTTATTTGTTGCTGACCTGGCTGCTCTGCTCCTGCTCGGATTGCTCCACCTTCTCCCCTCCCCTTAGTCACTAGCACATAACTCTGTCCCGTAATGTCTTAATGTCTAAAGGAAATACGGTCAGCCTATTACTTAGGTTAGACACATAGGTTAGAAACTTGACTCAACTAGGTGGTAGGGATTGGAACTCAGATCTATATGGGGCCTGAGCTGGCTGCAGCCACTACACTGCTCCACCTCACCCCCTGCCCTGTGGCACAGCCACATTGGAACATAGAGTTGACAGCTCTGTCACCATTCCAGAAAAGGACAGTTACAAACAAAGATATATTCAGAAGAAATGCTATTGCAAAACGTCCAATGTGCTTGTAAATGTGGCAGTAATAACTGAAGAGTTTTATTAAAGATATTAAATACACATAGTAGAGTATTTATGTCTATTAAATCTGGGTGGTTTTATTTGTCTCTTTTTCTGTATGTCTGAACTATTTCATTGATAATCTTTCTTGGGCAAAGGAACATGGAAGAAAGTTGATAAGCTCTTCTGCATTATGAATTATTCAGGTAGTTTTACATGAACTTGAGAGCAGATAACTGCTTGATATGACCTCAGCAAAGATATATGAGGAAGAAAGGAATGTTTGCTAATTAACTACAAAGGAAAGAAGATTGTGAGAACTAATTAGATTTCCTTGTTCTCTGTACTCAGTTGATGCTTGCTACTTCAAAACATTTCCCCAGTATATCTTTTCCAGATTAATGACTGAGAGCAATTAGCCAACGATACATTTTCAACATTGGTAGAAAACAGACCTCGTTAGTGCCCATGAACTGGAGCTGCTCCATTTGTAGAAACTCAAAATGAGGAGACTTTATATACCTTAATGTTCTCCATTTTTGAAATGGACCTCAAAGGCAATTCTTACAGACAAGGAGAAGACCATATTCCAGCAGTTTTTCGTCAAAACAGGATGTATCTTATTTATACTTCCTTCCAAGTTCAAGGACACAGAAGGTTGTACTTTGAGTTTAACTTTTGGTTCATGGAAATTATCAACGAAGTTTAATTTTCTAATCTTGTACTTCAGATGTGTAATGTGTAAGGAAGGAGGTGCTATTTAATTCTTGTGTATTTGGCCATGGGGCATTCGTGTTGTGCTAGTGGAAACTAATTTTAAGAAAGCTACGTATATAAATAGGCAGTAACAGAGGAAGTTTATGCAAGTGCTTACTTTTTTCATTGAATTAACTTTGCATTATGACATGATATAGGTTTAAGGTGTGCGTCATGATAAATCTGTAACTTGGCAAAAAATGAGACCCAGCAAACTGAGGAGTTGGTGACATTTAGTTTACATATCATCTAGTTACAGATAAACTAAACTGGGAGAGACAACAATGGATTGAACTGGTTCTCTCCCATGGTGGTAGAAAGACTTCTGATAAGCTAGCAGACCCCCTTGTTAGTCCACAGTATCTATGATCACTAGTGGCTGCAAAAACCTCACTCACCCCCACTACACAATTTCTATGCCTCCTTCAGTGTGGGTGGGGGAGAACTTGAGACAGAGCATCTTCCACTTCCTCCATTGGCCACTCTCGATAATAAGTCTAATTTCCTTTCATCCATATTTCATATTTCATCAATATTTCCTCTCAAATATTAACCTTCTTTGGGGTGGTGGGCAGGGGACCTGGGTCTAGTAACAAATGGACATCCGTATATACTACAGCCAGTTCACCACCAACAGTTCAATTCTATTCCCTCCATATAATTGACCCCTTTTATCTGATTTTCCCACCCCTTCCCCTGCTCCCCATCCCTCCTGTCCCTTCTGGTAACTTCTAATTTGGTCTTGTAGACTAAAAATCCACTTTTGTTTCATTTGGTTCATTCAGTTGGTTTCTCAGTATGAATGAAATCTCTGTATGAATTCACTTATGAATGAAATCATGCGGTGTTAGTCTTTTTCCAGCTGGCATCCAAATTTTAATGAGACAACTTTAAAAAAATCTACTTTGATACTTTAATCTCCAAGAAAAGTGATATAAGAAAAAGCAATTAATGAACTACTCCTGTACGTGTTCACAATTTAAGAAATCAAAGTCATAAATACCCTGTCATTCCACTTTTGTCTGAAAATGTATATACATGGAGTTATAAGACTAGAAGAATAGGTGCACCCTGGTGGAGTAGCGGTTAGGTCAATCACCTCTGAAGGAGCTCTGACCACATACCCTTGGTTTCCAGTGCCGAATCCAGGGGGAACAATCAGTGTGAACAACTAAATAAAAATAAACTAAAATGTTTCTTTCTCTTTCTCTCCTGCTGCCTGCCTGTCTACTTGCCTTCATTCCTGTCTCCAACTTTTCTTTAAAAATTTTTTTAAAGAAAGACTAGAAGAATAAACAAATGAGAATGTTGCCAGTAGTTAATGCTCTTAGATAGTAATGTTTTAGATGATTTACATATTTATTACTTTTCTGCATTTTCAAACTTCTATATATCAAGCTGATATAACGAGTTTAACAGGAGAAAAATACAATCACTGTTCAAGGGTCAAGAAAAAGATCAAAAGAAATGAAGATGTGTCTACATGCTGTAGCTGGACGTCTGCTCTCACTTTGAAAAGGAAGAACTCAATGCAGTCTTCAAGAATAGTCACTCGGTGGCTAGGAGTGTCTTCTGTCTGTTTCTGGGCTTCTACAGTGGAAAGAGTCTGGCCAGATTCCCTGCTCCCCTGCCACCCCACCGCCAAAGGTTTTGATGAATGGGGGCTTGAGTGGGGAACAGGAGACCCACAGGGAAGCCTAGTAAAA
Source organism: Solenodon paradoxus (assembly GCA_004363575.1). NCBI lineage: Eukaryota > Metazoa > Chordata > Mammalia > Eulipotyphla > Solenodontidae > Solenodon > Solenodon paradoxus. The sequence continues at coordinate 52,577 of RJWH01000788.1, read as the reverse complement.
CCTCCCCCTATCAGCACAAACATGGGGGTAGCACAAAGTTGAATTAGGGTGGTGTGTCACACATGCTCAGTAGTGTTGAAAGAGCATTTATTGCAGGGGCTCTTCCAAAGCACTGCAGATTCACAGGAAGTCACTCAAAGAAGGAGAGGATAATCAGCTGGTTCAGGAGGCTCAAACCTGACTGCCCTACTGAATCCCCTGGGAGCTCTGAAAAATGCAGATTTCTGGGTGTCCCAGAGATTTGGGTTCAGGGTTGTTTAAAGTGCTCCAAGTGATTTCCATACACTGGTGTGTGGGGTCAATTTTAGGACAAACTCCTTACAGACAAGGGATCTGAGTCCACGGAGTTGACATTTTCTTTCGTCTGCATGAATAATGTCTGTTTTCAAGTACCCCATCGCCTTGGCTCAAAACATTGCTACGCCTTCCCTTTTAAAACAGCGTTGAGATCATGTAGGATTCTCTTTAACTGCTCTCAGTAGAGTGAGAGCCTTTTTTAAGAGGAAAAAGAAATGTTGAATATGTTTGTTATATATTTTTGAAATTCTTGTCGACAGAGAACGTGTTTATTACACGTTGGAATGACACAAATTTCTTGTTCTGTTGAAAAGATTTTCAAAAGCTATTTCCAATAAGCTGGAAAGAGCACATATCCATGTACATTAATGTAACCATTTTAAAATTGCCTCTCTGCTGCTTCTGTAACCATTAAATTCAAGAGAATCACCATGAATATTCTTGGTAAATACTTTCACTCTTTCATCAGTTTCTTAGCCACTTTTCCTTTAAAATATTTATTACTGACACAGTGTCACATGGATAATTGTGGTATACGATCAACAAAAATAAACTTGGGACATATTTTTCTGGTGTAAAAATTTTATATAATGCAAGCTACTAATATTTTATGAATGTAATATCTTTATTGAACATGAACATTTTCAAGCTTGCTTCGCTGCAAATTCATTAATTAGACCATTTATGGGGCCACACTCAGCAACTTCATTTTTTTGGAAAGTTTTGGATAGATTTTATATTTTTTTTTACAGCAGTTTTAGGTACACAGCAAAATGGAGAGGAAGTTTTAGAGGTTTCTGATAAACTCCCTCCATCTCCCCCACTATCAACACTGCCCGCCAGAGCAGTACTTTTATTGTCCTTAATGAATCTACATTGACACATTTTCACCTGTAGTATATAACTTATATTAGGGTTCCTTCTTGGTGTTGTGCATTTTATAGATTTGGGCAAATGTATAATGACATATTCATCATTATAGTATCATTTAGAGTATTTTAACTCTCCTACAAATTCTGTAGTCCATCTGTTCATTTCTAGACATTTTTCACTCTGAAATTACATTACTACTATGTTAATAAGTATTTTTCAGTATGTGTATTTTTTATTAATTTAAATTTTTACCTCAGTCTGTATTTCACACCACACCTACTACCAGGGTTTCTGTGTCCTTTACCACCTGCCTTGTCCCTCCTTCCTCTCCTCCCCACCCCCAACCACAGTCTTGTGTCCTATCAATTTTGCTGAGATTTGTCTGTTTGTTTGTTTTATTTCTTTATATGCCACATTTGAGTGAAATTGTTCTGTACCTCTCTTTTTCTCTCCGACTTATTTCACTTAGCATAATCATCTCCAATTCCATCCAGATTGCTGCCAAAGACATGGTTTCATCATTTTTAGTAGCTGCATAGCATTCCATTGAGGGTATAGACCATAGCTTCTTTATCCAAAATCTTTCGATGGGCATTTAGGTTGTTTCCATGTCTTGGCTCCTGTGACCTGTACTGTTATGAGCATAGAGATGCAGGTATTTTTCCTAATAGTGTGTTTGCATTTGTATTTTTTGTGAATTTTTTTCATAAACTTCTCAGCTCTGGCGTGCCCTGTTGGAGTAGTGGTTGGGTCAATCACCTCCGAAGGAGCACAGGCCATGCAACCTTGGGTTTGAGTCCCAGGCCCAGGGGAAGAAACCAGTGTGAACGACTAAATAAAAATAGAGTGACATGTTTCTTCCTCCTCTCTTTTTCTGACTGCCTGCTGCCAGCTCGCCTTCATTCCTGCCTGCACTTTTCCTTTTATAAAAAAAATTATGAGATCTTCAGTGTTATGTTGATCATAATTTGAAATTCTTGACATACTCAATTGATTCTTATTTGTAGCTATATATATATATATATATATACACGCACACACACACACACACACATATATACACACACACACATTTAGTTGAGAAAACGTTCTATAACTACTGAGATATCTGGTAAACTCAGGACAATTTATATTTGATATAAGATAGTCTCAGTTCTATTTGTTATATTACAATAATTAAATATCTCACAGATACTGTCTTTCAGCTTCCATTCAGAGTGGTATTTTTTGACAATTCCCCCATGCCCCTGGTCCTGCATCTCGAGTCTGGGTGCTTGCCTTTACACAGTCTACACCTGCCTGAGTCACATGGGTGCACCCACAAACATTTTTATGGACAAAACGTATCATAAAGCGTGACTACATTTAATGACTTTAACATTTCACAAATTTCAGTGCAGAAAAATTTCAGGTTTTTAACGTCTGCTTTGTTGGCAGAGAATATCAATTTATCTAAAAATAGAAACTCCATCAAATTATTCTTCCTACATCTTGAGACATTCCAAATTCTGTTACTAAGTTTCTAAATCCAATCTCATATACTGTTTAAGTCATCATTATTTTATTTCCATCTTTGCTTTAGCAAGAGTATATTTTAATGTCTTCTTGTTTGCAAGCTTTATTTTTATTTATGGCAGTTCTCCAAGCTTAACTATGGAAAATTTCCATTCATTAATTTATGAATTAAACTTTAATGATTTCCAAATGATTTTTAACAAAATAAAATCTAAATTTAGGACTACTGTTTCTAAATAAATTTTAAGAACGATTGGCTATGGGCACCAGAGAAATCAAGTTCATATCACTATGCCCTGTTTTAGCATTAACAAATAATTTGAACACTAGCTTTGTCACCAAAATTTGATAGTTTACTTGACATGTGCATATGTGTATTTCAGAATACAACTTTTAACAACTACAGCTTCTAAGTTTGGGGAATGGGGTATAAGTCATTTGCATAAAATGATGGCTTACATGTGCAATCAGTTCTCAGTACAATTTTGTCCCATAGTCTGTTTTTATTCAGTAAGAACGTTGTTTCTACTATGTGACTGTTCTTCCCCAAATTTTGCTTTTATATTATCAGTGGAAAAGCAAACAGCTTTATGATTGCTGTTAAACATCTTAATTGTTTTAATTTGTACAAGATGAAATTACAAAACTTTGAATTCCATGCTTTGTATTGAAGCATGCTCACTATCAGAAAATAACCAAGATTTTCTTTTTTTTTTCATTGAGGTAACTTTTATTTACAAAATAATATCAGTTTAGGTGTGTAGGTTCATCATCAAATATATGCTAGCAAACTGTGCCCACCACCAAATTCTAATAAACCTCCATGCTGTTCATTGGGCCCCACTACTCTTTGCTCCCACCCCATCCTTTGTCTCTGGTAACTTCAGTTCTGTTATCAGTGTTCAAGGATTAGTTTTTGCTTTTTCCGTTCATCTGCTTTCTTTGTATTCCACACATGAGTGACAACATCTGGTATTTGTCTTTCTCTTTCTGACTGACTTCACTAAGCATAATCCCTCTAGTTCCAACCATGTTGATGAAAATGGCAGTTTCATCTTTTTTATTTACAGTTGAGCTGTATTCCATGGTGTATGTTTACCACATCCTCCTCATTCATTCATCTATTGAGGGGCATATAGGTTGTTTCCAGCTCTTGCCTCTTGTAAATAATGTTCAATAATCTCTTAAGTTAGTGTTTTGAGGGTAAGTACACAAAAATAAGGTGATGGGATCACATGGAATTTCCATTCTTAATTCTTTTAGACTCTCCATACTAGTTTCCATAGTGGTTACCCTAACTCATCCTGTTAGGGTCAGCGTTCGTCCTCCCAAGAACACGCGCACACACTTCAGTCGACAATGCAAAAGCAAAAGGAAACTTTATTTCCAGCTAGCTGGGGTCTGAGCCTCCTCCAGCACAGCGGAGTCAGACAAAGACCCCAGGCTTTGTTTCAGCAGGGTTTTTATAACCAAGGTTACAGAGCAAGGGATTAGTTACAATTTCAGACCTTGAAGCATTCACATATTTAGTATCTTTTGGCCCCAGGTTTCGGGTATGTCTTCTCTAAGGAATTTCTAGTTTCAGGGCCAGAAAGAAACGGGGTTCTTATTTCAGGAAGCGTAACTCAGGCCTATAGCTATTTCTGTCTGGAGCCTGTCATGGCGGTGATCCGGCTCCTACAATCCTTCCACCATCAGTGTAAAAGCATTCCCTTTTCTCCATACATATCCCCTTCGACATTTGTGTCTGATCTTTTGGAGAATAGCCATTCTCACAGGGGTAGAGCAAGCCCGTTGTTCTGATTTACATTTCCCTAACAACCAGAGACAGGAACATCTTTTCATGTGCCTTTTCATCATCTGTATGTTCTCTCTGGAGAAATGTCTATTCAGATCTTCTGTCCATTTTTTGATGGAAATGGTTGTTTTTTCTGTTTTTGAGTTTCAGCAGCAGATTTTAATCTTATAGTTGTCAAGTTTTTTGTGATATTGCTATGACACTCCTACAAGATAGTGCGTGCCAAGCATCTGTGCCTATTATACTTTCATATCCATTGTCTTGAGCCACACTTCAGTATTTAATTTTTCACTAGTGGAACACTTTTATTTTATTTTATTTTATTTTATTTTTTTGCCTCATTGTTGCCTAATGGATTTATTGAGAAAGTGTTTTTAAACAGCAAAATGCAATTAATGACAAAACCACCGAAACAGGCTCCTCCCCATATACTCTCCAGTAGGATTGAGCCACCTCTATTCCCTCACGTTTCATAAATACTTGACCTATGATTTCCATTTTCCTCTGACCCCTGTGAATGAAGGCCTAGCATCATCACTCTCACAGACGACGGCAAGTTCCATATACAACTAGCTGCTACATCAGGTGGCCAGCAGGGGTGGCAAAGAATCAAATGGGTGACCCACCTCTTGTTCCACTGGAGACCAGAAGGAATTCAGTCGTCCCTAAACTCTTCTCTCTGAACTCATGAATAAGAGGGATTAGTTATGCTGAGTGAAAGCAAGATTCCTCTTGCATGACATTCTACAAAAGGCTACGGTGGAAATAAATCGGCATGTGCTGCCTCTGAGAGTGAGGGCAGGGGTGGTTGGGAAAGGGAATGAGGGAACAGTCGAAGGTGGTGGGAATGTACTAAACCTGAGTAGGTCTGGGTTAAGCAACTATAGCTATTTGTCAAGTGTCTGTGAATGTACACGTAAGATTTGTGCATGACATTCATATAAATTGTACCTCCCAAAACTTAAATATGAATAATATGCATGATAAAGTAGTAGTAGATCTGCAATCTACTTTGAAATGCATCACAATTAAGAGGGATTGATGGAAAGAGAGGAACATATATGATACATATGTATATGATCAATTATGTATGTATATATGATAAAGTAAGCATAATAAAATGTTAATGATAGAACGTAAGTGGTAGGTAGATAATGTTCACTATGAAATGTTTTAAAATTTACGGCGTGTCTGATAATGTTCACGATAAAGTGTTGGAAGATAGAACAGGCTGAAAAAGAACACCCTTCCTTTAGAGCCCCACCTGTTGCCAAAGATGACAAGTATTATTGGTAATAACATCTTCCATTATATGTAGACTTTAGTGTAAATGCAGGTCTTATTCCATTAATGTGACTGCAAATAGGGTATCAGGACCAGCGCAGACAGTTAAGAATCTGTGACATCATTTTATTTTGTAAATCAATTTCTTTTAAAATAAATTAAGGTTTTATTATCTCAGTGATATAAATATACCTATATACCTGTATGTATATGCACACATATATGCATATATGTGCATGTGTTAAAAATTATACACATATACATATATACTATAAATATACACTACATATTTGAACGATATATGGCAAAAAAATTAGCCATCGTTATCTTTAGTTGGCAAATGCAGGTGATTTTTATTTTACTTCTTTTCTTATTTTTTGTCTGCCGGTATTTAAAAATTCTTCTACTATGAATACTTTTGTGCTATGTTGAAAACTTTCAAAAGTGTCCTTTGTTAAATGTTTTTTTATTTAAAAAAAAAGACCTTTTTTCTACTTAAGAAACGCTTTATCTTGAACTTTTGGGTTAATCTCCACTTCTTGAATGACTTTTCTATGGAGCATCCTTGGATAAATTTTCCAATTGTGATGAAATGCACATACTATTTACCATCTTAGTCATTTTTCAGTGTGTATTCCAGTGGGATTAACTCCATCGCCACCGCCGTGCACACCCACCCGTGTCCAGAACTCCCCATCATGCGAAACTCGAGCTCCATGCCCACTCAGCAACCTCCATTCTCCTCTCCCTCAGCCCTTTGCAACCATCCTTCTAATTCCTGTCATACAGGGTTTGTCCTTTTGTGACTGCAAACCACTTAGCATAATTTCCTTGAGCTTCGTCCGTCCGTGTGGTAGTAAGTAGCATGGAGCAGAATTCCTTTCTGCTTTAAGGTTGAATAATAATCTGTTACATGTGGATAGACATTCTCTGAAATAAACAGACTAACCACTTGGATTTGCATATTTATTCAGAAATTGCTCAGAAAGTTGGGGTTTTCTAACCCTGGGTCCTCCAAATCCTCTTTTGGATAGACCAGCAGCTTCTTGTGAAAAGTCAGGACGTCTCTGTTTGGGGTGTGGCTCCCCAATTTGCTTCTGTTAGTAGCGTGACTCATTTGTTGGGTTGACTTAATGTAAAATGATGGGAAGTTGTGGGCAGCGAGCTATGTAGCAGGAGAAAATAGAGTAGTTTGGGGGTTTCTAATGGCTTTCCTGAGACACGGTGTCGCTGATCTGAAACAGCCTTCACACTTGGAAGGCCGTGCTCCGCGTGTGACAGAGACCCAGAGCGGTACCGTCTGATGACTTCAACTAAGGAGGAAGGAAGCTGAGACAGTCAGAACACCCGTCGTGTGTGGGGTCCTGAAACTGCTGCTTTGCAAGCACAGTATGTTAAATCGTTCCAAAAACCCACATTATGAAAAATGGGACATTGGTTTAGGAAATCTTTTTTTTCACAGTCACACAGCCAGTAAGTAGGTGATGGAGCTGGGATCTAAAATGCATCTTTCTGAATCCACCAGATCTGGAGGGAAGCACAATAAAATCATAAGCTCACTGCTGGGAAAGGATGGGGAAGGCTGAAATTAGCAACTGTACCACCTTGAGAAAAATTATAGAGAAGCTGTATGGTGAAGGACTTGTTTTCCCTTGTGAACATTGTTGACTTTGTTTGCACGTCCTGCAACTGAGACTGTCTTAGGGTGAGCCTGGGCCAGCGTGAATGCCTCTGTGTGCCATGCACCTTGCTCATCCCTGACATGTCCCGCAGTCGGTGTATGAGGTTGAATCCCGCTGCCCAGGATCAGCCTCAGCGGGCATGAAACTGGTGGGTCATAACTGTATGAGGGAGGACCTCTGAGCTAACTCCCATGAGCTGTGACTCAGTGGGCTTCTGCTTACAAGTTGTCCTGGCTTCTCAGATAACGGTTTGTTTCAGTGGTTCCAGGGACAGATTAGATCAGTCTCTATTTTATGTTGGGCCAACTCAGCCTATGCGTTGCAAAGACAGATAAGACACTGACACACAGTCATGCATCTGAGGGGCCTCTACAGTTCTCACAGCAACTTGGCAACTCCTTCATAAGTGCTTTCAGGGCCCCCAAATCAGTGGTGGCTTGGCAGTTCTGCTTGGGTTTCAGTACTGGAGTGTACAAATCCTACAAGAACATTTGCCCCAGGAGGACTTTCATGCTTCGAGACCGGAGTGGTGGGGATGGATGGGAGACTTCAGGTCCCACAGAACCAGCCTCTCGGGGAACATACAGGCCTACACAGTGGGCGCAGTAGGGGCAATGCCAGGGAAGGAAAGATAAGACATTGTCTAGCATGTGGAGACTGACAAGACTCAAGATGCATGGGCAGCTCCTGGTGACTCTTGAGAGTAACTGGGGAGATGCTGCCTGCCTTTGCATCCCTGTGAAGCAAGTCACCAAGCCTCTAAAACGCCAGCACAGAGAAGACTGAGAGGACCTTCGTGTAACTGCGCCTTACAGACCACCCACAGCTCAGAAGGGCCACATGGTTTCCCAGCAAGGCAAAAAGACACAGCTAATGACACTCTGCTTTCCTTTTTCCTCTGAGAGGATGGGAGAGAGGGAGGAAGGAAGGAAGGAAGGAACGAATGAATGAAGGGAGGGAGGGAGGGAAAGGGAGGAGGGAATAAAAGGGAAGGAAGAAAGGAAAGGGAAGAGAGGGAGGGAAGGAAGAAATACCTTTATGTATTTATTTTGGTTTTTCACCCTGGCCCCAGATCGTGAACCCAGGTCCTTGGATTTTACAAGGCCTGCATGCCAGTATCTAAGCAGCCTGGCCCACAAGGGTGCACCCCAACACTCAACTTTTCTGTCCCCCAATTAGCATCCTCTGTACATAACAGATATCTAAGTTTTTCCTCCAAAATGATAATATGTTCTTATGTTTATGATTTAATTGACTGAAGTTAAGAGGTTTGAAACGTTATTATTATGTTTGAAAAGGTAAGGACAGCATAATTGAATGGTTTATGTCCAACGATAAGATCTTCAGAATGTGACACCACAACTAAAGCTTTGTGTCTACACCGTTCATGACATTTTTAAAAAGGGCCCTGAGTTTAGGATTCTGAAGGCTACTGCAAAAAGCTCCTTTTCCCATTGTCTCTACAGAGGACTTTGAGGCCTCTGTAACCCTGATGAAGTCACTGCACAGCTTGTGATGGGTTCCCACACCGAGAAGGAACCAACAAAATGCACAGAGTTTGGGGGCAAGTCTCAGCTTGAGTCAGACTTAAAAGAGACTGAGACCATATGTAGAGGGTCAGAGTCAAAGTAGAGCACACTTGGGGCAGGGCAGAGATAAGATTTGAGGCAGAAGAGGGACAAGCCATGGAGGAGGGAAGAAGAGAGATTTCTAGTGTCAACACTCATCACCTATAGCAGCTCCCAGAACAATGGATTAGGGATTAAGTTTGGTGAGATTATTCTGTGATTGACTGGTGATGTCTGCTCTGGTCAACAAATTGAAATTACATGCACTGTGTGTTTGTATATATGACAGCCTGACCAAATTATTGAAAGTATAATCTCTACAGACTGTCTTGTCTCCACCCTTTATAACTGGTGACTGGACAAGTAACTTATATTTTCCCAGTTTATTAAATGTGATAAAACCCCCAAAAGTTTTATGAATATTAAGTACAATGACAAAGGAACATTGCCTAGAACAATGCCTGGAACACAATCAGCACTCAATATGTATATTAAGTATTACTACGATGCTTCTCTGACCTTGGGCTTTCCATGAAGGCTTCCCGGTTCCACAATATGTAAGAATGAGGATGGGATTGAAAAGGCCATAGCAAACATGGGGTTACTTGGACAAATGCTCATTTTCTGACAAAACGTATAAGGTGTTTTGAGTCCAAATGCTGGGGAGGATGCTCTCAAAACAATGTAGTTATGAAAAAACAGCCTCCACTCAATCCATGTTGGCACTAAGTGTGGGCTGTTGTTGAAACCACTCATGCCACTTAATTTGTTTGCTTTATGTTTTCTTTAGTCCACAGACTTGAAAATCCTCCCTCAGTACTGGAAGGGGAGGTTGGGAGTGAAGAAGTTTTGATCATGGAGGCCTGGGTCTCACATGGTAGAAACAGACTTTGCTGTGTACATGTGGGTATTGCAGGGAGTGTGATCTCTTCTCTCAACTCCACATCCTTAACCAACTAGCACCTCGCAACCTGTGAGTTCACCACCCACCTCCAAGTCTCTCACCCAGAGGCTCTTTATTCACTTCACCCTTACCCTTCCCACATCAGGTCAGGAAGAAGTATTTAAGATGTATGCACTCTTGCTAAGTATTCTTTCTCTCTCTCTGTCTCTCTGTCTCTCTCTGTCTCTCTGTCTCTCTGTCTCTCTCTCTCTCTGTCTCTCTGTCTCTCTGTCTCTCTGTCTCTCTCTCTGTCTCTCTGTCTCTCTCTCTGTCTCTCTCTCTCTCTCTGTCTCTCTCTCTCTCTCTCTCACACACACACACACACACACACACACACACACACACACACACACACATCAGTGCCCAACCTTCTGGTCATTCCTCATTCTTTGAGAACCTGAACCTCTGCCTTCCTCTTTAGGTCAAATCCCATTGTCGTTCTCAGTGACCCAGCTTTCAGGTGAACTGTGTCCAATTCCTGAGTTCCTTGATCTCCTCTTGTTGGATGACCACCCTCCACTCAACCTCAGCCATCCACTTGACTATTCACACCCTGGACACTGTCACCAGAAAGTGTACCACCTTTGAAAGCTGACGTCGATACTCCTGTTTCTGGCTCTCACTTTCTTCCTTTTCTCTCAGCTCCTCTATCATTCTACATCAGCTTGGAGACAAATCCTTTGACCCCTCACCACTTTTTCCCCACAACTTTTCCTTTCTTTTTTTTTTTTAAGTCACATTCCATCTTATCCCAGCTTAGATTTCATGGCTCACCATTATACTCACTCTCTTGCAAATACCCTCAACTTCCTTGCCTCACCTGTATCCTGTTACTCCAAATCCTCAACAAATCCAGTGTTCTACTTACTCTTACGCTTATATATGAACAACTGGACTTACAAGAGAAAATAAGAGAATGCAGTTCTCTGGTTGCACAAAAAATGTCTCAACATAAATCTAAATGTCTAGAAGTCAAGAAACTGAGGTGTCACTTTTGCACTCAAAACATACTGTCTTCCTCTACTCATCTGTGGGGCTCCCAACCCCCATACTTCACAAGGAAAATAAAAGTGACTAGATTCACTGCTTCCATTTCCCTAACACAACAGCCACAAACTTGTTTATATGGCACCCATCTTCTATCAGCCTCTGTCTCAAAGCACAAGCTGTCTCTCCATTAAACAAAGGCCATCCTTGCCGGTCTCTTCTCCCTCAAAAAGACTTTGATACTTTAATTGTCGCTTTCCCCCCATAGCTCTAATATGTCCCTTCTACCAGGTTATTTCCATTGGTTTATAAATACAATCCAATGGGATATATCTTTTAAAAATCTAATTTTTATTATTTGAACAGTCCTCGACCAGTTCTGTTCTTCTTAGTCAAAATTCTAGAAAAGTTCCTGCATCCTTTATCCCATATCTTCCACCAGTTGATCATTCATTCATTCCAAGAAGACTCCCATGATCACTTCTTAACCAAATTGTTAATGTGACTTCAAAAGATAATTTTCTCTCCTTTTTAATCATCCCAGTTGAGCATCACTCTCTTGAGATGCTTTCCTTTCGTGTTTCTTCTTAACTCACTACCTGATCATTCTCAGTCTTCTTGGCTGGTTTCTTCTCATATTCTCAATATCCTAACAGGAGTACCCAACACATTTTGTATTCTCATCTCAACACTTTAAATGCCATGTGTATTGGCACAGACATCTTTGTGCTGATGGTGCCTGTTTCCCACCTTGATAGCTGGCATGCGGTCAAGACTCCTTTAATAAGAACAATGTTAAAAACAGTAATAACAAAGCTAAGGAGCTCTCAACTATTGACCATAGTCAGGCCCATTTGAAGTACTTTACTTGATTGAATCATCAATCCTTATCACATGCTTTTGAAGCATTGTCATCTCATCTTATAGATGGAGAAACTAAGACACAGAGTGCATGTGTATCTTGCAATGCACAAATGGTAAATAGTAGATCTGGAATTTTAAACTAAGAAATTGAGTTTATCGACTGGACAGAAATTTTTTTTACCTATCCCTCCAACATGTTTTCATGACATGTTATTCAAAACAGAAATATGAAAGTCATTTTTGGATTAACCCTTCTCTTAGCCTCCACATTTAATCTCTTTGTAATACCTGGTTATTTTAGCTTCAGAATGCATCTGTATAGAAACCAATTAGTTCTCTCTTCTCTTCCTCCCATCATCTAGGTCAGGGTTTGTCTACTTTGACGCTATTGACATTCGGGGTTAGAGAATCCTTTGTTGCGGGAGACTGGCATATGTATTGTAAGATGCTTAGCAATATCCTGGCCTCTGGCCTCTAGATGCTAATAACACCCCCAAGTGATAATATTCAAAAATGTCTGAGATGTTGCCAAGTGTCCCCTGGGAGACTGAGAACCATTAGCTTTGTCCAAGACCTTATCAGCTCTTGACTAAACTATCATAATAATCTCCTGCCTGGCCTTCTTGCTTCCAATTTTACTCCAATGTTTATTTTGTTGTCCACAGACTAGAAAATTAAAATAGATTCTATTCTTTATTGGCCTGAAATGCTTTAATGCTTTCCTTTTTGAATTTAGAATAACTGCTTAGGGACATAATCAGAATTTTTAAAGGCTCTGCATGATCTGGCCGCTGCCAAATTAACCAGTCTCATCTAGATATTTTCCCTTTCAGCTTTTTGAGTCAGTTGAGCTTCTACCAACTTGCTCTTCCCTCTGCAAATAAAGCTACTGCTTCTCCCACTCGTCAGTGCATGCACACATGTGCACACCCCCACACTGCACTTGTATACCACTAAGTGACAGTAACACGCCCAGTCGTACACACACACACACCCTGTCCCCCACCATAGAAGTGCTACACATACCACACGTACACAAATATCACACATACCTACCACGCAGCACACACTGCACACACACATCACACACACACACACACACCCCCTATATGCCATTTCTATCAACCCCTGTGTTTAATAACATTGGATCCTGGTGGTTCTTCAGGTCTCTACTTTAAATTATCTTTTCAGAGAGACTTACTTTAATTACTCCGCAAATATCTTCCCATTTGCCCCTTGCCATTATCCTCCACTCACTCCATTGTTTCTCTTTTTCAGATCACGTGTTGGGTAATGTAAATGTATTTGTGCCTTTTCCAGCTCCCACAGTAGACCAGAAGTCCCATAAATCGCAGCTCATGCCGATCTTGCTCATGGTGGTGTTTTTGATGCCTGGCACAGGGCTTTAGTGTGCAAACAGCCAGCCCATCACCCAGTGGAAAGTTTCATGCAAGCGTGTCACTTGGAAGGGTTGAATAATTCCAAAGACTTCTCTAGAAACCTCTGATGAGGAAACACAATGAGATCTTGGGAATAATGGATGAGTAAAGGAGGAAGATTTAGACACAACCAGGCGTTTAATCAGAGCCAACATGGTCTGTCTTGGGGAAATGGAAATTCTAGCTGTGCTGCCATGTGCCTTCTCCAGGTGCTGCCCCAGGTCAACTGTGCTCTTTCTGGCCCTTGTCACCCACTCCTGGTGAAGTCCTGGGGCAGCATGGCTTCCCCCTTTCAGTTCGTGGTCAGTAACTTGGGGGAAGTACCCCGTTATCAGTTCTGCTGGGCCCCAGGTTCAGAATGTTAAAAAACAGGAATTAAATATAACTCCCTTAGGCCATTAAACAGCTGTGGCTTTTGAGGAAGTGTGCAGCTTCCAGAGCCAGCATCAGGGGAGAGGAGTTCAGGCAAGGATAGTGTCTTGGGACTGTGATTTCCTTTGTGGAGTACACTTGCAATACCACTCTGGTGGGTGTGTTTGTCTGTGTGTGTGTATCTGTGAGATGTGTGATATGGTGGGAGGGTGCATTGTGTTGTTTGTTGTGTGTGTGATGTAGTGTGTGTATGTGTGTTGTGTGTGGTATGTGGTATGAGTGTGTGTGTGGTATTTGGTATGTGTATATGTATGTATTCAGGCACTTGAAGGAATCTAGTCATTTCTAAAGCTGGAAGAGTCTCTAGGCAATGTTAGACCAATATTCTCATCTGATTCAAAGAAGCTGAAGCCATGAATAATTAGTTTTGCTTCATGTCATACAGCTGGTTCATGGAAGAGCTGGATTTAGGCAAATGTCAGGGCTCCGTCTACTATATCTCACTATCTCTAAGGTTCATTTCCAAACAAAACATTTGATTTTTTTCTGATTAAAGTCGATACAGATTCAGAATGGCCATTCTGGGTGCTCTGGTTTGGTTAACCCTTCGAAGGACCTCTTCTAGCTTCCCTTCCAAGAGACAGTACTTGTCTGGGGTCACCGTCAATGGGAGGCCATCTTGTTGAAAGCCTAGTCTTGTTCTCAGAATCTGACCCAATCCTGTATCCCTACACTGTTGGTTTTTCGCTGTGCCTGAGCAACTATTAGCCAACCTGCTAGGATTCCTCCTCCATCCTGTCGGTGTGTATTAACCACATGGCCATCCCTGTCTTAACTCCAGCACCCTAACTGGCTATGTTCTTACCTGTTACGAACATATATTAGCTACACTCAATACCTATGAACCCAACCAACCCAGCAGCCCTTTCCCTAAAAACTCATCTATCAACCTAAAGGACCATGTCAATTCACCAAGAGACTGCAAGAGCCCAGGTTAATCCTACTACCGTCTTTGTCAGCCACCTCCTTCACTGGAAGCCCTAAGAGAAATGACCATCACAAAAAGTACAAGGGCATTTCACATAGGTACAAAGTGTCCCACTTTTTCTTTGAATTCTTTTGCAACATATTAAAATTTGCCACTGACCTCAATTCATTCTTGAAAGCAAACAAAGGGATAGTAGATGTGAGAACAAACAGGGTATTTGCTGTGCCAGAACTTCCTAAAGGAGATCAAATAGTGTGAGAATGAAGGGATATTTCTATAGCTCAAAACTGGGTCCTTTGAGCTAAGGAATTTCCTTATGTACACTATGGAATCTTTTAAAGATTCTGTTGGAGAGAGAGTTGTATAAGGGATGAAGTACAGTTTGTCTTATTTTGGGGAGAAGACTGCAATATTTGGTGGATACTTACATTTTTTGGGTTTTTTTTTGTTTTTTTTGGTGGTCCACCATCCAACCCTCCCTATTTGGGAAGATTTTCTTGCTCTGATTTCTTTGGTCTTGATAAAACCCAGTACTCTACCTCCTCTTATAAAAATCAAAAGAGGGAACTTCCTCAGAGTTCTGGTAGAATGGGCTTGAAACCTACACTTATTTAATCAGATGTTCCTCTGTAGGATGTGGAGTCTTTAGAGTATGATACAAAGCCAAGGATATACAAGGAAATAAAATGATCACACCATAAATTATGGTGATAACTACAGGAGTCAATAGTTACTTTGACCACAACACGTCTTAAACTAGTTCTTCCTAAGACATGATCTTGCCTGTGCTTACTGCTTTCTGTGTCTTTGGAGCTGCTCTGATCTGGCATTGCTCAGAGCCTCCCTCTCCTGCCTTCTTTTCTAGTCTGTGAGTGTCCCAAAACTCTTCCAGTAAACTTTAACTTCTGACTTCAGTGAATCTAGAGTTGATTTCTGTTGCCTCTATTTAAGAACTCTGGATTATACAATGTAGGTGAAACAAATTATCCCTCCTGGTAACTCTTTCATATGGGACACTAAAAATTCTCAGTGGCAGATAACCAAGGGCAGAGAGATGCTTGTATGATCTGTGCTCCCGAAGGAGATAAGAGAAGCTGTGAGCATTGATGACTATCCCCAGATCTGTATGATTACACAAAAGATATGAAATGAATGAATGAGTGAAATCTTTCTGAAAAGAAAATTTGGGTCATCTTTAAGTTTCCTGGCCAGGTAGAGAACAGAGGTTGGAAATGATTGCACCTGCTACCCTATATCTTTAAGATGTCATTTAATGAAGAGCCTCAGAATCTTAGGACTCTTAAATATTCTTTCTGTAGCTGATATATGTCTTTAGATATAGAAAAGAACTGGGTATTGGGAGGCTTGATTTATTTTTGATTGATTTTACTGAAGGAATATTGCATCTACCATTAAATAGGTATAAGGTGTACATCATAGCAAGTCAATATTTGTATATCATGCAGTAAATTCACCACTATTTCAGTTTTTCTTTCACTATACCATTAACTCTCCTTTACCCTGATTGCTCCCCATCTTCCTCCTTCTCTTCCTGTACCTACAGTTTTGCCTTTTTTTTTTTACTAAAAGTCCATTGTTTGATTTCACTGAAGGTGAAAGCTTAGGACACACTGTGGTCAGTGCTGGAATTCAGTAGGGAACAGGCTTGGTCTTGATCAGAAAGGAAGAGGGTCGGGGAGTATCCCATGCTAATTCTGAGTCATAGGAGATTGATTTTCTAGTTGGGGAGGGAGCTAAAGACTCCATCCCCAGAAAAAAAGAGTAGAGGTTAGGAGTATTCATTTAGAGCTGGTTCAAGAGATAGGACAATCGAATTGATTTACTGAGTAACCACTTTCCCATTTATAACATGCCAACTTTATACCAGTATCCTAAGGGTGCCGTCTTGCTTGGATCTGACAGAAAGATAAATATGTTTCTAGTTAACATAAAAATTTAAGAACTTTCATCTTTACCCACATTTAAATTTCTTGCTGTGTCTCTCAGGGACTGGGAAAACTGGAGTAAAGCTCACTTAACGCCACAATGCAGAGAAAATCTTGGCTCATCTTTAGGTTATATTGCTTCTGTCCAGGTGGAGAAGCTAAGGGAGAGACACTGAAATTAAAAGGACAATGGTCTCCTTTTACAGTGCCATTTGTCTAAGAACCTCAGAGTCTTATTTAGACTGCAGATGTGTTTTCCTTTGTTGACCAAGAGTTTGAGATACAGAAAAAGAATAAATCCAGAGGGGTCCAAGTTCCTCAAACTCAGCTTTCTCTAGAATTTTTGGAGGGCAGGATCAGAAGGGGGAAAGTGTGATGAATATTAGGAAACCGAGGAGTGACTCTGCCCTTAGGAGTCTGATCACGCACATGGCGGCCCAGACCAGCGGAGATCTGAGTAGAGACAAGGGTGAAATAAGAATGTGTTTTGGAAACTGTGGTAAGAAGGAGGCAATGAGTCAGGGCTTACTATCCCCAGAAAAAGAGATTGCTCACTGGGGAGGCTTTGGGGCAATGTCTGTACATGTATCTGAAGGTGGGGTTGGAAGGCATACTGGCACATGGGAATTTGGAAGGAAAGGAGTGGGGAGAGAGAATGTGAATGAACAAAAGGTGGGAAAACACATGGGGGAAACAGTACTGAAAGTGTGTCTCCGGTCTGGAAAGAACAGTCCAAACAGAAGCAGAACTCTTGTGCTGTGCTGACAGTGAAGGGAGATTCGCAGATTGTGTGGGAAACCCACAGACATTTCTTTCAATTTTTTCATGCTTCTAATTTTAATTTCAGTCCGTGTGTGAAATAATTGTGGTCTAGCGCAATGCAGTCTCGGTAACTTTAGGGCCATAATTAATGTCCAAGTTAAGGGTTTAGCCAAACATAACTTACCTGGAAACAGTCCTTTATTTATCAGTAGCTGAAATAGAAGCTGAGTCACAGAAGGGACACAAACACATGTGGTGTCTCTCCTTTTTCCGCAGGGCGCTGATGACTTAGCCTTTGCTTGTTCAGGCTTTGAAATCTGCTTTGACATCACCTTCTTGCTCACTGACGAATCCCCTCAAACTGGTCTTTCCCTGGTTGTCCTCTTATAGATTTATGACTGTCTTTCCGAATTGGGCTACAGAGCATTTCTTTTCTTTCTTTTTGTTTTTAAGGAAAGGTGCAGGCAGGCAGAGAGACGAGGCATGTTCTTTTCTTTTATTTAGCTGTTCGTCTTGGTTGCTCTGCTGACCCCAGGGTTAGAACCCAGGTCCTTGGGATGTGTGTCAACTGTGCTCACCCTCCACCAGGAGGAGCTGCAACAGTATCAGTGTCAGCCATCAACTAAATGTCAGCAATTCCACTCACTGTTCTAACCGGTGATTGAATGGAACTCACCTTTGAAATATCAGCTTTGCTCAAATTAACCGTCATCTGCACTTGAAGAGATATGGGGCAGGGAGAATCCATCTGGTTGGGAAAAGACATGTGTCCTTTTTCTACCTTGTCAACTGCAAGAACTCTGCTCTGCCCACAGCCCCTGGCCCTGGTGTAGAAGGAAAAGATTAGCGTGGGGAGAGCCTCCTTTCAGTGAGAAAGAGACCATTCGCAGATAGTAGGATGGATTTAGATACCTAAATAATGAGTGGTCATCCCCTATTTTCCTTATCTTCTTTCTATTACAGAAGACTGTGAGAATAGCTCAGTATAAAATGTGCCTGTATTGGGAAAACATCAAGAAGGAAACAAAATACCATATTTTTAAATCTTAAACTTTCAAATTCTCTATTTTTATGTATAGGTTGTAATATACACTACACATTAATGTAGTAGCGAGAATTTTCTATCCGTCCATCAACCTATTATCTCATTTGTCATTTATCTACCCTACTATCAGGAGGTACATTTTTGGAAATGAGATTCTATTTCAGGAAGTGTCAGGTGAGATCTAAGAAACTCTAGTTATGGAACTCATTTATTTTCATTAAGGGATTGCTTCTAAAATGTAATCTCGCATAAAATCCTAACATGTAAAACAGCTAAAGATGACACTGTTCATTTGAAGAAACATTAGAGTAAGGGTCAGGAATGGTCTAACCTTCCAGGGCTCCCCCTTCCTTTTGCTCTCCCCAGTCTGTGAAAGCTTCCATTTGGGGACCACCGTGGTAGATTCTGAAAGAGCTATCTTTGCATCTTTCAGTGCCTGAAACGAAGCTCACAAGATATAGTCCCCATTCGCAGGTTCCATCTTGGAAATATTTCCCATTGACTGAATAAAGACCAGTTTATTCTTCATGCCACATACAAAATACCCGCTCAGAGTCCAGGTTATGAGAAGGAACCTGGAATAGACTCTCCTTTTGCTAAGAGAAGTCACTTAGCCCTGATCATTTCCTGCCTTCCCAATCTATTTCATTTGTCTCAGAACAGTCTTTCCTCCATGGTAAATGACCAATCTCATGCCTTCATTTATGTTATCGCGAAGGGTGGGCAGACTTCCGCAGGAAGCGTGTCTCTGATCTTAGTTCAGATTTGCAGTTGGCGTCCTCTGCTGAAGGAGATGCCGTTGAAACTGAATGCGGTCTTTTCTCTTAGGAGCACTGCCCCCTTAGCTAACGTAGCTATGCTTCTGGATTGGTTCCATTTTTTTTTCTCATTTTCTGGTGTAGAGATGGCCTGTTTTCCATGGGCATATCACAGTATCATTTATACGGTTATGTTGCCTCGTGAAGACCCTTAGAGGCAAAATTGCCTAGTAGAGTTGGGTGGATATGTGGGACGTCGCAGGCGGCGAGGGACTCTTCAGTCCCCCATTCAAGAAAGGGCTCGCTGACCGGCTAATAGGAGGATAGCTAGCTGACAGCCTCCCTTGCCAGCAACTTTTGAGACAACTGCACATTCTCCTTAGCACGGCCCCGTAACCGGCAGGGCCACGGAATAAAGACCGCGCCGTTCCCGTCTGATGGGTGCTTGGCTCCATCCGGCAACCTTGCTGCGTTTCCTTTCACAGGGGTCACTCCCCCAGCACTTTAACCTCCTAAATCTGTCTTAACATCTGCTTCTCAGAGAATGAGAGACTGGGGGTGAGGGAAAGGGAACTGGAACCAAATACCAGCTTGGAATATCCTTCTAGAGTCCTAAAGTTTCCTGTTTCCCGGACCGTGAGCTTGACTAGGCCCAGGGAGCCTGAGAGCTGTAGCCGCAGTTAACACGCGTGAGTCTGATGTTGCTTGGCACCCCAGCAATAAATACGTCTAAATATTCTCAGTGGTATATGTACTATTTTCAAATATATGCATAAGCATTGACTAAACGTTTTAAAAATAGTGTAGTTTTACATCATGAGCTACACACACATGGACACACACACAGACATCCAGGGACATTTTTTTGCATTGACGAGGTATCCGCATGTTAAAATGACTGAGAACCACTGATTTGGATGATGTGGCTCTTTGCTTTTGCAGCACTAACCGGAAATTTCCCCCCCAAAAAAGACACTTTGGGAAAGTCTGCCTGCTCCCCAACTTGAACAGGTGTACTTCGAGAAATATTGGTGGCTGACGACTGCTAGAAGGGTCAGTTTTAGAGGCCAGTGAGATGGTGTGTGGTTTCTTAGCTCTGTCTCAATCTTCCTTAAGCATGTGCTTATGTATCGGTAAACTGACTCTTGACCACCCATTTAGAAAGACGCTAAGGAAAGTGTTTGACTTGGGTTAAACACCTCCGTTTGTTTGGGGATAAATCACCTTGTCTTAACATGTGAGAGTTATCTTTCGGGGGCAGGTATCATGAAATTTTGGATTGTCATTTACACTTGGAACTAGCTGTCCTTCCTTTTCTACAAAAGAGAACACTGAGACCCATCCAGGGTAAGTATATTAACTTGTCCAGAGCCACACAGTTAATGATGCACATGTTTCTCCTAACAGTATATAGGGAGCAAATTATGGAATATAATCTGAGGAAATCAGAAGTTTCTGGCTGTAATAGTCAGCAAATGCTAGACTATGCTGCTATAACAAATAACACAATAATGTTAGTGGGTTAGCAAGGAAGTGTATTACCATTTCACCCAAAGTCCAATATAGATTTGAATGATTCTCTAGGACATCTATCCTTCACATGGTGCCTCAGGGGTTCAGGCTGCTTTAATCTTAGGGCATCTCCATTCCCACTAATGACTCCACAATTGCCACAGTCGAGGGCGGCCGTGCTGGATGTCTCTCATGGTAATTTAATGTGGAGATCCATATGAGGCCCCCAGCCGCTTTCATGTCACCCTGTCTAAGAGAAGAGGAGAAATGGATTAAAAAAAAAAAAAAAAAAAAAAAAAGCACTAAAAAGCTATCAGTTGACCGATACCAAGTCTTACCAAACCTTTGATTTTATATTTGCTACTTTGAAAATCGATTACTCCCTAGCCATTGGTGTCTGCCTCATTTCGGTGTCTGCAAATTGCAGAGATAACACTGCAGAAGGAAGTCAAACTTGGCTTCATTATGAATGGATTTAATAGATCCTTGGCGTTTCCAGGCTACCACTTCCACGGGCCTGGCACACCCAGGCAGAGGGGACCGGCCATGGCTGGGAGCTTTGTTAGCATTTTTGAGTTGTGTTTATTCAAGTCTTTCAAACCATCTGGGCTTGGACACCTTCGAGTTCTTTCACCTTTTCAGTGTGAGCAGAAAGTATGATTGAAGAGTGACTTCTGGCCCTGCTAGATAGGGGATGTTGACCCTCAGGCTAAGACATGTTACAAATGAGGGGGGAGGTGAGATTAAACTGGAACTACGTTTAGGGTCTAGCCAATTTACTTGGATGAAGTTTTTCTTGAAAAAGTGGCCTCACAGAGATGTGCCTTAGAGCTCAGGGCATGACTTTGGAGCCACAAAGCCTGGGTTCTGACGTTCAGTTCAACCACTTGCTAAGTCTTCCAGATGCTTTAACTTTAAAATACGAACAGTTGCATCTGCTTCAGTAAACTTGAAGAGAACACTCCATAGATAGGAACTGCTACTGCTTTTGCTGGGCTCTAAAGAGGTCTGAAAACAGAAGGCTGGTCATCAAACACCTATTCCTGCTATCTAATAAAGGCCCATTTGCCTGGTGTGTACAAACAGTCCAAACTCCATGACACCAGCTTTTGTAAAAGGTAAAAAGGCTTTTATTATGGGCCAGCCAACAAGGAGACTGGAGCACAGCTCAGCTTGGTTTCGCCAGCTGAAGTTGACCCTGATTTCTATAGGTCAGCGTGTGGAAATGGGTTAAGAGCTCTACGATGATTGGAAAAGAAGAGAAAGGGATTAGGGTTAGATAGATGTAGTTCCCCAAGGACCTGGAGTGCATGTCATCATCAGGTTATATGCAGGCATGTCTCCGAGCCAGTGATAAACAGTGGGACTCCCTGCCTATCTGATCTTCCTTGGTTTCCAGAAAAACAAAGCTTAAGGGTGTGACTTAGTGATCACTGTCCTGCAGCCACTAACTAGTTTTGGTTCATTTCATGATCACTGTTGTTACTGTCTAATAAGGAGACTCCCAAATCTCCTGTGACATCCTGACACCTTCTTCAGTTTCCACGTGTGCCAAATAGGAATGCTGTTGCCTTCCTACCATACTGGTTCGCGAGATGCGTTAAGTGAGGCGAGAGATGCCTTGAAAAACAAATCTGTGCTATGGGGATTCTGCCCTTGCGGTGCAAAGTAATAGCAGCGAGAACAGTGGAGTAGCGTTGTCAGTGTCCTTCTTGCTGCCCTTCCATTGACACTGCCTCTTCAGGGACTGTGATTGGGGTGCCAGGTTTTGTTGGGCTGAGTGGGGCTACTTCTCACCACACTGCCTTTTAGAGAAACGTGTGATGATGTTGAGTGCATTTAAAAAAATTTTTTTTATGGAAGTAATGTTGGTTTATAACATTACATAAGTTACAGGTGTACAGTATTATAATTTAACACCTGCATGTATTTCATCATAATCACCATCCAAGGTCTAGGTCCTATCCTCCACCAAAGCCCTTTGACCCACGCCTCCCATAGTAAGCATCCTGGGGACCGCCAGTCTGTTCTCTGTAGCTTTGAGTTTGCTTTTGTTTTGTTTTGTTTGCTCATTTGCTTTGTTTCTTTGTCTTCCACTTCAGAGTGGAGTCATACGGCATTTGTCTTTCTCCTCCTGACTTATTTCACATTGCATCATACCCTCAAGGTCCATGTATGTTGTTGCAAATGTCAAAATTGCTTAAAATATATTTTTTTTGTTACAGTGAAGGAAAAAAGCAAAATGGTGGTAAATTCCCTGTGTGTTATGAGGAGGCATGTGTTTGGGAGCAAAAGTTCAGGAGACAGAAGCAAATGGACTTTCTCACCATTTACTGAGGGCTAACTCTGATAATACACTTGAAGAACGTTGCTTTTTGACATCAAACACTTGCATCATGGAGTCTGGCTGTTTCCATTAGAGGTTATCTGAGAGGTCAGTGCCAGAGCTGGTGGTTGGAACCTTAGGATGAGCGTCACCCAAGATGGAGGCAGCTGTGGGTGGTAGCAGACAGGCCCTGACTCCCTGTCCTGTCTGAAGAGTCATTTTGAAGCTGCAGTTGCTTAACTGCTAACTACCCCCAGTTAGAAAATAGTCAGACACTTGTGTTCATGGAAAAAAACCCAAAAAACACACCAATGACATACTAAAACCCGGCAAGTCACACTTCCTGTTTAAGGGAGAGGACTCAGTTTCCCTTCTGTTAAAATATTTGGGCTGGATTGTGAGGGGTGGAGGTGTCCTTCTGTTCATAACCAGGCAGAGCTTTGCACACACAATGAATTAAGTTGTGGGTATCATTTTAGGGGAAGTTATTTGGTTTCAAGCAAAAGAACACAACTGTAAGCTAAAATGTATATATATATATATATATATATATATATATATGGACACACACACACAAGTCATACATCTTAGAAGGACACAGAGTAACTTATAGAATCAAGTAAAACGTTAAAGCATCTGGCTTTGTGCAGGACTGGAAATTACGTGATTTAGGTAGAAGAAACTAATGGATCTTCCGTTAGCTACAGTCCCCGTGCAGGATCTCTCTTATTAGCTACAGTCCCTGTGCAGGATCTCTATTATTAGCTACAGTCCCCGTGCAGGATCTCTCTTATTAGCTACAGTCCCCGTGCAGGATCTGTCTTTCTCTGGAGAGAGTTAATTGGTCTTTGCTGGGTAACATGCCAGCCACTGACCATCAGATGAGATACTTTACTTCAGGCTGTGTTAGGAGGCAGGATGGATGCTGAGCAGCTCACTCAACAGATGTCAATTGTAGTGTCTTGCTTATTATCATCAGTCACTTTGCTGTAATGAGTACCCCGAGGCTGCCTGGATTTACCTTCAACCAAATGGTGTCAGCATTCTTCTGTGTTTTTAGCATCCTTGATCTAATGAAACCATGCAAAAGTAGATTACAGTTTTCTCTCTGAGACAAGCTCTCTGCCTTGTCTTCCTGACCCAACTAGAGAAAAGGTGCCGGGGCCTCCCGGGGTCTAGTTGTTTCACTTTGCTTTCTCTTTAATAACAGCATGCTCTGGATTCTGGAAGTCTGGGAGAACTATCTGATGGAATATTAGAAAGTCATTAAAGTAATACTGGGCACGAAATTCTAAAACATGGAGAAAGATCAAGTAGATATAGGTAAAAGACAAATGAATGCCTGGCATTGTTTTAACTCTAGTTTTTAAGTGTTTGCTTAATTTCAGGAATTATTCCCAAGTAGAAGGAACAGGCTTGGAAGGGGGCAGCACAATGCCGTGGATCCCAAGTCTTTCCTTCCCAATCTAAGGATTTCAAATGCATTAAATATTAATACTATATATTATTGCAAGATTGTCTTCTTTGTTTTTCTATATTTTTCAAATGTTCTAACACTCAAAAAATTTTTTCTCCCTGAAACTGCTACAAGGCAGCAGCTGTGTGCGCCTATTATCTCTCCTTTCCTCTGAAAATGCAAAAAGAAACACCCTTTGTCTTTCATTTGTAACAAGCTAAACTTTCACCTGTAAGCTGACACGGAACAGAAGTCTGTGGGTAGGATGGTGGGGTGGTTTGTTTTGTTTTTCCCCCTTCGCTTCTTTTGGCTGATAAACTAGTACTTAAGTGTTTCCCTTTTCTAAACCCCCCAAATGACAAGTGTCTTTGTGGTGAGGTGGCAGCCTGTCGTTAACACACACGGTCCTGAGGGCACTTATTTTTAGCTGCTGTCTATGTAAGGGCTAGTCTGGATAATCAGGAGTCTTCTTCCATCACTAACCTATTGAAGCAGACCCTCAGCATTGGACAGGCGCATCATACTGTGACTGACATATTTGTACACAGACCAGGGCACCATTTGTCACCAAAGAGTCCGGCCTGGCAACTTGTTGGGTGTTGAGGTCACCCTTAAAGGCAGCTCACAAATGAACCAAGTCTACTCATTCAAGTGGATAGGTTATTCTAATTAATTTTTCCTTCACTCATTTTCTTCTTTTCATATGGAAAATCATATCCTAGCTTGTTAACACAGATACTGGAAAATTAAAAAGAGGATGCACTTTGTTATAGGGGCTTGTTGGGGACTAAGTCATTGAAAAAACTTGATAGGGAACTCTAAGAAACATAGTGTGACTTATTCAGGAAAATCAATCAGACAGGTCTAGACATTGCTCTTCAAAGTCGATTAAATGCTGTTACATTTTTTTCTAAATATATGTTACATTGCTACTGTAAAACATGCTTCCATTAGGCATAAAGTGATTGTGTGGGTGGCAATAAGTAATACCATTTTTCATTAAGATAAAGAAGATTTATAGCCCTGCATATTTTTCCTCTAAAAACAGCCAACCTTCCTCTCTCAGAAACACCTGGAACCCCAGCGTTGTTATTATTCCTCTTGCTGACTCCATTTACTAATCACCTAAGTATTCATGTTGAAATATCACTAGAACAACAATCAAAACAATAGCAGAAACTAACATCGAGTGCTTTCTGTGTGCCAGTGCCAGTCTCAGACATGGAGTAGATGGACATACAGGGGTTTTTTTTTTTTTGGTTTTTTTAGAGGAAGAAAGAATGAGGAGGAAGAAGCATTTTTATGGAAGGAGGGAAGAAAGGGACCCTATTTGTCTATTTATTTTGGCTGTTCCCTGGCCTCAGATCTTGAACCAGGGTCCTTGGTACATAGTCCACATGCCAGTCATTGATTTAGCACCTGAGCCACCAGGGCAAACCATATTGATTCATTGACAATCTTAATACAGGAGGGTATCTACTGTGGATTCAGTGAAACTTTCTGAGGAGGTGACAGCCAGGGGAAGAGTGGGCAGGATGATACTGGCATGGACCAAGGGTCCCATGTGTGGAAGAACATGACCTAGCTCCCCATGGCTGAGGATTAGTGAACAGGTAGGAAAGTGGCATCAAATTCAGCTGGAATCATATTTAATAAGAGAGGGACTAGTTCAGTTCATTTTAAGAAGATCACATACATCTTCTGTATGGAGATAGACTGGGGCAAAGTGGGGTGTGCAGAGGAGAGCACTGTTTTTGTTTTGTTTTTTAAAAGAAAGGTGTAGGTACAGATAAATTCAAGAAGGCAGGCAGGAAGAGTGAGGAGGAAGAAACATTTATTGTTTTATTTAGTTGTTCAACTTGGTCACAAACCCAAGTCCTTGGCATGTATATGGCCTGTGTCAGCTGGAGGCCATGGACTTAAGCACCCAGGGAAGGGACTATCAGCGTTGTTGAACAGTGGGTGGTGGTGACCTGGACTTGGTTTTTGAGTAGATGGACACAACAGATGGTCTCAGAATGGGACTTTGGGGACATAACTGATGGAACTTGCTGGTAAGTTGTTAAAAAACAGGATAAGGAGAAATAAAGACGTAGTCCTGTGGTTTTTGGTTTTCTTTTTAAATTTAGCACCTGGGCAGATCATGGTGCCATATGCCATGATGTGAAAGTCTGGAGGAGTTACTGATTCATAGGTAGGGAAATAGAAGGTTCTATTCTTACCTTGCCATTTGCCAAAAGGGACATTGACCAGAAATAAAATACTACTGAACTAGAAGTCTAACTCTTGAGCCATTTTTGTGTAGTGAAACAGAGACCAGATGTTGAGTTTAGATAGACTAGAGCTGCTGTTTTTATGTTGTGTGATTTACTTTGTGTGTGACTAAATATTCCTGAGCCACTCTGCACAGATGTGGCTACCTCCTCGTCTCTCAGAGAGGGTTGGTATCGCCTACCCCGCACGGTTGACATGCAGCGTGTGGAGTCTGAGCACAGTCTTGGGCCAACAGTAATTCCATCTTCTAGATGTTAGTTACAATTCTTCAAAATAATCTGCATAATATAGAGCCTTTCTGTGCAGTAAGTTCTTCCTTGCGGGGGTCACGTGCATCCCTTCTTGTGGCTGGCAGGGTATTTAGATAAAGAGCTTCCCCCCGAAGGCATGGTGCCTGCAGATGCCCAGGTTACTCACTATCGTTAAGCCCCACATTTAAGTGTTTCATTCCTTCAGTTGAAGGCATTTTTGTTTTCTTACTGAAATACCAAGGGTCTCAAAAGAGAGAATCACTTAAGGTTAATTCATCAATACTAGAAAGTCATCATAATGGAGTGATTGAGAGTATGGGTTTTTGGGTCAGACTGCCTGGATTTGAGATGCTGCATATGACATGTGTGACTTTGGGCCAGTTGTCTGACTTCTCTGTATCTAAGCTTCCTCATCTGTAAAATTGGGACATTAATGATTTCTACCTCATAGTGTTGTTGGAAGGTTTTTTGGTTTTAGTTTAGGGAAAGGTGCAGACAGGAATGAAGGCAAGGAGGCAGGTAGGCAGAAGAGAGAGGAGGAAGCAGCACCTTTATTTCATTTTTATTTAGTTGTTCACATTGATTGCTCCCCACTCTGACACCAGGCCCGGCACTCGAACCCAGGGGTATGTGGCTTGCTCTTTCAGAGGCGATTGACCTAACCACTGCTCAACCAAGGAGTGCCAAGATGTTAGGAATTTTAATAGAATATTTTTATATTATTATAGTATATACTACGTCTAAATGCAAATACACATACACACACCTAAAAATGCCTGGAAAGTAGTAGCCACTATATAAGTAGGTGCTAAATGAAATACAAATAATTAAGGTGCTAGAAAACAGATGACCTTGAGAAGGGAAACAAGGGTAATTTACCATGAACAATCATGAGAGGAGCTGAAACAGGCTTTTCTGCACTTCGATTTGAACTTGTCAAGCCCCAAAGAAAGAACATTTCAGAATCACCAACATGAGAGCTAAAATTTCTCTTTCTATAAGCTGCCCTTAAACCAGCTCAGGCAAGGCTGCATGCACTCAAACACGTATGTCTCCTCTTGCTGCTCTCTGCCAGGCGGCAGCCAGATGGTAAGGAAACAGCAAGTCACATTGTATTACATCTGCCTTTTTCTCCTTTTACTTTCTCTCCTACACCCAATAGCTGTGACTTGCATCTCCCAATCACTTGTTAGTATCTTAATCCTTGCCTCAAGCTCTGTCTTGTAAAGGACCCAGTGAAAACAACAAATGGAGATGTCAAGTAAAAACTCAAGAGGTCAAAATCCAGAAGTCAGGATTGGAGCTACACGTTTGGGGAACATTCAATACATACATACATACATATACATATATATATGTATGTATATGTGTGTATATAGTATAGTATAGTATTTAGGCCAGTAGGACTGTTTCAATTACTTAGAATGTGTGGGTAAAGCATGAATTAAACAAATCTGGGATATGCACTGGTGGCCTAGCAGATAAGGCCACCAGATGTGTTCCACATACATCCCAAGGTTCGAAACCCAGGGCCGGGAGGAACAACTAAGATGAATAACTAAATCAAGTAAATAAATGTTTTTTCCTCTTCTTGCTTTCCTCTTGGATGTCTCTACTTGCCTTCATTCCTGCCTGCACCTTTCCTTGGGGTGAGCAGTGGGGAAAGAAACAAATCAACCTGGGCACTCTCATGCCTAGTGTTCAGGTGGAGCGCGGGGTAAATCCAACAGGGGAAAATTAAGAAGGCAGTCAGTGAAGTGTGAGAATGTCTGAAGAGACGCAGTGATAAAAGCAAAAGAAGAGGAAAGGGTCTTAAGAAAGATGGCAATGATCAAATGTGTCAAAGCTAGCAGAGAGGTCTAGTAATGAAGAGAGATGTATCCCACAGGGACGGGCAACGTGAATTTGCTGGCGGCCTTGGTGAGAGCAGTTTCACTGCAAAAGTTGACCTGGAGGGTGTCAGGGAGAGAAAGGGAGATGAGGAAGTGAAAATAGCTAGCATCACAGACAAGTCTTGGAAGAAATTTAAATGGAAATAATTTAATGGAATTTAATTTAATGGAAATGAATGACGGCAGGGAAGTCTGCTCGCTGGATGCTAGACCTGGAATGTGGGTGTGGGAGAAGCCAAGCTCTTAGCTCTCTGGAAGTGGAAACACCTAAACTGTCATTCCCTTTCTGCCATAAACCAGCTGCGGAGGCTGTAGCTACAGCAATTCTCTGGGCATTGGTTTCCTCATTCGTCACATCAAACATCTCTCAGATCCTTCCAGCTGTGTAGCTCTGACAGCAATGGGGGCTTGTGTTCATCCAAGATGGGTGTAAAGCATCCATTGCAGCGCTGTTCCTAATAGCCTCAGAGAGCAGCAGCCCACACATCCATCAAGAGCAAAGCAAATAAAGATGTGCTATTTTCTTAGAATGGCAGACTGCACACAATGAACAGAAATTACCCACTGATGCCTCTCACTTATAGACTGTGAATGAAAGAAGCTCATTACAAGAGAACACGTATTGTCTGATTCCATTTATATGAAGTTCAAAACCAAGCCAAGTTCTATGGTGCTACAAGACAGGATAACGGTTCCTTTATGGAACAAGAAGGAGGGAATTGTGGGGAGGGGTCATTAGGTGTTGGTAATGTTTGATTTCTGAATCTGGGCAGTGGCTTCCTGCTTTCTTTGCAACAATGTAGCAGTAACTTACTCAAGGTTTGTACAATTTTCTGTATGTATTCTCTACTTTGAAAAAGTTTATTTAAAGACGTGAATGGGAGGGTGCGATCCTTACTTTCATAAATGGTAAAATGTTTCTCCCCTTCTTGTTTCTGACATCACTTTCTCATCTGAGTTCTTCACTGCCTGTGAATTTGTGTTCTCACCAAGTGAGTCAGGCACAATGGAAAAAACTCAACGGTTATTCACAGATTTTTCTTTTTTAAATTTTAGCGTCTTCCTTATATGGTTAGAAAAACCCTGGGTTCAAGAACAATAATAATCTTGGGATCAGAGTGCATATGTGGTTCAGAAATTCATTAACTTGGAAAATATTTATTGTGCACCTACTATATCTCGGGCACTATTCTAAAGACTACGGATTCAGCCGTGGACAAAAGACAGAAAGACTCTTATTCTCGTGGAAGTTGTGTTCCTCTAGAGAGGGACAAGTTATAAATAAATGAGGAAATGCCATGGAGGAAAACAAATTAGGAGACAGGATGGTGGTGCCGTGGGAAGGATTTCTCTGTTGTGTGGGGAGTGAGGGAAGGAGAAGTGGGTGATGACGTGGGTGTCTGAGAAGAGCGCTCCACGCGGGGGAGCCTGGGATGGAAAGCCCTCGTGTGTGTGAAGCAGGGGGCTGGAGGGTGGTGATCAAGCACCAGAATAGTAGGAGACAGTTAGAGATCACTAGGGCCTCCCAGGCCATTGTAAGGACTTTGGCTTTTCTCTTGAGTGAGATGGAGACACTGGAGAGTTTTAAGTGGAAAGGGAGACATGATCTATCCTAAGTTTTAAGACTCACTTGGGTTGCTGGATGAGAGTAAACAGAAGGCGGACACAGGTAAAAGCAAGGAGACTTCTTAGAACCTCATTAGAGGGACACAGGAGAGACACAATCGTCCCATGGACCAGTGGTGGAGACCGTGAGAAGTGGACCTATGTCTATGGCGGAGAGCGACAGGGTGGACCGTTTAGAAGTGGGTGGTGAGACAAAGAAGTCAAATCTTTGGCTTGAGCAACTTAGTTCTTGTTAAGTGATGTGTGGGCAGAACATACGTGGGTGGAAGGGGGAACTAGACTTTTTGCACATGTCTAGTGTGAGATGCCTGTTAGACATCCAAGGGAAGATTTTAAGGAGGCTGTTGGAGATAAGAAGGGAGGCTGAGCTCACAGGAGAAGTTGGGACTACAGACATAAATTGGGTGTTGGGTTTAAAGCCATGACACTGGATGAGATCACCTCAGGAGAGGAAATAGGCAGAAATTAGAAGCTGTCCAAGGAAGGGCCTTCTGAGATTAGCCCTGCCCCAAATCCTGCCTCCGCTCACTGCGGGAAGGGGATTTCCTCATGCTGGAGGAATTGGCCCTATTTTGCCTTGTGCCAAATGGCTGATTTGTTACAGGTGTGAGAACAAGGGAGGCGACATCAAGTCCTGGAAATTAAATCTCAGTGGAGACCAACCACTCATGAGAGACGTAAACACCCTCCATTAACATTCCCTCTTCTCCCTGTCCCCAGCTCAGGTGGGATTTGAACTAGCGACCTGCAAGTCCACCTTCTCTATCCAAACACCCATAGCCTTCTCTGATGGTTGCTTTGCTTCTGCTAGTCCCCCCAGAGCAGTCTCCTCAAGTAGGAGAATGCTTATCCCCCAGGCAAGCAGGGCGTCCTTGTCCACGAAGCCAGAGACTGGGAGCTGGAGGAAGGAGGCCCCAGAGGCAGCTGGGACCTGGATGGGAAGTGTCCCACTCGTTTAACCCATCAGCCGAAAATCCTCTTTAACAGTTTTCATTCCTTTATAATGAATCCTCCGACGAGCAGAGCCCCTTCTAGAAAGATTCTAAAAACTGTACACGATTGTATAGTTAGAGAAGAAATGGCTAATTGGAACTGTGGAAGGCGGCACTAGGAATCTCTTTCATAGTTGCTCATTATTTCTACAACTAGATTACAAGGGGAATAAAGAAGAATGTTGGAGAAGAAGCTCTTGAGTTTCTTCCCAGTTTTCTCCCTTCCTCGGTTGCACCCCAGGATTCGTCTGAGGGGTTAGCTGCAGCCAGAAAATCACCCACGGGTAGGAGAGAAGTTGAAAGACCAATAGCGGCCAGGATGTTTATTGCTACTCAGTCATTTTCCTTCCTTAGTTGTCATTCTTTTAAATGAGTCTAATAAGGACCCTGTTTCCTTGCCCACTCCTTCCCATCTCAGCTGGATCCCTTTCCTCTCATTTCCTCTTTGTAATAAAGGAGCAGTGGCCAGCCATGACTATTCCAGGTCTTCAAAGTTGCAATGCCTGCCTGCAGACCTCCCATTCTTTCCTCATCTTGTACTCACTGGCGCCTCCTCTGCTTTAACATCTGTCCAAGGAACTCGCCAGCTGAAGGTGGGGGCGGTGTTGATGGGGCTTGTACGCACCTGTTGCAGATCAGGGCTCTTCCTGAATCTGCTCTGCAAACTCGGCACACAGGCCTGAACATGAGTAACATGGCACATCCTGGTGGAGTACCAGCTGGATCTTCTGCCTCTGGCTGTGAGTAGTCCACAAACACCCCAGGGACCCGGGTTCACATCCTGAGGTGGGAGGTAGAATTGGGATGGACAGCTAGATAAAAACTCTATGGGAATGCTTCTTATTCCTCTCTGTTCCTGCCTGCCTGCTTGCTTCCTACTTGCACTATTCCTTTAAAAAAAAAAAAAATCTCTGAAAAGAAGAAGCTGGGGCATCGAACAGTTAGAAAGAGAATTCCAACCCTTCGGATAGGGTTTTAGAAGACAAAAATGAATTGCAAGCTGCTCTCCGCTACTTGTAGCTCCTGAGAAACATCTTGGTCTGTAGTCAAATTCTGCAGGCACATGCTGATGGGAGTTAATGAAAAATATGACCTCCCTGGCCTGCCTCCCCACAATGTTCTCTACTGAGTATCAGGAAAACATTTAAAATAACCTTTTGTGCTTCACAAAAATGTGGTGATACTTTTGATAGGACTGGGGACCCTTTTTTTTTTTTTTTGGCTTTAAACAGCCGCCTCATGTTTTGCTTATCCAAGATTTTCATTCATTCATTTGTTCATTCAATGTCTTTTTATTGAATGACTACTATGTTCCAGAAAGAATGGAGAATACAGCAAAATGAGTCTTATAAAAAAGTGATGGGAAAAGCAAAGAACTAAGCAGCTATATCATCATTACACATTTGTGTAAGTGCTATGAAATATTTGTGGGCTGCAAGCCCAGAGGGTGAGGTTCATGAACTACAAGCTAAACATAGAAATAAAAGCAAGTTGCATTTTTAATGATTTGCTTTTGCATGTAACTTAAGAAACGTTCTTTGGAGAGTCGTAGCCGGATTTTCACATGGAACCGCTTTTGCCTAAGTTAGAACATCAGCAGCATCCATGATCTCATGAAGGCAGATCACAACTCCGAAAATATCTTTCAAATGATGTGGCTTTGCCTCCACATGGGAAATAAATCTAAGGAACAGCCCAAAGGCCCCAGTAACAGACACCACTGGTTGTCTCTCCACCAGCTGTTCTCTACATGTGCATCCCTTTTCAACCATCTTGTGTAATGTCTGCTGAGGTCTTCATGACATTATCCCCAGAGAATGGTCTGACACTCGCCACTTGCTTCAGGAAAGGGGATCATCTTATCTCCTCAAGAGAGATGATGTTCATGGAGGTCCAAAGACAGCAATGGGAGCAGTTGATGCTTGTGCCTCGTAAGTTGCTTTTCTGGACTTAGGGAATGAAACTGATTCAGAGCCCTCAGGTTTCTCAGTTCCTCTGACTAGGACCCAGAACTACCAACTTTCTGTGGCCAGAGGGCCATTTTCCTACTTTCTGATCAATTAAAACTAAGTTTCTGCTTGGTGATTGGGAGATGAGCAATCATCTTTTAGCAACAGATAAAAATTGATTGCCTTCCCCAAGATTCCCTATATCTGACCTCACGTGATCAGAGTTCTTCAAAAAGACCTTCAAAGAAGTTATCAGAACCTGACTTGGTTGAGATCCCAGTAACTGGGTAGATCTCTTCCTTGTAACCTTGGGGCTGACTCTCCAGTAAGTCTGGATAAAGGCAAGCTACAGCCTTCCTGTGCTAGAGTAGGGAGTTGGCTTCTAAGGGCAGCTGTTTCAAGCTGCTCTTGCTCCTTTCAACTGTCTCACCAGCTGCATCTCTGCTTTTCCATAATTCAAGCAAGCAGCATCCCCTGATGTTAGAACAATTTTGCCATGACCCTACCTTACTGTAATCAATCTGTTTCCATTCAAATGCCATTCCCACTTGGTTCTACAGTTGTCTGTCCCCAGTCCTTCTCTGTCTCTCCATTTTTTTTTTTTTTTTTATCCTTCCAAGACTGTGCGTATCTTTATTTTAGCCCCCATTCCCCGCTTGAGGCCTAAGGAGAGTTCTATATTGACCCCGCCTGGCACAAATCCCACATCCCATCAGCATGGGACTTGCTGAACTGGTTCAGTTCTTTCCATTTCTTCATGCCACCACTGGCAAATGTGAACTCATCTGGGCGGTTCTTTCCTAACAGCACACAAAGTCAAGCACAAGTGGGATCTCACAGTTGTGGGGAAGAAAGGGAAGAAGAGGAAGGGGAGGAAGGGAAAGAGGGGGGAGAAGGGGAAGGGGAAGAAGGGAAAGATAGGGAAGAGGAAGAGGGAAAGGAAAAGGAAGGAGAAGGAGAAGAAGAAATTTTTTTGTTTGTTCATTTGAGTTGTTCCCCTTGCCCCCAGATTGTGAACACAGGTCCTTGGGATGTATGCGGACTGTGCTCAACTTGGACAACTTCTTACAAGCTTATTTTCTCCTCAACCTACCTTCTCTGCATCTCAGACTCAGACTAGTATTTTCCCACATGAACTAGTGCGATGGGCTTTATGTTTAGCTGTTCAGAATATTTTCGTTAACATGAAACCCCTTCCCTCTTCACACATCTCTCTCTCCCTCCCCCTCTCTCCCTCCTCCCGCCCCCCAATTTCTCTCTCTCTGTGTCCTTCCCTGTTTGTGCTCAGTCACAGTATCTAGTCCTCCTCCCTGCAAAGTTTCTCCAGTACACAGCTTACTAATGAAAATTGGGTGGAAATGGTTAGGACAGACTCGGGCTAGCAGCTTCGTGATGGAATGGAGCGCAGAGCGTGCTCAGCAGGGTAGGTAACAGTGGTAGTGGCCCGTTCCCGAAAGACTGTTTCTCTCCTGCAGAGAAACTGCAGCTTGATAGAAGGACCTCCTTGCCAACTATAACATTTTAGGATCTGCTGCTGAACCACAGTCTGTCCAGGGATTAGCACATATCTGAATAACAGCTGTCATATAATCTCTTTAAGGGAGTGATTATTAGCGGTTAAGTGACCTGCTAGCATATATTGTCTTTGAAGGAACCTGTTTTCTGGAAATAAGAGAGCAACATGTCACAAAACCCACTATAAAAGACTTCATTAGGAATGAAGAGATTAGTGAACTATAAAGTGACTACCTGCTTTTCAAACAGGAGTGCCTTGTGATTCTTTCAAACCTGGAATGGAAATACCAGCAGCTGCAGCAAGTTATTTTTCACAATAAAATTTGAGAGTAACTCCAACAGCAAAAATAAATAAATGATTCCACTTATGGGAGGGTGGAATAAATGTCCTTTTTCTTTTTCCTTCTTCTAAGTACATCTACAAAGCCTGGGAACCATATCTAAAATAAGCAGCAGAAGACTCAGATTGTCTGGAGACACTGGGACACACAGAACAAAAACTGGTGGATTTCCTGGGGTTTTTTATTGCTCCACATAGCTCAAACTTGGAGCTGATGAAACATGCCCTGGAAATGATGAAACAGACAGAAAAGGCACATCAAAAGTCTACTTTATTGGCATGCCCTGGTGGTAGAGTGGCTAGGTCTGGCTGAGGGCACAGTCTGCATGCATCATAAGGACTGGGGTTCATGTCCTAGAGCTGTGGGGAACAACCAAGATGAGAAACTAAAATAAAAATAATTAAAATGCTTTTTCCTCCTCTTTCTTCCTGCCTGTCTGCCTACTCACCTTCATTCCTGCCTGCACCTTCTTAAAAATAAGTCTGATTTATCTAGCCAAATTTGCAGAAAATGAGTGTCCCAACAAGACAGAAAGCTTTTAGGCAATAGCTTCAGAAAATTCTCCAAACACTTGGAAACTAAACCACATATCTAAATAACTCCATAGATCAAGAGGAAGACTTACAAAAAACAAAGCAAAATAAAACCTCGATCTGAATGAAAATTATAATACAGCATATTGAAACTAGTGGGACATGACTAAAGCAGAACTCAATGGAAATTTAAAAACATTAAATTTATTGAAGAAATGTTGCATTATCTAGTTTTAAGGTATATAGAATAGTAAAACAACATCTGTATATAATACATTAAGTTCACCACTATTTCAGTTTTTCCTAAGATGGAAATTTATGGCACTAAAAGCACCTATTAGAAAAGAGGACAATTCTCCAATCAGTAATCTAATTTTCCATCTAGGGAGAAAAAGGAAAGATAAAGCTACTACAAGCAGAAAATATAATAAAGGCAAGAGCATACACCAATAAGATTGAAAACAGAAAAATTAGTCAATAAAATCAGTGAAACAGAATGTATTCTTTGAAAATATCAATAAAATCAACAAACTTCTAGCAAGATTGACAATGAAAAAAAAATAGAGATGAGACAAATGACCAATTATCAGGGATGAAATGAGATACTTCTACAAACTCAAGAAGCATTGGAGGGATGGGGAGAATTATGAGCAGCTCTAGGCACATAAATTCAATAACAGCTGAAATGAAACAATCCTCAAAACACAAGTTACCACAACTGCCTAATATAAAATGAATGCATTTCAGCCATATTCATATCAACAAAATAGAATTAGTAATAACCCCTCACGCCAAACCCTTATGTGCTGATATTACACTGAAGAAGTCTAGAACAGGCATTTCAAAGAGAAATAATACTAATTCTATATATCTCTTCCAGAAAATAGTTGAGGTAAGGTATGTGTATATGGGATAGGGTTATAGGATTACTTTTCAATTCATTTTATGATGATAACACTATGCTCATACCAAGTACATTAAGGCAAGAAAAGGAAATAAAACATATCTGTTTTGGAAAGGAAGAAATAAACTTGTCCTTATTGCTGACAAAATAACTATCTAGGTAGAAAATACCAAGGAATATACTAAAGCTTTTTAGACTAATAAGTATGTTCAGCAAGATAACTGGATAAATTAACATGGAAAAGTCAATTGTATTTCTATATACATAGAATATGTGAGTTTCAAAATAAAAAATAAATACCACTTACAAGCACACACACACACACACACACACACACACACACACGAAGTGCTTAGATGTAAATCTCACAATTACAGGATTTGTATGTTGAAAAATACAAAATGCTGGTGAAAGGAAGACCTAAATAAATAGACAGATATATTGCATTCACAGATTGGAATGTACAGATGTCCGTTCTCTCCAAACTGTCATTCAGGTTTAGCACAATACCTACCAAAATCTCTGCAAGGCTTTTTTGTATATAGAGACAAGCTTATAAAGCTAAATACACACCTGTTAGATGATCCAGCCATTCTATTCCCAGGTATTTAGCCAATAAAGTTATAGATTTATTTATGAATATTCATAGCAGCTTCATTTTTAAAAGCCCCAAACTGGAAACAACCCAAATACCCATCAGTGAGAGAATGGATAAACAAGTTGTCATTAAACAAACCAGAATATTACTTAGCAATACAAAGTAGTGAATTATTGATGCACATTTTAACATAGAGGAATATCAAAATAATCTTGCTGAATGAGAAAAGCCAGACAAGAAGGAATAATTGTCTGTTAATATTCATAGAAAATTCTAGAAAATGCAGAAAAGGGGTTACCTGAAGATTGGGGTAGGAGGACAGATGGGAAAGGATGAGGAAGGATGACAAAGGGAGCAGGAGGAAATAATTTGAGATGATGAATATGTTTATTATCTTGATGGTAGTGATGGTTTTATGATGAATATATATATGTCAAGCTTTATCAGGTTGCATGCTTTAAATATGTATAGTGTGTTGTATAATAATTATAGAAAAGATGCTGGTTGAGACAGTTTATATTACTTAACTTTGGACCATTGATCACAATGGTTGCAGAACTGTTTACTTCAATTAGTATTTGTTGAGCACCTGTCAGATGCAATCAGTGATAATCAAACCACCAGACGCCGGTAATGTAAAGGTTTCTTCTAAAGTCATCACAATTAAATTACAATAGTTGACTGGTTGGAAGGAATGCAGATAATTGAAAAAGTCTTCCTCCTAAGCAAGTATAGAGAGTTTCATTTTGAAGTTGAATATTTGTTCTATGAAAGAAAATTTAAAAATTTCATGAGGGAAGGAAGGCTCCAAATAAAAGAGTATGCTCTCTATTTAAAATAGGATTTGACCTTTAAAAGACCTTCAATTGCACTCTACTTTTAAGAAAAAGACAACTCCTATCAAGTAAAAGTATGTGTAGGACAAAATAGTCAAATGACCTGGAGAGGCAGTGTCAATCAATGTAGTTTGAAAGGTTTATGTAGAATTATTTCAAATGGTTATTTACTTGTTTTTTCTTGTAAAGAGAGGATGGAAGAGAGAGAGAAAAAAAGCAACACTATTGTTTTTTTTCAAGGAAGAGAAAACACTTTTGTTTGTTTATTTTTCCTGGCCCCGGGTCTCAAACCCAGGTCCTTGGGCTTTTACATGGTTTACATCCTAGCTGCAGGCTTAGCATGAGGCACCAGGAAGCACCATGTTGTGTTTTCCTTCATATTTTATTTTGAAATTTACTCACTAGGTTCTAAAGCTCCATCCCCATAAATAAGTAGATTTGTCATATATGCATTCATTGACTTTTGAAATCTGCTTTGGATTTTTATATCATAGTCAGGTCCTTCTAAGATTAGGGTATTATTGTTAATAACAGCATCGATATAATTTATAGATGTTGATTTTCTTCATTCCACAGCACTATATGTGTAGCCATGGATTCATGCACTGGTTCTCAGTACCTGGTTCTGCCAGGATTTTAACATTATCTAAGAGAAGTATTTTCTCTACATCCATAGTATCACAAGAAAAAAATATCAGTGCATTCACTGATGAGTACTCTCATGACTTATTATGCAGCAGTGACAGATGAAGCTTCCTCAGGCACAAGTCCAAAGAGGAAATGGGCCCAGTCCAAAGTGTTAGCAATTAAGTCTTGAACTAAGAGAGTGTTTATGAAAAGAAAAAGGGTGGATCATGGCTGTAGCAAAAGCACTTACTTGAGTGTGCTCATCCTCTAGACATGCTGGAACCTCAGAGGCTGGAGGAAGGAAAGAGAAGAAAGCTGGGAACTGCCAGGCCTGACTATGAAATAGGGCTGGCCTCTGCCAGCAGCCTGGCGTGGCTATCAACATCCCATGAGTTCCCATGAACTAATAGGCCTGCATCTTATCTAAACAGAAATCTTTAGGCAGGATCACAAAATTTTCTACAACAGGGGTCAAGGGTCAACAAATTGGTCTCTGGTCCAAACCTGGCCCATAATCTACTTGTACAAATAAAAGTTTATTGGAACACATGTCTGTCTATGCTACAATGGCAAAATTGAGTAGCTTGACAGATCAAAAATATTTTATCCTTTTTTAAAATTAGTTGTATTGAAGGAACATCGCATCATAACACATTGGTTTAAGGTGCACATCATCACAAGTCAGCATCTGTAGATAATACATTGTTTACCATCGATATGCCAATGTGTCCACCATATAATTGACCCCTTCCACTTAGTTGCCTGCCTAATGCCCCGTCCTCCCTTTCAACCACGAATTTGATTTGATAGACTAAGAATCTGTTGGTAAAACCATTTTTTACCTGGTCCTTTAGAGAAAATGTTTGGTTACTTCTCTTCTACAAGATGGTAAGGTTTGAGGTCAGTATTGTGGTTCCAGGTGATGTGTTTGGGCTGGAGACACACACTACTCATGGGTCGAGGGACATCTCTGAAAAACAGGAAATGGTTAGACCTAGACAGGATGTGGAAGCCCCAGCTAAATGGCCTAGAGTTCAGAACTTCAGGTCCAGGTAGAAACTAACGCAAAAGTTCAACCTAATTGACAGTATAAACATGGTGGACAGTGAGGCTCAGTAGGCTTTTGGGATCCAAACTTAGTCACAAAAGAAACCAAGTCTAGGGTAGCCGGTACATTTCAGCGACCTGCTTGCGGGTTTGAGAAAATGGTCCATTTGAAATGCTAAGTACTGAGCAGAACTGGGAAAGGAGAGATTGCCTGAGAAGGAAGGAATAATGTAGTCCAAGCAGCCTGGATCTTTCTGCAAGAAAGTAGGAGAATGATGCTAGTCTTTCCATTTCCTCTTCTGTGTGGTAGTTTATCACCCTCATTAACCCCTAGGTGATGAGACTGAGATATCTCCTAGGTAGGGTGCTAGATTTATCAAATAAAAATTCAGGATACCGTGTTCAATCTAAGATAAACCAAAAAAATCAGTATCAGTAAGCCTTTATATTGAGTATGTTTACACTAAAATTATACATTATTGGAAGTAAAATTGTAACAGAAACCCTGCATTTTTTCTGGAAATATCGTTTCCAGGAAATTGCCTTTGTGGTAAATCATGACTAAATTAAGCCAGAAATTTGCCTGCTGGGCAGCAAGACATTTCTAGTCATTTGGTTTCTCCTCTTGTCTTTTTTTGCTTCTCCCTCCCTCCACATGCAGACATTTTCTTTCCCACCTTTTTTTCATCTCCTTTCCAAGACTGTCCTGGAGAGAGAATCCAACGTTATCTATGAATACTGCCAAGAATTATAATGTGTTCTGAACTCCATTAAACAAACCAAAAAAGGGCTGAAAAGCAAGAAAGCAGAAGTCTAACTTCTTCAAGTGACTCACAGGAAGGAAACCTGATGAACAAACCATGGGATGATTGGCTTCTGACTCACGGGAGGTTTCTTTGCTAGAGATTTGGAACGACCTATGAAACCGCTAGTTTGCTAGGGACAAACCGCTGCCGTTTCCCTGACAACCCACAGCATTGTCTTGTAAAAGACATGGGTTTAGAAGCCACTGGGCAACTGATGGCGTCTAACATCACTCAAGCATGGACAGACATTTCTGGCATTTACAGAAATGCTCTCAAATAAAAAAGCAGAAGTCTCTGGGAGGGCTGTGCTCATGGTTTTCAAACATCAGCCCAGCTCTGCGTTCTGTGAAGATGTTCTTAAAGGTTTAAGAGAAGCCAAATCTCTGTGATTCGCTCTACACTGTGGTCACAGTGGATAAACATAACCTGTAGTGCAGAGGATGTGGGCTGAGATGCTGCTTAGTGATGACTTTAAGAGCTGGAGTGATAGGTAAAATATGCAGAAAATCTTAAACGGGTATGATTTTTATGATCTCTCTTATCATTCATTTCTTCAGCAACCTTTCCACTGTTGTGGAGACCACTGGCTCTCCCTTCAAGAAATTGTCTGTTGCTTGGCCATAAGGAGGCAGTTGCTGTCTAACCCCCAGCTGTTAGCATCCTGGGATCCCTGTCACTGCAAAGCTGGAGCCTTACTTTCACTTGGGAGCCCCCAGTCAATGGCTGAGCACAGAGCGGTGGTAGGCCAACACCCTGGTCATTTGCTTTCAATGAGGGAAGACTCTTGTAATGAGCAATCACTGTTCTAGAATTCCCCATTGGGTTGGCCACAGCTTACTCAGATCTGCATTGTGGTCTGAAATTCTCCTTCCCAATCCTGCTTTTTCCTTCTTTTATTTTCACAAATGTAACTCCTCAATAAGCCTCCTGCATTCTTAATTCTGCCTCACTGTTTACCTCTCGGGGTCACCCTGAACACACACCATCCTGACCCCAGGGAAGTGGGCAGGTCTGGCACCATTTTAGAATGGAAAAAGATATTGTGAGAGAAACATTTTTACCAGAAAGGAAGAGAGAGAGTGGGATGGAAAAGAGCAAACAGCTTCCTGCCCAGGAGAGTATGGGAGAATATTTAGAAGAAGACCTTCACATG
Source organism: Solenodon paradoxus (assembly GCA_004363575.1). NCBI lineage: Eukaryota > Metazoa > Chordata > Mammalia > Eulipotyphla > Solenodontidae > Solenodon > Solenodon paradoxus. Next base: position 10,818 of record RJWH01000788.1, on the reverse strand, counting down.
TCAGGATCTTGTCTGGTCTCTTCTTTGGGTCTAAGCCTTGTTAGGGGAGGAAACTAAAAATATTTAGACAGGTAATGGGAGGATCATTGAGGAAAATAATCTACTTTCCCACACATAGCCTGGAGAAGGCTGAAAGTAACTGAGAGGCCCACCTTTGTCTGTCATGGTTTAAGTGGGGGCAGTGAGGTATTGGCAGAGGCAGGCACATGGTGGGAAGTAATGTGCATGTTTTCCTGTATACCCGTGTACCCTGGTGAAAGGCAGGCAGGTGCAAGGAGGATTTCTGGAAAGTCAGAGCCCTGCGGTTCATCCATCCACCCAAGTGAAAATCGAGTACTTTATTGTAAAGGCTCTGACAGTGTCAGTGCCCCATGGCTGTGGGTGTCAAAGCCCACCAATGATAAACTAGACCAGGAGCACCTCAGGGGGCAGGAGCACAGACCCTGAACACCGAGCAGGGGAGCCCTGTAAGGCCAAAGCTCACAGGCTGATTCCCACACCCATAGGCTACATTTATTTTTAACTTTCAGTCAGAGATGTGGGGTGTGGAGTGTCAAGGGAAGAGGACTGGGGGAATTCTTGGCCTGGCTGAGTCCTGCTTCTCTTGGTTCCTGATTCCTCTGCCCTCCACCCTTGCTGCTCACACTGTTCTCACATTCCTGCCTGCTGACTTATTCTCTTCAGCAGATTGGAGCCTTTGGGCCAGGATGGTTGGAGTCCGGCTCAGAGTTTCCACATGCTCCTCACTGACCCGGCCTGTACCGCACGAAACAGGTCTGCTGGGCTGCTTCTGTCGAGGGCCAGAACTTGGAGACCCCCTTATGTTTACTGGAATGATAGCTCACAAGCGCAGTCTAGAACTCCGGGAAATGAAGAGTGTGGATGGTGGATGGAGCAAGAAGGCCAGCTCTGGTGGCCGGCTTGATTCCCTTTGCACTGTTTCCTCTTGTCACCACAGCATGGTGTCAGGTTACCAAGGAGATAGAAAGGAACTTTCTGATGAGACACACTTTGGAGCGTGGGTGGCAGCAGACAGTCAGTCATCAAAGTCAACACCCTAATCCTTGGCTTTGCCCCTCCTCCCACACCCCAAAAGAAACCACACAGGTTGCTGGAATTCCAGGGGCTGCTTCTGGAATTCACACCAGGGCTTGTGCACACATACTCCCAGTCCTCTGCCTCTTTGAGGAGGAGGTTCTTGTGGGTAGAATGTTGGCTTCCCCAAGCCTTGAGGGCATGTTTGTGTGGTAAGACAAAGCGGGTGTTTTCAAGGGTCAGTTGGCAGCTGAGCTGTTCTGCTCTCACCCAGGTGTGAGGCAGTGAGGTGAGGTGCCTGATCACCACAGAGGACCTTATAGGCTGGAAAAAGAGGTGTCAGAGGCAAAGCTGAGAAGTGTCAGAGGCAAGGCCCCGTGGTCAGCGATTCTTCCCCGGAGCTCGCTGGACTTGGGCAGAACAAAATTCTGGGCATAGTGGCATCCACACCAAACTTCGAGGAGGAACAGTGCTTTTTAACCACTAACTGACAGTGAACCTGCCGAGTTTCTACCTGCCGATCCTACAGAAGACCGCAGTTGGATTTGACAAGCCGTGAGGAGTACGCCATAATTATACAATAACGCTACTCAACGCGCCCAGTACTTTCATCTTTGGGAAACTCGTCCTTCTGTTCTCCTTCTCCTCCCCACGTGAAGAGGCTTGATTTCCCCCATTTTACAGATGAGAAGATGGAGTCCTTTTCTGCTGCCTGAAAACTAACATGAAACCTTTCTGCCCTAGGCCTCATGATTCTTACTCTGGGGTATTTCCCAGTCTCTCTTCGGAGTTTCTTAAACACGAAGTAGAGCGTCTGAGGCCTGAAACCACAGGACTTTGCTTTCTGATGTGGCTGCAAGCGACAGCTCTCAGTCAGAAAGAGAGAAGTCAAGGTGAAGAGGAAACACATTGCACTGAGGGACCTCAGCATGTCTCACACACGCTGAATATTTACGTGTGTTCCCCACATGCTGAATATTTACGTGTGTTCCCCACACGCTCTCCATAGCAACTGGCAGAGAGGCAAAAATGCTTCCTCAGTATTTGTAAGAGGATGAGAAGAGAGCCCTCCAAGATCCTCTTTCTCCCAGTGGGCAGGGCTATTTCTATCCCCTGACTTGGTGACTTCTCCCAGCAGCCTTTTGGCTTGGCAGTTTCAAACAGCTGGGAGCCAGTGAATTCATCCACCTTATAGGATGAAAGGGTTTCATCCTCTGCTCTCTTTTCCAGGCAATTATGCATGGAGTCCGGAAGGGATTTTGTTATTAAGAAGTTTCAGTAAGGAGCTGAGAGGTTGTGGTTTTCAACTTTTAACCACGACATTTAAGGCTTGTCTCCATTTTTCTTCTAGTTTCCAAGTGCACATCATGACCTAATCCTCCCTGAAGAATCACAATTGCCTTATGATGCATATGTATCAGTGATGTGAGCTGAGGCTGTGACCCAGCAAACATCTTTCTCAGAAGCCTCCCTCTTTCATCAACTTTCTCACGTTGAGCCTTGAGATCCCAGCTCTACCCTTCTCTCCTCCAACACTTCATGGCGCCGTGGTCAGGAAGAGTTTACATTGCTGTTATTAAAGCTTAAATTCAGCTCTCCAATGCACAACAGAATATTTTCTCTCTCAGCAACTCAGTCTGTGCTTCTACGATGTGATTTATGTGACATGTGTGTATTTGGCATTATCTATCAGAAGCAGCCCTCTAAATGCTTTGGAAGAAGCAAAAATAAAAGAATTCTCAACTCCCAAAGATCTTATAATCTAGTTTACTAAGCTCTTATAGAGCAATGAAAAACTATTACCCATTCACCACATTGATTAAAGCCCATATGAACGACTGGGCCCCTTTGCAAATGTCCCAGGTGGGGCAGGATTCTTGAGCAAGCAGTTACCCAAATCCATGCTCAGAAGGCCTTGCTTAGGTTAATGAATTGCCATCACTGTCTTGCACTTCTTAATTTATCTTTGAATTTATGTTTTATAGGGGCCATCTGGTGGGACCAGGAAAATCAGCTTCCTGGGGCTCCAGCTCCTGGTGTCCCAGATCTCACCCCCACCCCTGTGCCGTGGCTGCTACCATGCGTCATCAAGCATGGTGACTAGGTCTTGTGGCAGTCAAGGAGAGTCTGTTCTACCTTCTGTTCCCTGTAGGAGCCCAACCCATGAGAATAGTCAACTCTCCAATATCCCATGGTGGGAGTAAAGGGAGTTAAATTTTTAGAAAGATGTAACCAGTCTGGGCTTTCTGACTACTTTCTTCATTGAGGTTGAAAACCTGATTTGGTTGAAGAGTTGCAGCTGGAATCAGATGAGAAGTAAGCGCTGGAAGCACCGGAAATAAACGTTTGCTCCCCCTTCTGACACCTACATCATCAAAGGCAACAGATGATGACAGCTTCTGTGAAAATCTGAGCGAGTGGAGGGAGGCCTGGCCTGCACTAGCCACATCTGGAGCACCAGCTAGAAGAGGGGGAGCTATAGTTCAGTTGTTTATGTCATTGTGGATACCAAGGAAGTAACTTCAGGACTCAGAAGGCAAATGACTTAGGGTTTTAAAGACAAATAATGCCATCCAAGAAGGCCTTCATTTTTGTCTGTCTGCTGAGGTCCTGGAGGAAAACTTGGCAGATTGACTAAGGCCAATTCTCACTCACCACTGGAAAACATTTCACTTGAAGTCTTTCATCTCACAATATTAGTCTGAAGCATGATTATCACGAATTTGAAACTTCCCCCATCATAAGAGGAGATTAGGATCACATTCAAGGCCTGTATTAAATGCTTCCCACTGCCAAAGATTGCATCATCTTCCATCATGTGGTCGGTTGATTACATTTACAGACCCAGTTTTTCCATACCTCCCTGCACCTACTCCTTTGGTAGTGTCCCCCACACTGATTCTTGGTTTTGTCATATAATTGACTTTGACCCCAACAGAGGCTTGTGAATTATTTACTCATGTCTGCTTGCCTTCTTCGACTCTGGCCCTCATTATGAGACCCAAGCTAGTCTGCTGGAGGTAAGTCAGAGACACATGGAAGAGAGCCAACTAAGGCCATCTTAGATGATCTGTTCTTTAGTCATACAACAAACTGACCACTGGCACATGAGCAAGCCCGGCCGACATCAGTCAGGCACAACCAGACCAGCAGAACCACCCATCTGATCTGCAGACTGGTGAAGAGTAAGGAATGGTCATTATATACATGACCAATTTGGGGGTGGTTTGTTATGGAGCAGTAACACACGGATACATACGGTCTCCCTCACGTAGAGGTGAAGAGGGAGGGTCACAGATTGGGTAGATATTGTGTCCACTGTTGGAATTCCCCTGTGACTAGGAAACTGAGGAACGAATGGGGCACATTTGTTAGAAGGCTATTTATACAAGGTGCCTCTCAGAGAGAACTCCTCCTAAGAGAAGAGCAAGTTGAACAAAGAAGCTTGGCCTAGGAACAAAGACTTAGTCATCAGAGGCTAAAAAAGTTTGCTGCAGTACCTGTCATTCTAATGAGTCTTCTGGCTTAGACTCAACAGATCCTTGTCTGACTTTTATGGTTGAAGGTATAGGGGTGCTGTGAGTAGAAAGGACTGTACCACTAATAGTTTTATAGGACATTGGGGTACAAGCACTGAAACTTCAGGGTCAAGGTAAAAAGTTGATGATAAAACAGCGTGAGACAATTGATGTGAACAAGGCACAAGCTTTGTACCTAGAAGATTCCCAGAACCTCAAAGGTAGGGCAAATTTAGGGCATCGAGAAGAAGAGGACTTACTCACAATTGGTCAAAATAGCTACGTCAGATCATGATTCCATTAAATTGTGCATTCCATTTATTTATACATTCACCAAATATTGAGGTTTATCTAGATAATACTTTACTAGGATACATTGAGGGGAAACAGATTTATTCATAATGGAGATCCCCTGCCCATAAGAAACCCACAGAATTGTTTACATTACAAAATATGTTTCATCATTGTGTTGATCGATTGGTAATGCCTAGAGGGCAATGCCCTCTTGAAGAGCATCTGAAAGGCCACATCCCGATTCAGAAGAGTGTTGTGATTGGCAAGCAATGTCTGCTTTGGCCACATATTTATTTTCCTGGTAGTATCGATTCAGGTCCTGGCTCCATAGTAGCATTTAGTCACAGACCCATGTCCTACCTCTTGCATGTCTTATATTTGAAATCTGTCTCCTATCGTCTCTTCCTGTCTGGCTTAATGACAAAAGACTGATTCTGAGGAAAGTGGTTCTCAGTTGGCGTTCTTCTTTTTTGACAAACAAAAGAGCCTGGTGCTTTCTCTGAATCTATTTGTGTTCCTCTCCTATAAGACAGAAACAAAATCTTCAGAATGGGGACAGGATGGAGTGAGGTGTGGAGGGGAAACCCATGTACAATGACAAAAATTACTCCACCTTCCTCCAGCAGTGATAATAGGCTTGAGGTGTGGGAGACCAAAATCCAGCTTTCGAAATAAGCACTAAAATAGTACCAGCCCATACTGACTTGACATTGTGTGGACAAGGACTTAAAGAAAACCCAACCAGTTAGGTTTCTTTTATTTCTCTTGTGTGAATATGATTAATCTGTTGACAGTCTTGACAGGTCCTTGGGAACTGGCGAGTTCTGGGCGGAGCTCCCAATGGGCATTTATTGAACATGGTGGGGGGCTTTTCAGTAGCTCCACTGAGAAGCTCAGCCTGGATTTGAATGTATAATACTTGAGCCAATTTGAGGAGACAAAAGCTTTAAAATTCCCTGTTCTACCTTTGTTCTTGAAGGTCTGTTTTGTGAGTCAAGAAGAACTCAGAAGACAGTACTTAATCTGTACTGCATCAAATGTGACTTTTGCCATCTACAAGACCAGTTTTCACATCTCTGCTTGGGTTTTCTGTGCTCATGTGACTTTAGGCACATACCTTTAACCTCAGACTCTTCATCTGAAAAATAGGGCCAATCCTGGTCCTTACCTCAGGGTTTTGGTGAAGACTGATTGGGTATGTTATGTGCTCAACAAAAAGGCTGACTTCTGGCTTAAAACTCATTAAAGGATAGCCGTAATTATTAGCAATTAAGTTCTGGGGTGTTTTGGAGTATGACCCACACGCCATCCTCTTTCCAACTTCTCCTTTCTGCTCATCGGCAGAGTTGGTCTCCACCTCCTGTGTCTGGAGGCAGCAGAGCTGGGTCTCCCCATTTCTTTCCCCAGCACTGGAGGGAGCCAGCCAGAGAACACAAGTCATGTGACCGAGCATGTCTTTCCAAAAGGAGATGCTCTTTTCTCAGCCATTCAGCTCCCATTTCCAAACTTATTGGCCTTTGTCACTCCAGACAAAGCCTAGGGCACGTGTGAAGCCTGGGGCCATGGTGACACTGTGTAACTAGAGGGATGGACAGGGAAGAGGAGACAGAGCTGTTCCAGTCAAAACCCGCAGCATACTGGAAGCCATAGTGCTCTGGAAAGGACCGCGTACACACAGCCGTCCAGGGGAAAGGGTGTCAACCCCAAAGCTACAGGGTCCAAGCAGACTGTGCCACTGGGCCTCAGTGGTGGGGCCACCTGGCATGGACACGGTAAGAGTTTTAGAGAAAGAGTTGAAGTAGAGCGGTAAGTAGGAGATCATCCAGTTTTTGTTCTTTGAGCTTCAGGTTAGTTTATAGGAAAAGAAGATGAGACAGCCAGACATTGGCCCCATGGTATGACAAGTGGGAAAAGCAGAGGATGTGATGGTGAAGTCTCAGCTTTTAACACTTGCCTTTGCTGCCTTCCACCTGCATGTTCTTGGACAAGTCCATATTCTCTCTGTTCCACCTCAAATTCCACCTCTGGAAAATGGGGATAGTCACCAGGCTGCCATGAGGATGGCGGGGGATCATGTATGTCCTGGCCTTTGTAAGCAGACAATTATATATACGAATAGTGCTTTTGCTTATGTGTCTTTCTCTTGGCACCTTTTGTCCCCCTTGTCCTGCCTCCTTCTTAGCTCTCAGTTCTTTCCTTTTTTTATTCCCATGCCTCTACCTTGGGGCTTCCAAACGTTTCCACCAAAATCCTCCTAAAAATCAAATAGAAAGATTCCACCTAAAGTGCTCAGTATAAGTGTGACCTGCCTTGGCCTCTTATGTCTGTTTCTAAGGTTCATCTGAATCTTGCATGTGGTTCCATAATACGTCCAGGTGTATCAGTTACAGGTCCTGGTTGAAAACAACAGGATGCCGTTCCTGCTGAGTCAGGCAGAGCAAGAATGTAGGGCCAGTGTGGGTTTTGTAGGAAAGCCAGAGAGTCAGGCTCTCAGGCTACACGGAGAGATGCCCAGCCACCCCTCAGGAGCTGACCGGGTCCCCGTTGGCCTTGAACAGACAGAGCTGCTCCCTCTGATGGCACTGGGATGCCATGCAGTGGCCCATTGCTGCTGCGTGTAGAATGGTGCCTTTGCCACAGGCCTGTGGAAGCCTGGATTCCTCAAGTCCCCCTTTCTCCTGTGACTTCCTGCCAAACTCCAGTCTTGCATGAATGTGTCTGCGTGGCACAGCCTGAGACACAGCCCACAGCCCTGCTGTAGGGGAGAGGATGAGCAATTCTGGCAGGACACACAACAGAGAGCATTTTCACAGTAGCAAAAATGTTTCAGAACAAACTCCATGATTATAAATAGGTCTTATGCGTGTATTACATTCTTTAACATTACTTTTTTTTTTTTTAACTATTAACCTGCAAGTGAAATGAATGCCCAGAATCATATGCTCTGCATTCTGGCTTCCTTTATTTTTCAGAGTCCATGTCATCCCAGGAGAACATGACTCCAGGTGCAAAAGCCAGGCCTCTAAAGCCATTGGCCAGACTCACTAAGTATATCTGGGTTTACAGAGGTCAATCCCAGAAAGAGCCCATTTTCATCTCAGAGGAGTAGAGTCATATTTGAGACATCCTGAATAACACCCACTATATTCATTTCATAGGGGACCAGTGGAGGCGACCCCCTTTAGCTGTGTTAGAGTCACCAGTCTCAATGTGAAGACCATCTAAGGCTTCAGTTGATGTTGTTTCCCGTGCTTTCTTCCACCGCTTCCGGGGCAGGCATAGAGCCTATTTCGTGAAGGTAATCAGACCCACTCAGCTCAGCTCCTGTCCAGTGTGGATGATAACAAAGCATCAACCCCCTCCTCTATCATGATGCCTGTTGGGGATGGAACCCCTTGGGAGAAAGCCATGAAAGGGCCAACACCTTTCTGGGAACTTTTCTCATTAATAGGTCCTGAAGTTGCATCATCTTCATGAGCAGAAACCCCACAAAGTCATAGTTGACTCTTTGGGAGAAACTAAAACATGATTCAGAGCTCCCTGTGGTTGAAGACTATGGGGCTGGTGCCATAGGCATTCACGTCTCTGCCAAACTAGGCTGACATTCTCCTAAAAGCATGGCCCTGTCATTGCTTGGAATTGACTCTCTCCAGGGAGTGGACTCTGTATCACTGGCCAGATTTCAAATATGTACATGCAGAATGAGCTGTGTTTCCAGTTGGTCACTAGAAATAGAGCCTGGGCAAGATCTCTAAAATTGGAAAGTACAATTCATAGCAGTTATTTTCCCTAAAAATAGAAAGGTACCCTCGCTGTGCAAGAGATAAGACTTGTGGTCCTGGCTCAGGAGGGAGACAAAGGCAGACCTGGAGGACAGACAAGCTGGTCTTAGCCTGATGAAATCCTGCTTTTCTGCCTGGGGAGGAATCCCGTCTCTTAAGATCTGACTTCCAGACCTTGAACTGGGCCTCCTCCTGCCCAGCCCTGCTGGTTTCCACGTGAGAGCTGCAGACCGCTCCCACCTCACCACCCTGCCCAGACCAGTGTGCTAAATGCCAAAGCTTGCTTTTGGCCCAAGCCCAGAGCCATTAATCCTCTGTGTACCACTTCCGAGAAAAAAAGAATCTTTTGGAGAGACAGGAGATAAATACTGAAGGTAGTGGTAGTGTAGGTGCTGAATGGCCAAGGGTATGGGTCCATGTATTCTCACCTGAAATTGAGACGTGACTTCCGTTCCCTGAGCACCAGAGCAGGGGGCAAAACGGGATGCATGGACGTCGATGAAGCATGTTTCCCTGGTCTCGCCTGCTGTTGCACACTTCCAGTCTTCTTAAAAGGTGTTCCTCAAGTCCTTCTGTGCTTCCCTGGGGTAGATCCCATGCGCTCAGACACAAGTCCGTGTCTCTTCATATGGTGTCCACCAACTGCCCTCTTGTCCACCTCTGGCCTCTCCCAGGGGAATTACATGTCCATGGTTCTTCAGGGTGACGCTCAACTCCAGCTGCCAGGAAATCTTTGCTACTCAGCTTTTTCTCACAGCTTGTCTCTCCCCAGAGCTCTCACATTGAGTCCATATGAATTCATAGGGTGATATCACCATACTGGATTGAGAAGCATCCTGCCCTTCCCATCGCAAACACTTTGTTACCAGGCCAAGCTTCTCAGCTGACCTCTCTCTCCTTAAGGTTCCAGTCCCAGCACTGCTGCTGACTTGCTGAGTGATCTTGGCCTAAGCATTTAACCTCTTTGGGGTTCTAATGTATTTATCTATAAAAATGAGAGTTTTCCATGGAATACTATGGAGCTGTGAAAAAGAACGAAATCCTGACCTTTGCCACTTGAATGGAACTGAAGGGAATCGTCATAAGAAAAACAGGCCAGAAAGAAGAAGAGATGAACAGGATGGTTTCACTCATATGTGAAATATAAAGAAACAAAACAAAGGAGCAGACAAACCCCAATAAAGCTTGCAGGATGCAAGACCGTGTTTACCAGAGGGTAGAAGAGAAGAGGGAGGAAGGCGGGAACAAGGTGGTGGTCAAGTGAGCTAGAAATCTGCTGGTGGGTGTGCTGTGATTTCAATATCATCAAATGCATATAACAGTTTTTTTAAAAAATTAAAAATAAAATTACTATAAAAATAATAAAATAAAATGTGCTAGCTAGTTCCTGTAGTACTGCTGACTCTCAGACTGGACGGCACACGTACCAACCCGCACACAAGAAGAACTGGGTTACTGCCTCGTGCCAAGCACTGGTCGCGTGCTCTGTAAATAAGGAATTGCTATTCTCATTTCTCTCTGACAAGAAGCAAGCCTCCCTGATGATCACTCTGCTTAAAACCCTCCAGTGGCTTCCTGTCATATTTAGAAAACCCCCAGACTCGGCATCCTACCTCGGTGACATGACCTCGTACTCCTTTCACTCTTGTAAATACACTCCAGCAGCACCAGCCCTCAACCTAAGACACGCCATTCTCCTGTACCCCAGGGATTTTCAGTTGCCCTATCTGGGTGCTCTTGCCCCAGACCACCCATGACTGTTTCTTTCTCATCATTCAGGTCCCCAGGTGCCTTGCTTAACACCCATCACACTCTCTACCCCACCTCAACTTGCCCTACCCTGGGACCTGACATGTTAAGGTCCAAGCTCCAAAACTGTTTATACCTGTGTATTTATGTGTTGTCTGTGGCTTCCTTTGTGTTCCAATAGAAGAGTTAAGCATTACGTATGAGTAGGAGCAACAGAGACTGTGTCCCACAAAGCTGGAAATGTTTGCCACTAGCTCTTGACAGAGTAAGTGTGTCAACTCCTGCCTAGTCCTTATCATCCTTTATTTGCAGCAATTCAGAGTCTGAATTGGCCAACCAATCTGCTCCCTTGTTTGCCAATTTTCTCCCCCCACTAGGATATAAGTACCATGCAAGCCAAGGGACTCTCTCTCTCTCTCTCTCTCTCTCTCTCTCTCTCT